>BMAC01000278.1:905798-968326 GCA_014905375.1 Phtheirospermum japonicum | reverse complement strand
GGTCGGGGCTCTTGGTAAAAACGTCCGCCCCATTGCCAAATATGTCGGTAAATGGTCATTATGAGAATGCTTGCCCTGATCGTTTTACTCAAACTATTGCTGCATCCGCAAATATTGTCTGAGGCATTCTCTGCTACGTGTAAGATATTGGTTCCCCCTGTTTTTGATTGGTACTTGGATACGGGAGCTTCGGCGCACATGATGCCCTCTTCCCATCACTTGGACACTTCCTTACTCTACACAGTTCGGATTCTGTTATCGTTGGTAATGGTGCATTATTATCCATAACTGAAATTGGCTCATGTCACTTGAATGCTTCCATTAAATTGTTGGATGTTTTGGTTGTTTCGGGCCTGACTAAAAATTTATTATCTGTGAGCAAATTAACTACTGATCTCCCTATTGATGTTGTGTTTACTATTGATTATTTTACGGTTCAGCATCACGTAACTCAGGATATTTTGGCTCGGGGCAGACTTAAGAATGGTCTATATATATTGGATGATGTTCAGACAGCCTTGATCACTGCTTATCGGCCTAAAGCTTCATTTGAATTATGGCACTCCCGGCTTGGTCATGTTTCATTTGATGTTATTTCTTTATAAATAAAATTGGGAGCATATCTGTCTACTATTGTCTTACCCAAACCTGTTATTTGTGACTCTTGTAAAAAGGCCAAAAGTAAACGCTTACCTTTCAGTCTCGATAAAAGACGTTCTTCGTCTGTTTTAGACATTATTCATTGTGACTTATGGGGACCCGCCCTATAACTGCTGATTCTGGTTTTTGTTATTATGTTATTTTCGTGGATGACTTTTCTAGATTTACTTGGCTCTACACTTTACGTCAAAAGTCTGATTTTTACGATGTGATGCTACAGTTTACTACCTTTGTTGAAAATCAATTTTCTTGTCGTATCAAAACGTTTCATAGTGATGGGGGTACAAAATTCACCAACAATAAACTGAAGTTATTTTTCGAGACAAGGGTATCCGACATATCTTATCATGTCCTTACACACCTGCTCAGAATGGTAGGGTTGAGCGAAAAACATCGACACGTTACTGAAACAGGTTTGGCCATGTTATTCCACTCTCATGTACCTTTGAAATTTTAGGTCGATGCTTTCAGTAGCGCTGTGTATGTCATAAACCGTTTGCCTTCCAAAGTTCTCAACGAAAATCACCTTTTGAACTACTTTTCCTCCATTGCACCGAACTTCGACAACTTTCATCCATTTGGATGTCGTGTCTTTCCTTGTCTTCGCGACTACATCGCCAATAAGTTTGAACCACGAAGCTTGTCATGTATCTTTTTGGCTACAGTAGCTCACAAGACCTGCAATTAGAATTGACGAAGGGAAATGATAGTTCATCAAATTTAGCATGACGAGATATGTATATGCGGAAAGAGATAGGATCATAACAACAAAGCCCTTTATGTGAGCTACTGTAGCCAAAAAAGATATATGACAAGCTTCATAGTTCAAACTTGTTGGCGATGTAGTCGCGAAGACAAGGAAAGACACGACATCCAAACAGATGAAAGTTGTCGAAGTTCGGAGCAATGGAGAAAAGTAGTTCAAAAGGCGATTTTTCGTTGAGAATTTTGAAAGGCAAATGGTTGATGACGTACACAACGCTATTAAAAGCATCGACCCAGAATTTCAAAGGTACACGAGAGTGGAATAACATGGCCAAACATGTTTCAGTAACGTGTTGATTTCTTTGCTCAACCCTACCATTATGAGCAGGTGTGTAAGGACATGATAAGATATGTCGGATACAATTTATCTCGAAAAACAACTTCAGTTTATTGTTGGTGAATTATGTAACCCCATCACTATGAAACGTTTTGATACGAAAATAAAATTGATTTTCAACAAAGATAGTAAATTGTAGCATCACATCGTAAAAATCAGACTTTTGCCGTAAGGGTAGAACCAAGTAAATCTAGAAAAGTCATCCACGAAAATAACATAATAACAAACACCAGAATCAGCAGTTATAGGGCAGGTCCCCATAAGTCACAATGAATAATGTCTAAACAGACGAAGAACATTTTTTATCGAGACTGAAAGGTAAGCGTTTACTTTTGACCTTTTTACAAGAGTCACAAATAATAGGTTTGGGTAAGACAATAGTGACAGGTATGCTCCCAATTTTATTTTTAAAAAAATAATATCAACTGAAACATGATCAAGCCGAGAGTGCCATAATTCAAACGAAGCTTTAGGCCGACAAGCAGTGATCAAGTCCGTCTGAACATCATCCAATATATAAAGACCATTCTTAAGTGTGCCCCGAGCCAAAATATCCCGAGTTACCCAATGTTGAATCGTAAAATAATCAATAGTAAATGCAACATTAATAGGGAGATTAGTAGTTAATTTACTCACATATAAGAAATATTTAGTCAGGCCCGTAACAACCAAAACATCCAATAATTTAATGGAGGCATTCAAGTGACATTAGCCAATTTCAGTTATGGATAATAATGCACCATTACCAACGATAACAGAATCCGAACATGTGTAGGGTAAGGAAGTGTCCAAGTGATGGGAAGAGGCCGTCATGTGCGACGAAGCTCCTGTATCCAAGTACCAATCAAAAACAGGGGGAACCAATATCTTACACGTAGCAGAGAATGCCTCGACAATATTTGCGGGTGCAGCAATAGTTTGAGTAAAACGATCAGGGCAAGCATTCTCATAATGACCATTAACCCGACATATTTGGCAATGGGGCGGACGTTTTTACCAAGAGCCCCGACCATCGTGCTTTTGACCTCATCCTCCGGAAGGTGGTTGACCACCACGGCCTCCTCGGACGTTTTTACCAAGAGCCCCGACCATCGTGCTTTTGACCTCATCCTCCGGAAGGTGGTTGACCACCACGGCCTCCAGAACCACGCCCTGCAAAGAGTTGTTTGCCACCGCGACCTCCAGCAAACGATCGAGAAGAGGGTTGAAGATCCGTATGAGCGACAAAGGCAGTCTGGGAGGTTGGCGTGGGGTCAAGAGTTTCCAGAAACATGTCCCAAGCCTCAGCGTTGTTCAAGAGACCGGAGAAAGAGGGCGACATTGCCATCTGGGTTGCCGAGAAGCTGGAAAAAGCGGAGCCCAACCCTTTCATGAAAAGGTGGATTTTGTCAGAGTTGTCGATATTGACTCCAATTGCAGACAATTGATCGCAAATTAGTTTGAATTCATGGCCAAAATCTGCCACCGATTTATCGCCTATATGCAGATTTTGCAGCTGTCCTCGGAGGCTAAGTTCTCACGCCTTCGACTGATGGTTGAAAGACTTTACTAGCGCGAGCCATACGTCACGCGCGGTGGCGCGACCAACCTAGAGATGGAAATGGGGCGGGGCGGGTACTACGAGACCCGGACCCACCCCGTCAACCTCGCGGGCCGGGTCGGGGTGACCCGACTAAATAAACTTTTATTTTTAATTATAAATATTAATCATTATTAATAAAAAAATAAATATATTACTATAAAAATTAACTATAAGACTACAAAAATGATAAAAACAAAAATAAACCAACTAAAATAAATTTATACATTTATTATCTTATTTATCATTTATTTTATTTTATTAATGTATATTATTTAAAAAAATATCATTATTAATGTATAAATATTAAATATAATATTAAGCGTATAAATATAAATAATCATATAAATTATATATATATACAAAACAAAAATTGTGCGGGTCAGAGTGGGTCGGGTACCCGCGGGGCGGAAGTGGTATTCGAACCCGCCCCGACCAGCCGTGGGGCACGGGGCGGGGCTCCCCAAATGGCACGGGCCAGGTGTTTGGGCGTGGCAGTCCAGGATTGCCATCCCTAAGCCAACCACCACGGACATAGACTCTTCGGTTAGGGAAGAAAAAAGGAGAGAGACAAGGCGTTGATCCGCAATACGCCATGAAAGGTATTCGGGATTTGGAGATGGCGTGCCCTCAATCAGAATTTCAGGAGCCGACGCCGGAGAAGGGTCATCAATAAATTTGATGAGACCCTGACCGATGAGAAGAGGAGAAACTTGGCTGCACCAAAGTAAATAATTATTTGTCTTAAGCTTAATGGTGAGAATATGAATTAAAGTTGCATATGGCAGAGAATAAGAGAAGGAAGATGATGCCATTAACAGTGTTCTGGATACACGGGGAAGAAGGAAAAGAAATTAGGGTTTCAGTTGTAATTAGTCTGATATCATGTAAAGTAAATAATCTTGTATTTCATGATGAAAGCTTTACAAGAGGACGTACAACATATATGAGTTCTGAAAACTATGTAAGGTAAATAAATAAATATACAATTCCTTAATTTACGTTACGCTATTAAGGACTATCATTATTTGAGCATATCTCATATCATTCGTGTCTTATATATCCATAGCATATTTCCTGCATATTCGTGTGTACGATGAATATACAATAACCGATGTCGTCTTATAGATTCATTCTAGTATTGTGTTGCTCTTACACAAGACGTCTGTGGCGATCGAGTCGATCTCTTCTATCCTATCGCACTTAGTAATTTTCTCTTCACGATTATTACTAAGATTTTGGCTTCTCGACTAGCATTTATTACATCAGATGTTATCTCGCCTAGGAAGTTCAATTTTATTGTAGGTCATTAGATTCATAATTGTATCACCGAAGCCTCAGAGTGCATTAACTGTCTTGATCATTGGGCTTATATAGGGAATATGGCGGTTAAGATTAATAATCAAAATTATTTCAACACCATCTTGTGAGATTTTTAGCCTATGTCTTACGAGCTTTTGGTTTCTCAGACACCTTTTGCGATTGGGTTCATGCAGTTCTGGGCTCCTGTCGGCTATATATTCTCATTAACGGCAAGCCAAGGGGTTACTTCAGTTTCTTGGGTGTTCATCAAAGTGGTCATTTGTCCCAGCTCCTCTTTTATCTTACTACGGAGGTCTTGCACCATCTCATTATGGAGCGAGTCAGGTTGAATGAGCTTGTTAGCATTCTGGTCGGTAGAGGAGTCGCTTACCCATCTCATCTTTTGTATGAAGACAATGTGATTCTTTTATGCCAGACGGTATGGTGATTCGGCGATTGCTTGAGGAGTATGGTGGGTGGTTTATCAGGGAAAATCACTAATTTGGAGAAATCCTGAGTTTATTCTGGTCAACAGAAGGGGTCAAGGGTTATCTTGTGAGATATTATGAGGAGTAAGCGAGTTATCTTGTGAGCTATTGCCATGCAGAAGGGGTCTTGACCTTTTAAGTACTTGGGCGTGCCGCTCTTTGTGTGCATTCCGCTTCCTTCTCACTTAGATTACATGGTCAATCAAGCATTATCTATAAGTTCATCTATTTTAAGGGACGCTCACTTTTGATGGCGAGTCGTGTTTGTCTTGTAGATTCAGTCACTCTTAGATTGACAGTTAATTCCATATTTGTCTAGCGGTGGCTCGTGCCTATCATTAAATGGTTCAAGAGTGTTGTTCTTAACTTCGTTTGAACGGGGGATGTCACTAAACGGGGATGTGTCACCGCTCCTTGGTCAAAGTGATTGCGGTTAAAGAGGAAGGTGGTCTCGGCCTGCGTTCACTTGTCTCTATGAGTGCGGCTTTCTTGTCTCGATTGGCCTGAGACATTTTGATATCCGACTCTATGATTGGAATTTTTCTTCACTCTCTGTTTTAGATTCGAATCTTCAACCTAAGATAATGGGTTTGTCTCCTCAATTTGGTGCGGGATTCAGAACCATGTCGCCTCCCTCTAATCTGAATCTCGGTAGTTAGTGGGTTCGGGTTAAAGTATATCTTTCTGGTGGGATAATAAGATGGGTTATCACATCATGGATCGGGTCGGTACTCCGTCGTGACTTCAATCGGGTTTTGGCCAAACGGTGGTTGATGGAGTTTAGCATTTCATGACTAATTTCATCCTCCGATGGGAGGAAATTGTGTTGGACATTCTAGCCACTCCTATAATGGATGAAGAGCGGGATGAACGCATTTGGTCTCACTTGATTCGCAAAAATATCTTACTGTATTGCTTACTTGCATCGTTGGCCTCATTTTCCTAAAGTTCAATGGGTCCATTGGATTTGGCATGCAAATATTCTCCCTCGCCGCTCGTTCTTGATTTGGAGGCTTATCGTTGATAAGTTGCCTCTCTAGGGTAATTTGGAGCACAAGAGTTATTATGGTCCATCTTGTTGCATTTTTTGTTTATAGGCCGCCGAGTCCCTAAACCACTATTTTCTCGAATGTTGGATTGTTCGTTGTACTTGGCAGGCCACTGCTCACTTATATCACGTCACTCTTGATTTTTACTCTGGATTTGGAGTGTGTTGCTCTAGTGTTTAGATGTAAAATCTAGTTCTCAACTTTTGATTGCTTGGTGACTGGGGGTCATTACTCTACTGCGGGTGATTTGGAATTGTCGCAATCGTGCACTCTTTGATGATATTCGTGTTCAGGAGTTAACCATTCGGACACATGCCTGACATTCACTCGGGAGGCCCGTCACTTCACTTCAGGCTTTTCCTCCTCTGTTGGGCTGGAGTCCGCTAACCTGCAGGCTTCACATAGAGGCTTGTTCTATACCTCCAAGGGAGATATATTGACTCGTTGGGCACCCCTCCCTCGGGATAGATCAAGGCTAGCACGGATAGTAGTTGTCTCGGTGCTCCAGGAGCGAAGACTTACGATGGAGTTTTCGGAACTGTCGAGATTTTGTGCAAGGTTGCTTTACGAGGAGGCTTGGCATGTCTTTCGCTTGTTTGGCGGAACTCGCAGTTGTGATTCATGTTTGCAAGATTGTCTTGGATAGGGATTGGGAATTTATTTAGCTCGAATCAGAATTCACTTATGTGGTCTCTATATTCGACGCCCGTTCTTGAGAGAGACACACACCGATGGAGATTATTGGTAGAGTTTTATGCCATAATTTTTTCACAATGCGGTTTTTTAGACTTAGTTAATATATATCATGTTAAGTTTTAGCACTATTGAGTCTTGATTGTTATCTCCGGTCGTGCTATGACCATCAAACATTTAAACCCGTTAATCGACTTTGTGATCAACAAACTCATTTATTTATATCTTATTCCTTTTTTAACTCTAAAAAAATATCTATATTACATCAAACATTCAAAAGTGACACAAAACCAATATCAACTGGTAATTGAAACAATCCAAAACAATTAAATTGAGCGCTCTCAATAATCTCGCCACAACATACATTTTTCAATCTTGAAACTACAATTTCGAAGGCACTCTTCGTTCCAACGTATACTTTTCAGAACACCGCTTTCAATGACGTCATCCACCCATCATCTCCCTCCCCACAACACCACACCTAATCAAGCTCCCAATTGTGTCCATCGCCATCCTCACATCCTCCAACGCTCTCCCCCTCGCCAACCTCTTGTACAGATAGCTCTCAAACGTCATCCTCTGCACATACTCCTTCCCGCACAGCTCCACCAGCGCCTCCCTCCCCGCGTTGCTCCCGTAGAACACCCTCTGCAATATATCCAAAAACTTAAACGTGCAGAAATACTCATCGTCCCATTTCCTCAGATACTCCCTCCTCAGATCCGCCTCTCCTATCATCTTCCTCCCGTTCTCCGACGCCCGCACGATCCCCTCGCCGCACATCCTTCCGCTCTTCGCCGCGAAGTATATCCCCTCGCCGGAGCATTTCGTGACGTACCCGGCAGCGTCGCCGACCAACGCCGCCCGCCCCAGGACCCTGGTCGGCCGGGGGTGCTCCGGGATCGGGTGGGCTTCTACTTTGACGATCTCGCCGCCTTCGATTTTGTGTTTCACTCTGTTTCTGATCGCGCACTGAAGGTGTTTGATGTTTTGCCTCGAGCTGACCGTCCCAGTTCCAACCGCCACGTGGTCGCATTTCGGGAAAACCCACCCGTAGAAATCTGGAGAAACATCGTCCCCCACATACATCTCGGCCAGATTCTCGTAGTACCTCATTTTCTCCTCCGGCAGCCTGATTCTCTCCTGAAACGCAATAGCGCACGTGTATTCCCCGGCTTTAATAGCCTTCGCCACCTTGCTGTGGGCCCCGTCGGCCCCGATTACAACGTCCACGGCGAGCTCGCCTTTTGTACTGTTAGAGATGTAATGAATTACGTAAGGTGATTTTTCCGATACGGGGAGCTCTATATTCGTGACGAGGGCTTTGACGAGTGTGGCACCGCGCTCCTCTGCCCGAGCCCGGAGGAAATTATCCAGTACTTCACGGCGGAGCATGGAGATGAACTCGTTGGGCTTGAGCGTTTTGCCGAAATCGACAGTGAGATTCGAGGGTGAGATGATTTTCATTTGGGTGACTTTGCGGTCGATGAGGTGGGACGGGATCGAGAATTCGTCGAGCATGCAGAGAGGGATTGCGCCGCCACAGGGCTTGGCTGATTCTGGGCTGCGTTCGAAAATGTAGGTCTCTATGCCGCCGGCGGCCAGGGCTTCGGCGGCGGAGGAGCCCGCTGGGCCGCCGCCGATGACAGCGGCTCGTAGCTTTGAGGTGATGGGTTTTATTATTGTCTGGGGTTTAAAGGTCTTGGGTTTGAAGGTTTGAATGAGGGGCTGATTGGGATGGTGGTATAGCGCAGTGAAGGAGTGGGCTGCCATGTTTAATGTTAGGGTTTTGAAAAGTGAAGAAGATTAGAGGAATGCTTGATGAGGTAACTTTCTATTATTATATTAGTGATGATAAAAGAGTAAAGCCAAGCGTTCGATTGGAATCTTTGGTTTGTTGAATGAGGTCAAAAAGTGATTAGTATTGTAGATAGTAATATAGTAACAGATTTGAAAAATGTTCTTTCAGCTTTCCTTTTTAAATACTTGTTTTCAAAATGGAATATGATGGTTTAGATAAACTAGGAAAATCAAATTTGATTTGGTAGCACTTTATTTGGTTTGATCATTAGTCAATAATTTACATAAAAGCTTAAAAGCAAACAACTAAAAAACTAGATAATTTCCAACAATTTATTTCTCATTACGAACCGCCTCGTCATTTTGGTGATGAATCCCCCAAACCCGAAGGTCTTTCGCGCTCATGGTTGACTTTATAGGCCCGGACACGCCTTTCAAGCCCGGTGATCTCCGAGACGAACTTAAATGATTCCCGATCCAACTGCTGCTCGTCAGCTCGCTATTAATAGACGATATAGGAGACAGCTTGTGCTTATAAGGAGACGTAATTTCAGAACATACATCGAAACTGAGTGGTCTTAGCCTTGGCGAGCTCAGTGATCGGGCTTTTGCTTTTGCGGACTCGGTCGAAGCCATGTAGGCAGGGACGGAAGGAGAACCAGGGAATAACGAATTGTCGTCTCCTATGGAACGTTGCTTCCTATGATGATATGATCTTCTTACATTAGGCAATCTGCTCCCTTCTTCATCTCTGTTTCTCGAATTGTCGCTTTTCGCCAGCTGGGCATCTACCCATTGTTCTAACCAGTATCTTCGTCTCCCGTGTACCTTGTCCCTCTCTGTTTCTGCTGATCTCTGGAAATATATACATCTCCTTTTGATGAGACGGTTCATTATGTAAAGTGTGTGCTTTATTTACTATAGAGTTGTCAAAATGACCGGCCCGAGCCAAACAAAAAACCGGGCCTGGTCAAAATTTTTTTGGGCCGGCATTTCTACGGCCCAATTTGTCCCAGTGTATGAAAATAGAAGGAAAATGATAGGGCCAGACCAAAGCCGGGTTTTGGGCCTTAAAAATGCCGGGCCGGTCTGAGATTGACAGCTGCTGTATAATGACTTGAAAAGGTGAAATCTGAGAAACTGACCCGGTGATTTAAGTAGTATTCTTTAATCCTCTCTCTCTTGATAGAAGCCTCTCTCTTGGTGAGAAAGAGATCTTTTAACTCTTCCTTGGTCAATGTACTGTCTTCCCACCTTTTCTGGCTGTTTAAATCTACCTGCAACTTTTATAGAACGTTGCTGGCTCGGATCATGACGCTAATGTTTATAGGACAGAACAAAGAGAGGAAACTAAAATCTACAAATCATTATTTAAAGTGACCATTTATTATTTAAGCTTTGTTTTGCAGATTCAGTACATTATGGCTGTTTTTTATTTCAAATACAGAAAAAAATTTCATAGACATAGATTCATCTTTATCTATATATGCTTATAAACACGTTAGGTCTATTACGGATATAAAATTTCACAACTTACCTTTATGTCCTTTTCTCTAAAATCTTGTGACTTGTTTTCTTGGCAATACGAACTGTCCTTAATTCTTTCACATCTCTTCGAGCAAACTTCTGACTGGATATTTACTATGGACTGCAGACACTTGAGGGTGTTAATAGCTTGCTGTCGAACGGCCCAACCACGAATAAGAGCTTGAAGCTTCACCACTCCTTTCAGTGCTCGTAATGCTTTCCTTGCCTGAAACCCACAAATAAATGTAGCAGACTAATATATATTTCAAAAAAAAAAAAAAAAAAAGACTTACTAGATAGCCACGAAAAGAAGCTTGAATTTTGGTGGCAGAGTGATGTTGAGATTCATTCTCGTGTTGATGAGAGATTTGTGGACTAACGGCACAGCTATTACTTTCAACAACAGATTCTTGGCTCTCCTTATGTTGATGTGGGGCCAATTGAGCGTTATCTATTGCAACAATCACAGGTAAAGCACTGCTGTTATTATTACTTTCGTCTGCTGCTGTTTGCTGCCATGGTAGCCTTTCTCGTGCAGGGGATGGTGCGGACAGAGGAGCTAATTCTTTCATCTTCATCAATCGGAAGGCCCATCTTTTCCGTTTATCCTTCTAGAAGCATTTGAAGAAATTTCGAACGAATTGGTATGATGTGTTTGAACATATTAAATTAAATAAATCATCATCGTCATCGTGATTTACCTTTTCCAGTCTCGATTGTGGTTCTGAAATGAAAAAACTCTTTATGAGGCTAAACCATGTTTTCTTCTTTGCCATTCTATTACTTACCGTTGCTGAGACTAAGTATAATACAGGCTAATGTATGTTATAAGGGATTGTTTTTTTTTTTTCTGTGTGCTTCCTTAATTTGAACAACTAGAAAATTGGACTAATAAATGCATGTGCTACTGAAAGCTTTCTTGGTGAACCTTAATTAAAGAGTCGCAAGATCGAAACTTTCATGGTCTCTTGTCAATTGTACTAACTATATATTTTTTTTCTTTCTAAATCTTATCTTCAATAATTTCATTTTCATGTGTTGTTTGGCACGTGGGCCTTGCTCCATAAAGTGAGTGAAGCAATTGTGGGTTGAGTATGATTTTTGAAGATTAATACTATAAATGAATTATACCATAAAAGAATCAATAGCTTTTATGGGGCCTGTTCATATTCTACTTGCTTGCCAACTTTGTTTTCTATCAACTGTAGTTTGCTGTGTTGAGAAACTACACATGACATGATCATCATCTTTCATTGTCGTTGCTATAGATTGTACCAGTTATTACTTCATCAGAAGGTCCTTATTACACATAACATCTAGTATTTATAGAAACACCATGAAGAAAGTTAAAAAGAAAAAAATCCAATTCTTTTTAACACAAAGCCAACCGCAAAAGGGAGCTCATTAAATAGGTTTTGTTATATATTACTCAAAGTTTCAATGTACTAAGATGATCTTAAATAATGGGTTTATGTTGGAACCCATGTTATGTGCCTGTTTTGCCCCAACAGACGAGGGACCATAAAATCAAGTAGGAATGGGTACTGGAAGAACATAGGAGAGATGTGGTTAGTGTTAAGAGGAATTCACATAAATCCAAAGTGCAATAAGGAAGTCCATTATTGAAGGAGGTGGGGAAAGCCCCTAATGTGCAGTTAATCAGAGAATGTGGGAAACCAAAACAAGGCTTGGTAGTGTAAAAAAGGAGAGACAGCTGTTGAGGGCCCAAATGCTTGTTTTTCAAATTTTCATATGTATTATCCATATTCAAGTTATGTCACAGTTTAAAATGAATTGGAGTTGTAATCTTTTGTCAATTCTTGAAATAAACCAGGTTTGGGAATCGCATGTACATTTGTACATTTTTTAAGTACGGAATAATGATATTTACATCGAAACTCCTTAACGAAGTTTGTATCATAAAAGGGTGTAATGTCAGGCACAGAAGAAAAAAGAAAAGAAAATGAAAAATAAGAGTAGCATACCTTTTTTTTTCCTTTTAATATTTGTAATGCAAAATACAAGTCTGTCATAAATATAAGTGTAGTATAAAATGCATAATGTGATGTGAGTCCCATTACAAGACAAATCCAAGGACACACAGATTAATGGGAACAAATTGCAGTGTCCAGTTATTCTGATATGTTGTCGGATTGAGGACTCCTACCATTCTAACCATTTTTCTTTCTCCTTTTTTTTTTTTTTAAATAAGAATTACAAAGGGAATTGTAGTAGTGGGAATCGAACCCTATGGTCAGGTGATGAATATTTTCAAAACTTGTTAGATGCTCACATTATGTCACTCCAGGAAAAGAGTACCACGCGTATAATTTAATGTATTAATTCCGTATAAAATCAACGACTTTACACTATTTACAAAAAACAACCCAAACTTTTTTAAGTTAAAAAAGAAAAAATGCATGACGTTTGTTGTCTTCTGCACACACAGCGGATCACAGGATAGTTTTCGGTGTGGCATGTCCGCAAAATTTTCCACATGAAATATATATTAAATTTAAAAAGTATCATTTTCCCATATCAACCAAAAACGACGTCGTCTGGTTGTAATCCCTTTACACTCTTTTACCGTTGGAATTGTCTGAGTTCTCCACAGAGATCGCCGGAGGCGGTGGCTGCGATGATAGACGAGTGGTTTTGGTGGTGGGGTGCCGACTTGGTGTATATTCTATTAGCCCTAATTTTTCTAATTTTTATTCCGTGGGGTTGTTTTTTAAAAAATAAAATAAAATTTGATTTTTAGGAACCTAGAAGTTGTTGTTGCAAGATTGTTTCAAATTCTAATTTGTGTAAGAAAAATAATCAGTAAAAACTTCGAGTGAGTCATCATAAACGACGTCGTCTTGGATGATACTGTAAAAATATGTATGCCACGTGGAAAATATTGTCGGGGCCAAAGTTTATGATTTTATATCAATTAATTAAATTAACTCTAAGTTGATGTACCCAACCCAAATGGTGCGAATCGTGTAGGAAAGATATGGAGCATTCGCGTTTAGAGTTTTCCACGAAGTCAGCTGGTGGTTGATAGCTAACTTTATTGAAGGTTAGTAATTTAAAAATATTATACATATTATAAAAATATAAAAAATAAAAGAAATAAATTAGAATAAATTATTAAAGATACCAAAATACTTTTTCAAGAAATAAGATAAATACATGAAAATTATAAAAATTAAATAATTATAATAATAAATAAAACTTTATTTATAACTAATAAAAATAAGGAACTTGTCAACTAGTCCTCCAAGTGGAGGTCCATTTGTCAAATAGTTATATATCCAAATAGTGTTTACTTTTGCCAAAATAATTATGATATTAATATACCACAATATCTTTACTATTAAAAAAAACTAATAATAATAATATTTGACTGCCACCACCGGTCGACCGAAAATTTTTCCGATCGCCTGAATTATTAGCAAATTTTTCCGCAAAAAAAAAATCTTGCTTAATAGCAAATTATTATTATGTATTTCTTATTTAATACAACTATATATTATTTTATAGTGAAATTTTATTTCATAGTGAAATTTCTTACTTTATTTCCTAAAATAAATATATTCTTAAATTATGTTAAAAAGAAAAAAGAAAAATATCCTACTTTATAGTGAGAATTCCATACTTTGTGTATGAAAAAGTAAAAAAAAAAAAATCTTACTTTATAGTGAGATTTTTTACTTTATTCTTGCTGGCAAAAAACACACACACATTATAAAAAAAAAAAAACTCACCGGAAAAATCTTCTGGCAGGGGTGGCTGGCGGGAGGTTGAGTGGAGTAGTGGTGGTGGTGTGTTATTTATTGATATTATTATTATATTATTTTTAATATGAGTAACCTTGTAATTGTATATTTATGGTTGGACTATTTAATATTTTGTATAATTGGTTAGAGTATTTGACAAAAATATCTTTTCCAATGTAGTATTTGACAATTGCCCCATAAAAATATTTACGTAAAATATAAAACAATATATTAGTTTATAAATATTTTTCAAAATATAAAAAAAATAAGAAATGATTTTTTCCAATAACATAGGAGCTTATCAGAAAAGACTACGATTTGTAACTTTTTTTGAATATTAGCGTATTGGGCAGAATAAGTTATTATTAGGAACTTATTCTTGATTTTCACCGAACAATTTAAAAAAACTTATTAAAATAAAATAAATTATAAGTACTTAAAAATATATCAACTAAACGAGATCTTAATTTACAATTGTGGCAAACTCAGCGTATTATTGAAGTTAGCGAGACTGATTTGGAATTATAATTATTGTGTGCATTGTTATGCACAATATTATAATAAAGGATAAATATAATTTTGATGCACTATTTGAGTTTATCGAGCGAAATGTTAGCTCCATATGTAGACAATTTCTATTTAAACTCATGATAAATATACTTAGATATGTGTGTTTGTATACATGATAGTAGTGATGATGATAAATATAAAGATGACAAGTATAGCTCCATATGTCTAAATAGACAATATCTTTTTAAACTCATAATAAATATACTCCTTAGATATGAGTGTGTATATACATGATAGAAATGATAAATATAAAAATAATAAGTAGTAAACATCAATTATAAGAAAATAAATCTCAACAAACACATAATACGAAAGTTGAGATATTCATCGCTTTCGTCGTGAGATTCACAACCGTCATTACAATGCAAAATCTTACTATTCCAATAACAAATATACTAATTCCAACATTGATTTCTATAAGTATTAATTGACATTAATAAATTCAAGAAGGGTATAATTGAAAAACACTAAATAAATTAATGACTTAACTATATAAACTATCAATTTCTTAATATGTGTGAAACCAACCGTAAGACCATCAAATTGGGACGAAGGGAGTAGTATATTTTATTGGAATCAATGATGAAAGTGTTCAATTTCAATCATTGTACTTTGTTATGCAATAATTTATCATTAGTTCGAGAAAATATCTAACTTAAAAATTTAATGGCTATCTTCATGTAATTTATGTTTTTGTCGGGGTTTATTATGAGATTTTATTTTTAGGTTCACATAAACTATTAGTTTGTCACTTTGTAATGATTTATATATGATATTTTGAAATTTATTTAATTTGAAAAATAATGCAAATCATATTGTTTTAACTATAAAAATAAAAAAATACAGAGATAAATATGTATATGCTAATTAAATCTAATAAACATATTAATTTAATATCACAAAAATGAAAGTGAAACGTTCCAATTTAGATCAGAAACAAACTCAAATGGTTAAAAAAGCAAAAGTGTTTTCGAATCGTACAGTGAAAGTATTAATGGCATGCTATGGACAAGTCTATACGTGTTACTAATAAATTCAAAATCAACAACATACACATTACTTTAGTATATGACAAAAGTTGAAGCATTTGTTTTGCTATTAAGCTAGTGTGGAAAGGGAAATTACTAGGAATAAATTTTACCCAACTAACTTTGCCGTTGCAGAAAATTATTGTCAATTATATTACTGAATGTGTCCACTCTGATTAATATGTCAACATGGTTAGGAATTAGCAGAAACTTAATGTCAATTACTACTTGTCCTTTAATTTATGAGCTCATTCGCCAGAGCCTTAAATAAGAGTTGAAAAAGTTAGTGTAAATTTTAAAAGTAAGTAGTTTTTCTTCTTAAAAGTACTTGATCGGAGCAGATATAATTACAAGCATAAATAAATGTTGAATTAATTAATAGTGACAGCGGCCGCACCCTCAAATTCATGAATTTCCGGATTTTATATAGTTCATTCTTATTACTTAAATTTTAAAAATTAATCATTTCCAAGTAAACATAAAATTAATTATTTGCAATGAATAACTTACAATTATTACAGCGTTATTGGACAAATAGTTACATGCGAGTAAAATTCAAAAGTCAATAAACGATGGGTCTTGGGCCTTACCTGACCAATTTAACCTAAGCCCAACAAATTAGCAATCAGTAACGGGGCTGTAACGATGTTGATGTTCTTTAGAAAGTAGTCCTCAGTAGTCCCATAATACCCATTATATAAAGCCTGTTTAACACATTCTAATATTGGGTCCCGTGGCCCATCTTCTACTTATAGAGTTTGCTCGCATTAAACCTATTAAAAAGAGATTTTAGTCCTTAGATTTTTGTTTCAAAAGTTAGCCTAGTGATCGGACGGTTTATCAGGACATTTGGCTCGTGGATATATCGAGTCATGTGGTTGATGTAGGAGATCGATTCCAGGGCTATACATTATCCCAGAAACAAGCGTTTCTGTGGATGACTATCTTTACTTTCTTTTATTTTAGGTTTATTTCTGTCAGTAGATTTTTTTTTATCGCGGCTTTCTTTTGAATTCAGGAAACAACTTTCAAAGATCTTTTTTTTTTTAGAAGATATTTTTTTTAAAAAAATTTCTTTGTTTTTATTCTCTAGTCTGATACATAAATTAAAGCTAATTCTCTTGTGACATGTATTTTTTTTTTCCAGAAAATTGAGTACTTAGCTATATCATACTTAATATTTATGTACATAATAAAGAATACTTAAAAAATTAGCAGATAGTACCTAGGACCAACATGCTTTCGTAAAATTAAAATTTATCTACAATTTTGTACCTCTCTTTGACCAAAACAGCTTGCAATGCCACCGGTCGAAAAATTACCTACATACGGTATTACCGTCTAACTTCTATTCACAAAAGTTGAATTACAAGTTATCTAACTCCTCCAGCAACTATTCAGCACATCCTTGGTTCGTTTCCTACTTTAGGCGTGCGAGATACTTAATTTATAGGGATAATGTAATATGATGTTAATCAAACATGTTGAAGTAGAAGTCTTTATTTTATTAAGAACTTAAAAGTGAACTTATTACATTAGTAATGTTCTTTTGGGAGGAGATAACCCTTTTAACATCTCATAGAGAAGGCTTATTCTCGAAAATACATAAACTCACTATTACAGACAATTTTTACAACATTTTTTCTCTCTTACTCAAATTATACTATTATTATGAAAAAATAGAAGTGAATGCTAGATGTTCTATACTTCCTCAAACGTTGGGTATTTATAGACCTGACTCCGAATTTCAAATCCTTATTCTGAAACTCGTTGATAAAAGACGCGTCCTCTTTTTCTCTATTATTGCGAGTCAGTGGCCCCTCTAATTTATTGTCCACTAACTCATTTCGTTGTTGGTCCCTTATACTCAGCCATCTTGTATTGTCGGGAATCTCTTCACATGGTATTTTGGCATGTTCCCGTGCTTTTTGAAACCAACTGGCCTTTTGTCCTTTCTAGCTGTATTCTCCTGTCGGTCCGGTTCGGGTCGAAAGCTTTTCCAAAAATTGGGTTCCTTCTGTTCCGGGAATGCCTGACAGATCCAGTCAATCCACGTACGACATGCGCCATGTTGCAAATTTTTTAGTAGGTTTCTTTACTCATCGAAATCTTATTTCTCCAGAGGACTCTTCTCTTTATTTTGAAAAGAGTTTCTATAAAGCCCGCACTAGCTCCTGTCATGAAATCAGGAGGAATGATCCATTCGCCGAATTCTGAATGAACTTAAAAGGGTACTTTACTTTGTCCATTTTAGTTAGACAAACCCATAGTCCCCATGCTCATCGTGTAGAAGCATCATCTTCTGAAATCGCTCCTACTATCACTGGTGCGTCCTCCGGTGAGATAGCCTTAATATTTCTCATGGAGTTCACATCCGGTCATCTAAGTTTGATGAAATGAAAAGCTTCATTGAAGCCTTTATTCACTGATTCAGGTGCTGCACTGATAAAATACAGCTTCAAGATGTCTCCTCTAACCAAATGTGGATTATTGGCCCAAGTCTCATGAACCTCTTCTCCAATCCATTTTGGCAGTGATCGATGACAGAATGGTACAAAGAAATGTTTGGATATTTATGCGAAACCCGGTGCAATAGTATAAACTGAAGTTAAGGCTCCTGATCGAAGATTTCTTAGCACTCTAAGAAACTGCCTCCACAATAGTACAAAGTCGATTGTAGAGAGGTAAGCTTTCCCGAGTCGTGTCTCTCGAGGATAGATATAATCGGCGGTCGGTGTTTTTACTTACTCTCTTGCTAATCAAAACTACACTAACCTAATCTAAGAAAACATTAAGTCATTGAGAGGGTTTTGAGTTTCATGCTAAAACTTGAATTTAAAAGGAGACTTGAATTAAAAATTATTTAAATGAAAATAATGAAAATAATGAAAATGAGGGTTTAGGGCGTTCGTTTCGTCTCCACTATCAATCGATTTTTTTCGAGCACTTAATCCACGATTCGGGGTTGTCAATCCCGAATGTCGATCAAGTATTGGGGTCGTCAATCCCAATTCTCAAAAAGCTCCGACTAATGGCTCTAAACGAACTTAGACCCTAAACCCATAATTTCTAAACTAATTGCATCAAATTCTAAATTAAAGCTTGCTTGAAAGTAATTAATTGATGACATTAACTAAACCTAATTAACAATATTTCATAAATTAAAAATTACTAAACTAAGAAGGCTTGCAAATTGAAAGAGGAAAAAAGGAGGGAAATTAAAAGTTTGAAATTGAAAACAAGTCAAAATCATTAAATGGGTAAGAAGTCAAATTGCTTAAAAAAGAAAGTTCCATATGTCTTTTGAAAACCCAAGGTTTGCTTGGACAAATGGAGTAAAAAGCTTCAAGAGGTCTTCAATGGAGTTTTTTCTAAACAAGAAGATGAAGAACAACACAAAGCAATTAAACCTACACTAGAGAAATTATAACAACACAATAATAACATATAACTTTAAGGGGAAAAATTACTGCCAATTTTTGCTCCAAACAAGTGCTTCAAAGTCTAGCTTGCAATCTTCAAAATACAATAACAACTTCAACAAAACAAGACCAACAAATGAAGGAGGTGTCACCCTCTCCCACACTTGCTAAAAACAATTAAACCTAACTAAACTAACTACTTAAGCTAAACTAAACTACACTAAACTAGGGATTTATGAGCTAGGGTTTTGAAATGCAAGAGTAAAGGTTTGGAGGAAATGGAGCAAACCCCAAATTCCACCAAGGAGGATTTGGATAAGGTTGGAGAAAGATGGGCCTATAAATACAAAGTCACAGGGGTGAAATTGTCAAAAATGGATAAAAATCACGAGCTGGATTGCGACTCAGTCGATCGACTAAGGGTCAGTCGATCGACTGCTTCGCCCAAAATTGCTAAACCTTCTGTACTCCAGTCGATTCGGAGAGATCTAGTCGATCGACTAGTTCGACTGCTCCGACTCGGTTTTCTCGTTTCTGCTATAGCCATCCTCCGGTTGTTGCTCCTTGTTTGCACTGTGTTCCTTTGATTTTCTGTCAAGATTCGAGTCGAGTGGAATGCTTCCAAACGTAAACGGGCTCCGCTTGGTCATCCTACGGCCAAAAGTACGAAAAAGAGTAAAAATATACGAAAAACTACTAAAAACCGCACAAAAGCTATAAAAACCTAAAGCTAACAAAATAGGCCAAAACGGCTCCTAAAACCCGTAAATGCAAGCAAAATACACGCGAATGCAACACAAAAAGGTAACAAAAAAGTGTACAAAAAAGTGTACAAAAAAGTACAAACCAGCTCCAAAATCATACCATTCTTGTACTTCATTTTGGATGACTTCCCACTTTCATCCAAACTCTTGGATATTTTTCAAAGATCCATAAATCGAGATCCTGATGCATATAGATCCAAATGGCCCAATGGGACCAAGAATTTTCAGGAACATTTGGAACATTTTGTTCCTGTACGAGAAAGAAATGCAACCGGAGCGAAAATCATTTTTTCTCATCGGGTCCGGGTAGAGACCAAAGATCTTGAGCGACTGATCCGGCAGAACAAATTCATGAGGAAGCGGTATCTCTTTAGGATCTACTCCAGCTTTTAGAAATTGGTATCAACTGTTATTTTATCGGGGTTAATACCTCTTCCGGTAGCTAACTTCTTCCACTGCCTTTGATAAATCTACTATAGGAGAAATTTTAATCTCGTCAGTTAGAATTTTAGAAGTGCCCATCTGTGGCCTAAGATTCAACTCTCCCTCTTTAACCCCTGAGATGGAGGGTTGACCTGAAATCTCCGATTGTGACACCGGGGTTTCAACATTCGTTACAACTAGTACATCCTCCTGGAATACATCATTTGCAATAACTGTGAATATGGTACTTGAATCCATAACATCTGGGTTAGAGACACGTTCTCGAATTATTCCTTTTTGCACCGTAGGAGATGCGGCCTGTAGAAGAAACCTTCGCAAAGCTGAGAGCAGTTGACACTGTGCCAGCTGGCATGCATGTATGTGATCGAAAAAAGATTCCCGATCGGCCTGTTGAGATCGTCATGCGACCTCCACATTGAGACATAATGTCCTAAAGTCTCGTTCAATGATCTCCATGCTTTACCTGAGATGCCTTAGCCTTTTGAGGGTATCGTCAGCGACGTGTCCCTCCACCTCGAGTTAAAAAATCTGCAAGAATATTTTCGTGAGACTTTATAATGACAATATCATAATCATAATATTGACATTCAGCTTGCCATCTAAGTACTATCCTTTTCGGGTTTAGATTCAATTCTATTTTTTAAAAAGGCTTTAACGCTTGAATTATCAATTTTCAAGGTGAATTTCTTTGATAGCAGAAATAAAGGCCAGTTTTTAAATGCCTTTCTAAATGCGAAAAACTCCTTCTTGTTGATATGTCATCGATTTGCCTCGCCATTTGAAAATAGTCCATTTCAATATGTGCATGACACTTCTCCTTTTGGTGTTACTTTCATAAGAACAGCCGCCCACCAATACTCACTGGCATTTGTGTATAGAACCAGTTCATCCTTATCATTTGGAATTGCCAGTTTGGGAAGTTGGTTGTAAACCTCCTTAATCTGTTTGATTCCTTCGTGGTATTCTTTTTCCAAATTGGAAATGACGTCCTTTTTAGTAGGGAACTAAACACCTTCATATAATGTGCCAAGTTATTTATAAACATCCCAGCAAAATTAACAACTCCTAGAAAACTTCGATTGCTAGAAATCTTCGAAGTTGCTTTTTGTCCTTGAGCGTGTCTAGAAATCCTTGTATCTTTTCTACAATATGATTTTGTAGAATAATTCCAGACTCATCGATTGCTATCCCAAGGAACTCAATTTTTCTTGTAGCAATTACTTCCTTCTATTCTGAAAGCACTAATCCTTCATTGTGGCAAACATCTGAGAAAATCTCCAAATGTTTTAGATGATCTTTCATGTTCTTTGATGCGATGAGTATATCATCAATGTATACTAACATGAAACTGGAATAATCTTTAAAGAGATTATCCATGTTCCTCTGATATATCTGGGGTGCATTTGCTAGACCCATGGGCATAACATTCCGGATATAGAGTCCTTGTGGTGTGGATAAGGCCGTGAACTTCTTGCTTCCTTCTTCCATCTTAATTTGGTAAAACCTAAATTTGCAATCGAACTTGGAGAACACTTTTACATTTTTAATGCAATTTTAACAAATGTTCCTTACTTGGAATATAATACCCATTGAATTCCAAAATGTTATTAATTCCCTTATAGTTAATAACTAATCTTGGTTTTTCTCTTTTTATTTCTCCATGGTTGCGGACAAGGATCCATAGGCTAATGTATGGAGAGACGTCTGCTTCAATTAACTTAAGGTCAATGTGTTCCTTAAGTATTTGTTGCATATCCTTTCAATCTTCTTGATTCATCAGGATAGGCTTATATCTAACAAGCTCGTTTTCTTTTCCAGCTTTCACCTTCAAAGATGTTTTGAGCTCATTCTTATCCCACCATGCTAGAGGATCTTCATTGAAATTGTTTTGAATTTTTCTTTTGATATCCTCCAGTGAAATTCGTTCTTCCATAGTGGTGTCTAGTTGTGAGCTTGTGTCTAGGCTAGACTTGAGGAATTCAATCGTTTGTAATTTTATCCCCTCTTCATTTCGGCCTCCTAGACTCTCGTTTGATAGTTTGAGAATTACTTCTCCATACCTTCTTTGGTCCTTCATTTTTGGGTGTCGAAGTTTTCCTTAATCACCTCGCTTGCTGCGAAAATTGATTGGCATTTTTTTGTGGAATGCCTCTCTTAGTCGTTGTACTATAATCTTATGATCACATGGGGTTTTGAAAATAAGTCTTCTAGTCTCATTTTCTTGCGTGAATCTTTTAAATGTCTGTAGAAAATTATTTCCTAACAGAATATTCGCTCCCGTATCATGGAAATAGATTGGTGGAGTCTTCACCTTGTACCATAGAGTACCAATTGCTCCTCCCATCATCATTTCCGCTTGCTTGATCCCTCTCTTAAGGACTAAAATCCTTTTAGAGAAATCTCTTCCCGCTACTGGAAGAGAAATCTCTTTTACCTTCCCCTCGAGTTCCACTGGTCATTCTGTCTTGTTGGAAAGACATTCTCACTACAAAAAAATCCGGCAATGCTGACGGCCAAATCCGTCAGGATTCCGTCAGTATAGGGAATACTGACGGCCTCCTGACGGATAATGGCCGTCAGCATTTTTGTGGTCAGGATTCCAGTATCCTGACGGCTTTAACGTACCCGTCAGAAATACTGACGGCCTGCTGACGGGCATCGGCCGTCAGTAATACTTCCCGTCAGTATTTTCCCCCCCTTTTTTTTTTTTTTTAAAATTTTATAAATGCTGACGGGCTGGCCCGTCAGTATTGCTGGCGGGTCAAGCCTGTCAGCATTTTTAAAATATTATAAAAAAAACTGGGCGTAGCCCAGCCCGCAGGAGCCCAGCCCGTGTTAATTTAATTCCCCACATGTGGCATGGGTGGGATTCGAACCCCAGACCTCTTGCAAATAGAGGAGTGGTGTTACCGTCTCACCAAGTCGATTACATGTGAAAGATTATATACTTTTAATATATATTAGATATATAATTAAGTTATAAGTATAATTATAATTAATTATATTATATTTATAAATATAGATTATATTTATGAATAATAATATATAAATGCATAATATTATTATAAATATATATATATATATATATATATATATATATATATATATATATAATATAATTATAAATATATATTATTTGAAATATATATTTATTATATATTGTATATTAATAATAATATATTATTTTTATAAATATATAATATTATTATAAATATATAATTATTATATTATATTATATTTATAAATGTATAATTTATATTATATTATATTTATAAATAATTAATATAATTATATATTTTATTTTATAAATAATAAATTAAATTATAAATATATAATATTATTTTATATGTATTATAATTATAATATTATAAATTATATTTTAAATAAATTGCTGACGGCTTGCCCGTCAGCTTTTTTTTTTAATTTTTATTTAATAATTCTGACGGGCAAGTGCCGTCAGCATATATTTTTTTATTTTTTTTAATTAAAAATTATATCCTGACGGGCAAGGCCGTCAGGATAATTAAGCGGGATAGTTTCCCGCTCTTTCCCTGAGGGGATACTGACGGGTATATATGCTGACGGCCATGGCCGCCAGCAAACCCGCCAGCATTTTCATCCGTCAGTATTTCCGCCAGCATTGCTGACGGCTTTTTGCCCGTCAGCATATCCGCCAGAATTGCCGGATTTTTTTGTAGTGTCTCCTTAGTTCGATCATGAGACTCTTTACTTTATTAAGAACTGGGTAATCTTGGATTCTCATGTCGATTTCTCCAATTGTTGGAGATTGCATGATCTCCGGTAAGACAGCTTTTGCCACAATTTTGAAGATCCTTGCTATTTCTATGAACTCTTTTCTCAAGAATACTTTTGAATGATGAGTATTCGAGAGTGCATAGTTATCTTTTATGTAATCTAGTAGGGTTTGTTTCTCTCCGTCATCGGGTCTGACCTCTTAAAGTCTTGATGAAGGGTAAGGACTTTGCTGAAATCTCTATATGCAAAAATATACGCAATTCTTGGGTAGACGTTGAATGATGATTTTCCCGCGTACAAGTTTCCCGTGATCGCTCCAAGATAAGAATCTTTGAGATTTGATATTCTTTTATCAAAGAGAGCGATATTTAATGGCAAATCAACTCCTTTTTTAAAAGTTGATTTTATAATTACTCTAATGGCTCACAATGTGGATCCATGAAAGTGTATTCGTCATTTCTCTTTTGAGTTTGCTCTTAATCTCCTGGATTTTCTCTGTAGGGGTTTAGTTTCATATCGATTTGGTTTCCTGTGTATTCCGTGGGTATCATGAATTCTCCCGTGGAAACTCTATGGATAATTTGGTGTTCCCGTTCCTCAACCCCAACTTATCCATCGCCTTTTCCATTGCTCCTTTTGTAAATCCTTCATACATTTAGAGCATTTGATCTTCTTTCATTATTCTCATAAGTGTCTTATGAGAAACCGTTGTATGTGAGAGGAATCCTGACATATCCTCCCTAACTACTTGCTGAAGAAATTCTCCTTCACTCCGATTCTGTATATGATTCACTTCCATCTTCAGAGTAAATTTTTTCTTCATATATGCTTTCATCTGAGGGTATATCCTCAAATTGATACTCCTTTACCAGACTTTGATAATAGACAGCTTTTTCGAACTCTTGGGTTGTCTCGGACCGTCTAACTCCTTTTTTTTAGGGCAATATGTAGAAATGTGCCCTTTAACTCCACACGTCCAGTAGTTGCAATCTTTAAAGATTTCATTAGCTCTGGTATTGAAAGTTTCACGCACCCATTATCGGAATCTCTGAAGATAATCCAGTTGGGCTTTAGAATCGAGAATTGTGAGAGGTTATCTCCACCTCCTCCGACAACCACGTGTGTCTTCCCATTCAAGCTGCCTTTATAATAGTACTTTTCTTTGCTTGTACAGATATTCTACAAAAAGAATTTACAATTTTTGAATAAACCGGTTTAGATTCTTATTCAAAATAAGGAACAAGTATAATTAAGGAATAATTACAAAGTCTACTCATGAGTTTAGTTTAATTACATAAAACCCCTAATTGTCCTTCATAATTACAAATACCAATTTCTAAGGTGAACACAAACCTCAAGGGTTAATTCGTAATTTCAAAAGATAATTGGATTTTATGTAGTAATTAGATTAAACATCAGGGTAGTTTAGTAATTAACCCTATAATTAATATCCCAGCAGCT
The DNA here is from genome assembly GCA_014905375.1 of Phtheirospermum japonicum. Taxonomy (NCBI): domain Eukaryota; kingdom Viridiplantae; phylum Streptophyta; class Magnoliopsida; order Lamiales; family Orobanchaceae; genus Phtheirospermum; species Phtheirospermum japonicum. The sequence continues at coordinate 942,917 of BMAC01000278.1, read as the reverse complement.
TATATATATACAGCAGAAAGAGTTCTTTTGTCTGCTTGTCTAGATATTATGCAGCAAGTAGGGATGGCAATCATGCCCCGACCCGACCCGTGGCGGGTCCGGGTACCATCTTCGCCCTGCGGGTACCCACCCCGACCCGACCCGATGGATATATATATATTTTTTAAAATATATTTTATATATGTTTTAAATATTTATTTTATATGAAATATTAAATTTTTTACATTTAGTATTATTTTTAATTAATTCTTCATCTTATATTTAATTTTTATTATAATATATGTATTATTATATATTAAACTAATTTAAAATTTAATAAGAATAATAAAAAAGTAAATATAACGGGGCAACCCGACCCGATCCGTGGCGGGGCGATCTGACCCGTCCCGTGGAGTGGACGAGGCGGGTCCGGGTCCTCTAGTATCCGGTCTGACCCAGCCCATTGCCATCCCTAGCAGCAAGAGCAGGATAAACAAATTAGCTCACAAGTTGAAGAATTTAATTTTTTTATATATAAATTGAATTTGATTCATATTCAAAACAAGAAACAAGTACAATTAAGGGATAATTACAAAATAACCTCAAATGTTTACTTTTACATTATGGAATCATGAACTGCAAGAGGTATCACACTTTATATCGATATGTATAGAGTTGTAATATTGAGGATATTTGCATATTCATGAATTAATTTTTGATACCAACGTTCCAAACATCGAGAACTTTAACATCTTGCTTCAGATTTATTATGCCAATTTGGTTTACATTCGGTGTTGAGTTTGAATGGTTTTCTGAATTTTATATCTCAACCCAATTTATATTAATAAGTTGTCTTAATTTTGTTTTTATTTGACAGGTTAATTGATGATGACTAATAGAGTCTTGGAATCTGAACCATAGGTCGTAGGACAAATATGGGTGTGGGGATCGACACTGTGGTTGGTACATAGCACGAGGGGGTAGGCTTAATCGGTTCGCTATTTCGAGTCGCAATACAATTTTAAAACGTGTTTGTGTTGATAGTATAAATAAAATGCATAAAATATATATTACTTTAAGAAATTGTATTTTTAAGAGGGAGATATCAATGAAAAGCCAATATGAGTTTTGATATTCTAAAAAGGTTAATTATATATTGAAAGAGAAAAGGAAGTTATGTTGACAACCATTGAGATTGAGAAGGCAAGACAAAACGCGGACCTTTGTTGCATTCTCAAGCACCTGCCATTGATAATTATGGGTGGGAATGTGGGTCATTTTATTTGAACATTAATTTTTTGAATTTTACATTTTTTGACAATAGCCATATACATTAAAATAGTTGTTATTTTCCAAAACTAAGTAATTTTTTGCAGTTTTTTTAACGAATCCCCAAATTTGGGGATCGAGATCCTGACCCGAGGGATCCGAATCCATTTCGACCTGGGAATCGGAACCCAGGATATGTATCCCGGATCCAGGGGAGGGAATTAAGTAACTATGATTTGTAATATCGACAGTTATAGTAAGCATTGTGAGAATTTTTATTTTTATTTTACTCACAGGTAATATCAGTTTATTGGCACTGTTTATTTGGTATAATTATGTTCTTATTTTGGTGCACATTTAAATTGATGCACATGTTTTTCATTATTTTCATTAAGTTATAGATATTAGATTGCAAGTGTTACTTTCATTTTACTTTCTATGAATTTGGTTACAATTTGATACTTTAAAAAAAAATAAAAACATCAGGTTTTGATATTTCACTATTTACATTTATTTCCTCCTTTTTGTATCGATTTTATTTCGTTTACACTGTCTAAAAAACTTAGAAAAAATGATTATGTTAATTGTATTGTTGTGCTTATCATAAAAAAAATGGGTTTTGTTTCGTTCGACTCCAACTCTATCTAATATTAATAAAAGACATTGTGTAAAAGGAAAAGCATAAGGAGAAGACATAAAAGAGAGACGAAGGAGACCTTAGAATTAGGGTTCTCTTATTCATCAAAGATTCCCTTTATATAGGGTATCAATTACATGTTTCCATAATACATAAAGATAACAAATACCTAAATTATCCTTCATCAGTTACTTATTGACGAAGGCACACTAATTATATTTTTCCTTCAACACTCCCCCTTGTGCCTAGTAAAATGATGAAATGGTGTTTCATTATTGCCTCGTTAAAACCTTGCCAAGTAACAAAATCCAATGAGAAAAATAAAACTTGGTCTAAGGAAAAAGAGTACAACACGCCTATGTTGAGACTCCCCCTAAAGTCTACACCTCTCTTTGATATGTACATATATCAAGAGAACTTTGAAAATTCTCACTTCCTCAATTTACTTGATTCTTGAGAAAATGCATAGTTGTTGGTTGTAGAAGAGTTGTGGTGATATTACTCGTATTATCACATTTTCTTCAGTGATAGAGTTCAAGCCACTGTTATCAGATATATGAATGATCATAACATTTACCATAGATACTCACGAACTACTACATGTATGATAATGATCTCTTTACATGGATGAAACGAGTAACCAACATCAATGGTACTATTTGGTATCTTACAGTAGGAAGTAAACTCAACATCTTCTTTAGGGGTTACAAGACCATCTACAATCCCCATTATATTTATGAATGGGAAAAATAAACTCGCGTCAATGGTTTCATTTAGGTATCAGTGTACATTTTGATTCCATTCCAATGACATTGCGCTTTCTTGAGTTAAATCAAGATATCAATTTTGAGAAAGTAATATTTGGTCAAGTGTATTAGTAATGGTATAATAATGTGCATATTGTACATAGGAAGGGAATTTCAGCACCCACCAGTTCTTCATCATTCCATTGACGAAATTGATCTTTCCTTATATCTTCACTTTGACCAATCATAGGAGTGATAGCATATTGCACTTATCCATATTTAATCGCCTGGTCATCTTTTGGATATATGCAAACTGTAGAATTTAGTATTCCACAAACTCGGTTTTAGTTTAAAGTCTTAACATGACCAAGTTTTCCCATGGTTCATTATCTCAAATTAAAACTTCAAATAGCTAGCGATATCTCTTATTTCATTAAGAGTAGATATTATGTTCCTTTCATCGACATATACAACTATAATCGTAAATTTTAAATTTATTTTCTTTATAAATATGCAAGGGCATAGATTATCTTTTCCCAATCAAGTAGTCACTTAGACGGTTATACCACATCCGTCTGGATTATTTTAATCCATAAAGTGAGTGTTTTAATTTTGTTGCAAATGCACTCCGTGGCTTAGAGTCACTTGCCTTGGCAACGAAAGGCTAGCAAGCACTTTCGTATATATCTCTAAATCATGATCCCCATAGAGATATGATGTAACCACATGTATAAGCTGCATTCTCATTCTTTAGAATTATAACATCTATTATGAGAGAGTACATATCCTCATATTCAATTCCAGGGCGTTGTGAGAAACTTTGTGCTTCAAGTTTAGATTTGCATATCACTGCTTTATTTTTCTCACTACTCTTTCTGACAAAACTTTGTTTATGTCCTACAGGCTTTACACTTGGTGAGTTTAGCACTACCAGACCAAATACATGTCTGGTTGTCAGTGAATTTAGTTCTACCTAGATTGATTCTTTACATTTAGGTCAATTTGCTCTATATTGACATCTCAATAGAGCGTGGCTCGATATCATCGTGCTCTATGATTCCTTGAGCAATAGTGTATACATCATCAATGTGTGTGGAAAATCTTTCCATCAATATATATAAACTCTCATAGTACATTGAGATTTCTTTATTCTCTGGAATCATATTAAATATCGGAGCGTCCCCTAGTAATGATTCATGGACATAAGTATAACCAGAGATAATCTCATGAGAGGAATTATCTTCATTGATGATCAATTGAAGTTGTGCCATACATGCCCTCTTATTCCTTGGGCGAGTATTGATCAAACCAAGTGATCTCCCCCTGTTCCTTTTGGGAGTCAATACCTCAACCACACCTCCACTAAGTATGGTTGCAATGTCTTAATCTGCGACATTGTGCCATCTATGGGGACTTTTAACCTTGCAGACACATTTGTAGCTGGTATATATATGATCTCATCACTTTAGAAATTGAGTCTTCTATACTTTGAAGATCAATTGTTCAATTTACTTTACTTTCACGTTACATTGTGAAATGCGGGGATCATAATGAGACATAGTATGAAACTATTCTTATCGTTCCATTAGAAAATAATTTTTCTTATCTCCCCCTAACGACGGGAAGACTATCTCATTAGAGTGATGAATTCGCTAATTTAGCGAGAAAGAGATCGTCTGTCAAAGGTTTCAAATAGCGAATGACCGTTGGAGAGTCATATCCAACATAAATACTTAATCGTCTTTAGAAACACATATGAATGCGCTCGTGGGGGGGGGGCAGAATAGACACATATACTGCATAACCAAATATACGTAGATATGAGTATCAAGCTTATATCCAGTTACCAACTGGTATGCAAAATATCTGGTTAGCAGGGGTTCATAAACGAATAAGTAAGAGTTGCATGCAATATTGCATAACCCTGTGCAAAGACAAATATATGAGTGCGCATAAATATTGTCTTAGTCACCATCTATATTCTTTTCGATGGTTTCTTCTTTGAGACCTTATTATATAATCACATTAGGGTACAAGATGCATTACATCGATCTTGATTGAAATGCAATAGACATCGAATACTTTTGATGTAAACTCTCTAGCATTATGAGTTTAGGTGCTCTATAAGAGTGGTGAGTCCTCAATCATACTAAATGTGGTAGAGGTTTTGCAAATGCAATATTTTTATGGACAATACGTGCCGAAATATCGACCAAAACTATAAAATACTTGAATGATCCGCATTTTAAATGGTTATGTCCACATGTATCACAAATTATCAATTAAAAGAATGAAATATTATACTTTGTATATTTAGCATATCCAGGTCTCAATCATACAATTTTGATAATGAACATGTTTTAAAAAAATAAGTGATGTATCTTTGAGATATGAATGTATGTAGTGCTCCTAATACTTTAGAATGCACTAGCTGTAATGTAACAGCATTAGTTCGACACTATTGTTTTGCATGTAATTGTTGTGTTTTTCCTAATATTTTTAGTTAGAGTTTTATGTTGATTTTAGTAGTTTTTAATAGAATTTTATTAAGTTTTTATGTGGTTTTTCTTGTTTTGCTGTTTTTCACTTGACTTGTTAATTTTATATTTTAATGGGTTAATTGGTTCAATTACTTTGAGGTTTGGTGTAATTCTTGGGTTTTAATAATTAAAATTCTCTTTTAATAGGTGGCTTAATGATTTTTAAACCAAGCCAAGGCATGGAGGCCAAAAATCCAAGCCTAACCTTGCCTATTTGCATGCCCAAGTTGGTTCCAAGAGCAAGTTTTAAAGGGGGCTAACATTCTGTAATGGTGGCCCATTTTCGTGCCTAGGCAGCCCAAACTGGCGCCCAGCAGCAACCCAGGCAGCGCCCAGCAGCAGCACCCCTAGGCAGCAACCCAGGCAGCAAACTGGAGCCTAAACTGGCGCCCAGCAGCAACCCAAAGATGCCCCAGCCATCCCCAGCACACCCAAGCTTGCCCAGACCGAGCCATCTTGGTCAACATGGGTCAATTTTGATCAAATTCGTGAAATTAAGCCTAAAAAGCCTAAATTGACCCATTTAAACCCAATAAATATTAGTATAAATAGCTCAAAACTCTCATTTTGTAAAACATCACTCCCCTCCCAACCCTAACTTGGGTATGGGATTAAAATTACTCTCAAGCTCTTAAATGATTTTCTCTTCCTTAGTATTTAGATTCAATTTCAAGCTTTGATGTAATTTCCTTTTCTAGATTAGATTTAATTTCAAGCACCTTCTTGGGTTTGTAAGCCTAAGAAGAATCCAAATACTCCTTTGGATTGTTACTTTTGATGCAATTACATTCAAGCTTTGTTTCATTTCTTAATTCAAGTAAGTTTCCTTTCAATTTCATGTTGTATGCTTTATTTTCATGCTTTGTTCTTCATTTTCATGCTTGTTCTTTATTTTATGCCTTTTGTCTTAGCACCTTGAATTCATGTTAGATCTTAAGAATTGGCTATGGAATCTAGATGAGTGACACATCTAGATCATAGATCGAGTCTTAGATCTTCTTGGGAGGAAACCCAAGTTCTTCTCATTTATTTCTTTTATTTTTAAAAATAAAAATCCAAAAACATTTGAAAAATCGAAAACTAAAAAAATATTTTCGAGTTGTCTTTTGGTCCTTGTTGGTCTTTAGTTTCATTTTGTTTGGGTTTATGTATATACTTTCTTGTGTTTTTGGATTTTATGTGATTTTCTTTTCTAGGTTTGGTTTTTCGACTTCAACCTTGGGCGATTTGATAAGTTAGTAGCGTTCATGAAGCCGAAAGATACTAGTCATGCTCGATTTTTGCTTGGATTGCTTAGATGCCTAGGTGGACCCCACCGAGCTCGACCTAAACTCGCTTGGTTAAGGAAGTTTCTATTCACTCTCCTTTTACTTGATTTTCATTAAAATGCGGGTAATGCATGGTTTAAGTGTGGGGTGGGTAGGTGGTTAGGGTCCCGGTTTTGGTCAAGCATGTTTTGTTGTTCTTAACTCGAGCCTTGGCGAAGTGACGCATTCTTGGCGAAGTGACGCTTACTATTTGCGCATTTATATGGTTGAGTCGATTTCTGTGTCGTTTGAGTTCTTATTACATTGTTGAACAACTCCACGTACTTGGAAGTTTGAATAGTTTACTTGTCGGGATTTTACATGTTTATGGCCTCTTGTGTAAAGAGTTAAATTTTTGTACTTCATCCAAAACCGCCTATATATATATATATATATATATAATCAACATTTTCTCGTGAAAAGATTTCAACGCTCTAAAAACTCTTTTGATTTTTCTCCCAAATTCAGTGCAAACTAGTGAGTAGCCTTGTGTGATTTATCGGCTTGCTTGCATTTTTATGGAAATTACATTGAGGAGGTTTGAGTTTGCTCGTACATGATTGAATTCGATAATGACCTCGAGGCACATATATCACCCTTGTTCCGGCCATATCCATATATTTAAGCTACTTTAAAAGTCCCAAACGAGCCCCCTTGAGCTTATGTCCCATTTCTTGTTAGCCGAGATCGATTTTAGCTCTTATATCTTCATAAATTGTGAGGTGAGAGTGTATGATTAGTTGACGAGAAATGTGAGGGAAATCGATTGTGGGTTTTGGTTTTTGAGTTGTTTATACAAAAAAAAAGGAGAAGAAAAATAATACTCCAACACAAATCACGAAAAGTGATAAAGCGTGCGTTCATGTGTAAAGCCTAATTTAAAGGCTAAGTTTAGTAAAAAAGAAGCAAATTCAAAAAGTTTCGAAGTGTTGTGAAATAAAAGTCGGGAAAGAGAGTGTACGAAAGGGTTTCGAATGAAAAGTTTGGTAAATTGGGAAGGGCGAAGCAATCACAAGATTTGGGTTTTAGAAGTTAGGATTTTGTGCGTTATTGATCACGTTTGATCGTGTGTTAGCCACTATATCCATATATTCCACACCTTACCAAAGAGCCAACATTACAACCCAAAATAAAGACCTCTTTCGATCCTTGTTTGGTCATGTACAATGAGCATTTTAAGTTTCTGATTTGTGAAATCTTGTCGAGTGCATGCATTGTCCGATTCAAGCGTATACACGTCCCTTAACAAATACTTGAGTGAATTGAGCGAACACCCTCCAAAAATTTCATTTGTGAAGAAGTCATCGATTTGGTTTTCAATTGAGAAAGGGTAATACGAGAAATGCTTGACGATAACGAGTTTATGTTGATACTTTCATCATATTAAATAGCTTAAGCACAATGATTTTTCTTTTTACATAATGTTCATTGCATGTACACTCTTGATTCTTTTTGTTGTTCGAGGACGAACAAACCAATAAGTGTGGAGTAGTTGTTTTGCATATAATTGTTGTGTTTTTCCTAGTATTTTCAGTTAGAGTTTTATGTTGATTTTAGTAGTTTTTAATAGAATTTTATTAAGTTTTTATGTGGTTTTTCTTGTTTTGTTGTTTTTAACTTGACTTGTTAATTTTATTTTATATTTTAATGGGTTAATTGGTTCAATTACCTTGAGTTTGGTGTAATTCTTGGGTTTTAATAATTAAAATTCTCTTTTAATAGGTGGCTTAATGATTTTTAAATCAAGCTAAGGCATGGAGGCCTAAAATCCAAGCCTAACCTTGCCTATTTGCATGCCCAAGTTGGTGCCAAGAGCAAGTTTCAAAGGGGGCTAACATTCTGGAATGGTGGCCCATTTTCGTGCCTAGGCAGCCCAAACTGGCGCCCAGCAGCAACCCAGGCAGCGCCCAGCAGCCCAAACTGGCGCCCAGTCAGCCCAAGGATGCCCCAGCACACCCAGGCTCGCCCAGACCGAGCCACCTTGAGCCAAGACCGAGCCATCTTGGTCAACATGGGTCAATTTTGGTCAAATTCGTGAAATTAAGCCTAAAAATTCCAAATTGACCCATTTAAACCCAATAAAAATTAGTATAAATAGCTCACAACTCCCATTTTATAAAACATCACTCCCCTCCCGACCCTAACTTGGGTTTGGGATTAAAATTACTCTCAAACTCTTGAATGATTTTCTCTTCCTTAGTATTTAGATTCAATTTCAAACTTTGATGTAATTTCCTTTTCTAGATTATATTTAATTTCAAGCACCTACTTGGGTTTGTAAGCCTAAGAAGAATCCAAATACTCCTTTGGATTGTTACTTTTGATGCAATTACATTCAAGCTTTGTTTTATTTCTTAATTCAAGTAAGTTTCCTTTCAATTTCATGTTGTATGCTTTATTTCCATGTTTTCTTCTTCATTTCCATGCTTGTTCTTTATTTTATACTTTTTGTCTTAGCACCTTGAATTCATGTTAGATCTTAAGAATTAACTATGAAATCTAGATGAGTGACACATCTAGATCATAGATCGAGTCTTAGATCGTCTTGATTTCAAGTCTTTCACATGCTTTATTTTGGTTTTTATTTTTATGCATAGTTTTAGATTGAATCTTAGATCTAGGCTTCGTTACTAGTTATTTTCCGTAAAGTTTTAAAGTTTCACGTCAATTTCCATTGCTCTTTCCATTCATGCTTTCAATTTTTTCTAATTTGCATTATTTAGGATTTTATGCATAGTTGTACCTTGTGCTTGCATGCTTGTACTTGGTGAAATATTGTATTTTCTTGCTTATTTTCATTATTGCTTTGTATTTACATATTTAGGCATACGACGAGACATCCGACCAACAGGCAATTTCAATTTCTAGATTAGTTTAGTAGTTTAATTGCTTTACTTGCATTTTCCTTTTATATCAAAAGCTTGAAACACATAGATTCCTCAATTGAATCGAAATCCAATAATACCAAGCCATGAACTCGTTGAAATATCTTCAACACCACTAAAACTCTACTAACAACTATACTGTGCATCAAATTTCTATCTCTTTTTGTGTTTCACTCAAACTAAAAGATGTCCATGTTAATTTCTTAAAATATGGACCATTATATCACGACGACCAAAGAATTCATGCTAGTCGTGTCAAAACTTGAATGCGTCAGTGTCCAAAAGTTCTTTGTTAGATATATCTTATGATTCAATAATCAAAAAGTAGTAAAGTAAAATTACTAGATTGACTCTAGAACGTGTTTTCTTCCATATAAATTAAAGGTATGGTTCCATTCTCATAATATATCTCTTAATGATATTCATCAAACTTAACAACGTTCATTTAGCTCTTGGTCCATATTGAGCTTTTGTGACTTTAATCAATGTGCCACTAGGCATCAAGATTTTGTCACATATAAACATCAATTCAGTGAGTAATTATCTATTCGTCGACAAGTTCTCACATTCTTCAGAGATATTTGAACGAAATACTTTTCATTCTAATATTTTACATTATTTGTTAGATATGTTACATTATATCTAATAGTTTACTCATGAACCTTGTATGTGAATGTGTGGTAAATAAACTCAATTATATTCAATGCTTTAGAATGAAATGCAAAATTTACCAATAAGACAAAAATAATAATTAATATAAATCAGTCCACATCACATAAGTCTAACTCAAAATAAATTTTAAGACCAAATACAATAGTCTAATATGAATGACTGATTATACTTTCACAAGTTCTTTATAATGTAAGAAACAAACAAATCTCATCAATCAAAATAGAGGATATCCATTAACTAATCAAGGTTATTGTGAGAACCTCCATGGCTTCTACCACAACCATTAAATATCATGAACTTTTACATATCTCACCTTGTGGTTCATTCTTCCCACATAGGTAGGGATCAATATGTCTCTTGCCCTTGACTTTGAGGTTATTTCCATTATTCATATCGAGATCCTAATTAGCCTCAAGAAATTTCCTTATCCATAGGTCTAACATTGGTATTTTGAAGAATAATACCATGTCTCTCAATGACTTATTATCATAATTAATATTATACAAGTGCATTAGTATGTTTGCTCAAGTGGAAAAAAATAAAAATAGAGTGAGATCGTATCTCTCAATTACTTATTATCACTTAAAGTGACTTTCTTTTCCACATATGGTAAGACATGTTTTTATTTGCAATATATCAATGTCATTGACCCTTTTTAGCGAGCAAACACATTTTTCTTTCCACTGAATTCTTACGCTTGAAAGTATTATTTTATAATATTGTCGAAATATTCATTTAGAGCACATCTCAAAGTTTATTAAATTTTGTAACTAAATATACTTCCAATATAAGGTATATAAGATTTGGGGTCAATATGAAGTCTCAGATTCATTAGAGAATTGATTTTGACTTAGTTTGACGATTCTTTGTCAGTCGGAGTTGGTGGATGATATTATTGTGGAAATGTAGTTTTTCTAGTTTCCACATCAAACCAATGATGGTAGTACTCAATTTCTTTTGAGTATGTTATTTTGTATTTAGATTGAGTTACTTCAATCAATTTCTTTAGATAATGAATTTGAAGTATGTCATAATCTTTCTTTGATATCATGTGAATACTTTATCACAAGACTTATTTATACAATTATTTTATCGTTCATGAACTTTCATTATCATTAAAATATTTAAATATACAATCAATAACACATATATTGAAAGTAGCTTATAAAATCTCAGTATTAAGAGAATTACCAACATACATGAAACTATCAATTCATCGAAATTAATGATCAACATACATGAATCTATCAATTCATCGAAATTCATGATTAACTAAATATATTGGCAAAATCATGATCAATCTCTCAGATAATCATGTAAATAACTTTATTTACGATTTCTAAATAAGAAATCACCTAAGAGCATAAGTAATAATATATTATGTGTACTCTATGAATATCATTAAAGTATTGCAAAACTTCATGTTTGTCAATGTTATACCTAACGTCGCAAGCATATATTCATAGATAACATATATACATATACATTCTTTGTATAAGAATGCACAATAATAAATATCATGCCATATATTCATATAACCAGATATTTATTAGTTGCATTTAATAAATAATAGGGTAATTCGAGTTACCTTGAAGGAAAGTCACGATTCTTTCCTAATTTTATTTTTGCAATAGGTTTGTCCCCAATATGTTTCTGATGACATAGACCTTCAAACCCGATCTCCACCGTATAGATTTAACCACTATATCTTTTGAATATTATAACCAAAACTCATCTTCATCCAACGGTCCGATCGTATGTAATTTAATTTTTTAAAAAAGAACTGGACAGACAGTTTCGGGAATCAGGATCAGCTATGTTCCAAATTCATTATAAAATTCTTCAGACCTCATATCCTTCAACACCTTGATATTTTTAGTATTATAATTCATATTTTTTCTAAACAAAATCCGTGTTACACACGCATGGGTATTGCGCTAGTAGATGGTGAATAGAGTGGATTATCATATGCGAGTAAGAATCAAAACGATGGCTCTTGGGCCATACCTGACCTATTTAACCTAAGTCCCATAGCAGCCCACCAAATCAACCATCGGTAATGTGGCAGTAACAATGTTCTTTAGAAAGTAGTCCATAATATAAAGCCTATTTTAACACAACTTAATGTTGGGCTCTATGACCCATTTCTCTAGCACCCAGCACTGTGCATTCGATTTAATCCGAACGAAAGTGTTCACTTGCAAAGCCACCCACTTCATTTAGAAAATTATTAGGTATATTGGGTCTGCATTGTACTATATACTCGAGCGGAATGAATATTTTTAATTTGTAAATATATTTTGCCGTTAAAATAAACTTTTATATTCGTTGTGATATATTTCTAATTGTATTATGATAAATGTACATTTACGAATAGAGAATTTTTTTTACCTTCTAAACTATGACCATTTTGACACTTCGCCTCCAAATTTTTTTTTCCTGCAAATTACCTCCTAAACTGTACGAATTTTGCACTTAACCTCCTGAACTCCCATTTTTGGTGGAACTTTTGGTCGGAGCTCACTCGCGTGACATGCATGCTTACATATAAGGGGTAAAACTGACTTTCCATCTCTTACTGATGACTCCTGCTCAAAAGAATAGCACGTGAGCACTCGTGTGACCTGTTAAGATAATGTTCATATTAATATATGTATACACGTAGGATTTGGAACCTACATAGTGCTCACGTGCCATTATTTTGAGCGGGAGTCATGAGGAGGAGATTGAAAGTCAATTTTACCCCTTATATGTTAGCGTGCATGTCACACGAGTGAGATCCGGCTATAATTCCACCAAAAATGGAAATTTAGGAGGTTAAGTGCAAAATTCATACAGTTTAGGAGGTAATTTGTACGAAAAAAGAAGTTTAGGAGGTGAAATGTCAAAATGACCATAGTTCAGAAGGTAAAAAAAAATCTCTTACGAATATATAACATGCATAAAAATGTACATATTCGTTGTTATAAAGATGCACATGACTGTTCTGATAAAAGATTATTTTCATTGTGATAAAGTCCATCCATTATGATAAATATCAATTTTTATTTCCATAAATATTTATATGTCTTAATCATTTACAATATGATAAATAGTAACTTCATTAATTTCAATGTGATAAATGTACCATTTTTCATAATATACATGACATATAAAAAGAAGGACATTCGATCGAAACTTATATTTCTCTGTTTTATTAAATGCTCACTTTGAATCTACGACATAATGTATACCCGGGTATATCTAATCATTGAAAGCTACGTAGGCGGTTGACATACAATACTTTTCATTAGCACGTGAGCATAGGCATGCAAATCGTCGCTTTCGGTTCGTGGTCAACGATTCGCTTAATTGTTGACACGGTTCGCGGTTACAAACTAAATCGTGAGCAGTTCGATTTAATTTTAGGATAACCTCACACCAGAGGTGAGCATAAATTTTAAAAAATTCGTCTGAACCGCCCGAAACCGTTTATAATGAGTTTCTATTAAAATTGCGATAAAAATATTGGATGAAAATCGCCCCTTTCTGGTGCAATTTTTGTTTCGAAAGAAAATCGCACCGAACCGCACCACACTTGCATAATTTTAATGTTTATGTATTAATATTTCATTTCTTTATATAGTTGAATGAATAGAAATTAATAAAGTGAAAACTAATTATCTGAAAATTAAGTAAATTTAGAATTCCAAACAAAATGTGTTTTGCATGTTTTATTGAATAACAAGTGTTGCAATTATACGCCATGTTTGCAATCAATGTAATATATTATAAAAAAAATTGCTCATGATTTGAATATAATTGAGGTAAGAAAGTGCAAAATGCACTTATTTCATCTATAGAACAAAATTTTCTGAATATTTTAAAAATCATGATAGTTATAAACTCAATGAAAAATAAATTGATTGAAATCGCTAAATTGTCTAAAACAGTTCAAACCGCAGACCTAATTTCATTCCAAAAATCGCAATAAAAAATTTAAAATTTTAACCTAACCGTAATGAGCAAAAGTTTAAAAATAATAGGAAAACCGTCTAAATTGCACAAAGCCTACTTCTACCTCATATTGTGAACCACCGGTTATAAAAATTGGTGGTTGTCGATTACTGCACACACACAAATAAAATCGAGATCAAATTAATTAACGGTCTAAAAAATTCAGACTAACCATTTACAATCGTAACCATAGCTGGTACAAATTAGAACCAAAATTGATTTTCGTCTAATTCAATTGCAATTTGTTCACCTTAAATTTTTTTAAGTGATGATATAAAAACACATCAATTTTAATCAATTCTGCATGTCTAGTTGAGCAGGATTGTCACACCGAATGCCAATTGTACATAAGAAACAGAACCAAGTGGCCCATGCAGGACGAGCTTTGAAAGGCCCTTTATCTTGTCCACTCCTTAAAACAGCCCATTAGCAAGTTACAGACAAGTTTCATAACGTTTGCCAAACCCGATTCAGTCAAAAGTTAATTTAAGAAAATATAGTCCATCTAAAAAATATAGGCTTATTGTTATGTCATATAATTTAAGAAAATATTTATTAATATAATTAAAACATTATTTTTTATCATCTATAATTATTTAATTATTTATTATCTCATCGATTTCTATAAAAGTTAATTTCTATAATATAATGAAATAAGGATATAAAATAATAATAAAAAAATATAGTATAATTTTAGAATAATTAAAATTGCAACCAAACTAATTTTGGGACGGGATATAGTACTAATATTTAGATAATAGTACCTCGCTTTTCCTTACATATACATTATTTTCAATGGGGACGTCAAATCGCCTAATTGTCAGACAATTTGTAAAACTAAATTTTAAAATAGTATTTTAGAAATACCAAGAAAAAATTAAACTAACTAAAAATAAAAGGTAAAAAGTAAACTAAAAAACTAAAATTCCTAAAAAACCCCATAATAAGACTAAAATAAAAAGAAATAAAAACCATTAAAAAGAAAACTATAAGAAAAACTAAACTAACTAAAAAGCAAAAAATGAAAAGAGAAGGGAAAACTAAATATGGACCCTGTCTAATGGAATGTATTTCATTAGGCGGTTTGACATGATTTGTATTTTCAATGTGGACCCAAAATTGTTCACAAGAAAGTAACAAGAGAATTTATATATTTTGGACATTTGCAAAACATCCTTTACAAACATCTTGACTAAACATTGTTAGTTGCACGATCTTTTCACTAAAGTTTTGTGTCCACTAATTTGGATTTTTGAGTCTTCCCAAGTCCAAGCCCAAAAAGGCTGAGGTCCACTTTAGAATCATATGTGCAAGGAATAATGAGTCAAGGCCCACTTGTTGGAGACCACCCACTTGGAAACCACACACTTGTCCCAACTTGAAGACAATCCTATTGGACCTATTCACTCTCTCTCTTAATTAAATTTTAGTGGTCGAGTCATGATCAGACACAAGACCAGACCTAAATTGTCACCCTCACCAAAAAATATGCGTAGTTTCTTGTTCTGTGCGGGTGTATGTGTATATTTCACTCTTCTCATTTTTAAAGCTTAATTTGTTTTTTCTGAAAAAGAAAAATCAATGTCAGGAATAGTTTCCATTTCATTTTCTGATTTATATTGGAAAAAATAATAAATAAATATATATTTTGTAAGTGGTTTGTGGATTTTTATGATTGAAATTGAAAAAGTTGTTTGATTTTATACTTTTGACATAAATATACGTGAATATTTTAGTATAAAATTTCGTAATTGTAGTAAAAAGTTGTATTACAAGTTATTGGAATTTTTTATTTTTATTAAATGAAAAGAGTAAAAAATAGATAAATTCGAGTAAAAACCTAACTAAATAAACATTTTTTTTCTTCTAATAATCAAAAAATTGGAATTAACGGAATGGAAATAATTTCATACATTGCCTTAGTTTTTCTTTCAAAATAAGCTATAAAGTCGTTTGGTCATATGAAAAAGAAAAAAAGACGTGGCACACGGCAAAACGTCGTGAATTGACCGTATCATTTGTATAGATAAATAATTTCGAGTGATACCGAAATTATATACTCCCTTAATTTTATTTATATGTGGCAATCGATTATTTCATGAAAATTAAAAAAAATAATGAGTGTTATAATCATAAGTATATAATGACCATAACATTTTCGTGTTTAGAATAATTAAAAAGTATAAAAAATAAAAATAAGAGTAAAATTAGTGAAGTAACCTTTAATTCTTTAAAAAAGTAAAAAATAATAATAATTTTCTTTTTAAAATATAAATATGACTAGATAAAATGAGACACAAAAATTTCTAAATTATGAAAGATTATGTTGTAATCAAAAGTTATATAGATGCTATTTCATTTTGAAAACTTTAGCATTAAAGGAATAGTGTGATTAAAGGTTTTTTAAAAGAAGAACGATTTTTTTAGAGTGTCAATGATATTAACTATGAAAAATTAGTTTAATATAAAAATAATGATTGAATACGATTGTTACTAAAAGTGATATAGTTAGAACATAGTGAAGTTTATATAAAGAAATGTAATAATAATTAATGACGAATTTAAAAAAAAAAATGCATAAGTAGTGTTTTTATTTTACAAAATAAATAAAATAAAACTCAAAACATTTCATTTAGGTTATTGAATCTAAAATAAATTGGTAATAATTGAACCTAAAAGTCCTGAAAATCAAAAATCTCTCTCCACTCTTTGTAAATCCCGATCACCATCGTCATCTTCTTTCTCCATTTACCCTTTGTGGGATGATGGGAGAAATCATTACTTTTAAATATATTTATTATTATTATTATTCAGTTTTTATTCGGCTCCTTCACGAGAGGTCGTGTTGTCACTACATGTGTTTTCATCCCTTTAATAAGTGGTGTCTCATTTCGTTTGATGTCTGCTTAGAAAATCCAGTCGCACTATTGTTCAGATGCAATACATGGTATTTCAAGGAAAATAATGAAAACTATGAGTTAAATTTCGTTGGTACGAGATCCGTCGAGGTTTTTTTTTTTTTTTTTTTTTTTTTTGTATTTACTGGGTTTTCCGACATTAGTTTTTACTTTTGTGTATCTGATAATTCGATCTGATAAATTTATCAGACCTGGTTGTTTTGGTCGGTTATTCAATATTGTCAATTTTTAGTGTTGACTGTGTTGAGGAATTTATTCTTGGCAATAATTCCTATTTTGTTATTTGCCTTTCTTGGGTACAAAATAAGTTAGGAAACTAGATTTAGGACAATATTATGTTTTCTAGTTTATGCACAAGACTTTAATTATTCCTATATTGTGTTTAGAATTTTACCAAGTTTAGGATTTTAGGTTGTCTATTTAAGACACAAGAACTCCTAATACTTGGAATCACATTTCACGCACGGATTATTTGCGAGGAGTTTGACGCAAGACCCAAGGGACGTGCGACGCACGACGTAAAGAAGAAGAACACGAAGAAGTGATATTTACTTGGAGCCAACGTTCGTGAATAAACAAGATCTTTGAAATTGCGTGACCGACGAAGAAGATCTTACCATTCCGGCAACAAGTATTTAGTATCAAGTTTCTTGATATTTAGTTTTCATATATTACTTTATATTTTGTATTGAACTTAAAAAGAAAGTAATATAGTTTTCGGGTTTATACACCCAATTTCACAAGTACTTTTACTTGTGAACTGAATTTGTTTAATCGTGTTCTCGTATTTTAATTTCCGCTGCATAAATTTAATTTACTCTGGTCGATGTTGTTAACTGATGTTGATAACATTGATTAACAACATCGTGAATATGAGAATTATTCTTATATCCATACACCTTCTAATTTTACAATTGGTATCAGAGCGGGTTACTTAACCTTTTAAGTATTGATCCTTATTTTTAGGCGCTATGGATGCTCAAGGCAACCCGAGGCCTTTAGTCCTTAATGGTGAGAATTACTCTCTCTGGAAACAGAGAATGAGGTGGCACTTGAAGAGTATGGATGAATGTGTTTGGAAGACCGTCCTTGTTGGATGGGAAAAGCCACGTGTCACGGATGGCGAGGGCGATACCATTCCCAAGAAAGAGAAAGATTGGACTGCTGACGAAGAAACTGCAGCAAATTGGAACTCTAAATGCATCAACGCCTTGTGTGGCTATGTAGATGCAAGCTACTATCGAATCATCAAAAGTTGTGAGTCACCAAAAGATGCATGGGACGCACTCCAAAGGGTGTGTGAAGGAACAACAAGCGTGAAAAAATCCAGATTAAGAATGCTCATATCTACCTTCGAGGCTATGAGAATGGATGAGAAAGAGTCAATCTTGGACTACTCTGTAAGAATGGCAGAAATAACTGAAGAGTGCAGAGAACTTGGTGAGCCCATAACTAATTCCCGTATTGTAGGAAAATTGCTAAGATCCATTACGAAAAAATATAGCATGAAGGTGGTGGCCAGAGAAGAATCCAAAGATGTTGATAACATCGATTTCAACACCTTAGTTGGAAATCTCAAGCAATATGAGATGGAACACGTTAGTTCCAGCTCGAAAGAGAAGAATGTTGCTTTTTCTTCCGACTCAATTGCAGTCGATGATGAAGATGAAGAAGATTTCGACTTTAATGGAATTATCAAAAAGATGGAAACAACTACTCTCGGAGAAGATGAACTGGCCTTTGTGACTCAACGCTTCAACAATTTCTTGAAGAAAAAGAACAATTTTGGAAGCGCAAATCCAAGGAACAGGACACAGACATCCACTCTAAAGTTTACTGGATGTACTCTTCCACGATCTCAGTCCACAAATTCAATTTTCAATGTGTCCAATTCAACAAAACCACTCAACGAGATTCAATGCCACGAATACAAAGGTTGGGGACATTTCAAGAACGAGTGTCCCAACACTCTTAGAAAGAAAAGCATGGTCGATATGGATTTCACCGAAGATGTTAATGATTCTGAGCCAACTGATTCCGTTCCAACTTTATTTTCCCATGTTGTGTGGGACGACGATGTTCATGTTGGTTTGTTTGCAGACAACATCGTTTGCCTGAATGCCGAGACCACTGATTATTATGAGGAATACGAGCAGCTGAGTGTTAACCACCAGAAATTGTTTATCAGTTGGAGTAAATAGGTACTCAAGGCCAAAGAGCTCGAAAAAGAAGTAGAAAAACTAACCAAAGAAAAGGAGGATCAACTTGACATCATTGTCCGGATGGAAACATCTCTCACCAAGAAGGATACTGAACTTGAAAAAACGAAGAATGAGTTGACCACTGTTCGAGGAACCATTTCAAATCTAAACAAAGGTAAGGCGAAACTTGATGAAATTTTGCAGGTTAGCTTTCCAGAGTCCTCTAAGCATGGAATAGGTTTCAAACCAAGTCAGCCAACGCAAGTGTCGAGTCAAGAACGAAAATCTTCCAAACACCACAAGAGGAGGAGGAGACATTTCGTGTGTCATCATTGTGGAGAACCTGGGCACATTCGGCCCTTTTGCTGGAAGATCATTGGCGAGAGAAGACATTTTCAAAGAAAAAATGTGACTGACAAGTCCAATGTTGGTAACCGCGCTACCAACATCAATACCAACATCAGATACAAACAAGTGTGGGTCAAAAAAAACAGCGTCAAGTGCAATATGATCCATACCTCCCTGAAGTCTCTTGTCCCTGGAGCCTGGTATTTTGATAGTGGATGCTCGAAGCATATGACAGGCTTAGAAGAATTGCTCTCCAACATTGTCAGATTTAGAGGTGGAAAAGTGAAGTATGGAGGAGGCGCAAATGGCCAAATCATTGGCCAAGGGACTCTCCACGTTCCTGGCGTTGTAACACTGGAAAATGTGTTGCTAGTAGAAGGACTTACTGCAAATTTGATCAGCATAAGTCAATTGTGCGATGGAGGGTTCAGCGTTAAATTCAACCGTGAAAAGTGTGAAGTATATGAGGAGAACGGATCGTGTATTCTCACCGGGAAAAGAACTTCAGATAATTGCTACCAAATTCATAGTGATACTTTTTGCAGGTTGTCCCAATTTAGTGATGCAGAACTATGGCATCAAAAGGTTGGACATGTAAATTACAAGATGATGGACAGGTTGGCCAAGGAAGAAGCTGTGACGGGGCTTCCTAAGCTCAACACCAAGATCATTCCGGTGTGCGAGGCATGCCAAAAAGGGAAACAGGTCAGGGTGCCACATCCAGTCCAACAAAGTCTCACTACATCATCTTACTTTGAATTGCTTCATATGGATCTCATGGGACCACTTGAGGTTGAGAGCCTTGGTGGTAATAGGTATGTTCTCGAAATTGTTGATGATTTTTCTAGGTTTACTTGGGTAGAGTTTCTAAAAGAAAAAGCTGAAACGTTTGAGGCTTTCAAAAAACTTGCAAAGAAGCTATGTGTAAGGTTTAATGTGAAAATTGGTAGGATTAGAACTGATCACGGAAAGGAATTTGAAAASGCATCTTTTYTRAAGTWYTGCACTTCTGAGGRTATTAGTCATGAATTTTCTTCTCCAATTACCCATCAACAAAATGGCGTAGTTGAACGTAAGAATAGAACTCTAGCGGAGATAACTAGAACTATGCTTATTTCTAATGGGATAGCTAAACGATTTTGGGCTGAATCAATGAACACTGCATGTCATATCACGAATAGGGCTTATTTTAGACCAGGTTCATGTGCAACTCCCTACGAATTGTTGATTGGGAAGAAACCAAACTTGAGCTATTTTCATGTTTTTGGATGTATTTGCTATGTGCTTAACGATAGAAATCATCTTGCTAAACTTGACTCAAAAAGTGATAAGTACATTTTCATGGGTTATTCCCAAAATAGTCATGCATATAGGTTGTTTAACCTTCGAGCTCGAAGTATGTTTGAGTCAGTAAATGTCAAGTTTGATGATCTAACAAGCGGAGTCAATCCTGTCGAGGATAATGATCTGGTTTATGATCAAAACCCTGAAGGTAGTGTCACTCCTACTTCAGTTGATGGTGCAGGTATTGAGAACAAAGATGTAGCTGCTGAACTCAGAGATTTGAGTGATGTTGATAACCATGTTGATACTGGGATACCAACATCGAGCTAAATTATTGGTGATATGGATGAAAGAAGTACAAGACGTAGACAAATAAATTTCAAGGAAATGGTCAGGTATGTATATTTGTCTACTAATTATTCTAAAATTCGTGAGTCTTTGTACCTTTCTGAAATAGAGCCCAAGCGCGTGGAGGATGCACTCAAAGATGAGTTATGGATTCGGGCTATGCAAGAGGAGCTGGACCAATTCGCCAAGAATGATGTGTGGGATCTTGTTTCACAGCCAGAAAGTGCTCACGTGACGGGGACCAAGTGGATATTCAAGTACAAGACTGATGAAGCAGGCAACATTGTGAGGAATAAAGCTCGACTTGTCGCACAAGGGTATACGCAAATTGAAGGAATTAATTTTGATGAGACATTTTCCCCTGTTGCTCGAATTGAGTCGGTAAGACTTTTGCTTTCTATTGCTTGTTATATGAAAATTTCGTTGCATCAAATGGACATTAAGAGTGCTTTTTTGAATGGGGTCTTAAGTGAAGAAGTATATGTTGAGCAGCCTAAAGAATTTGTAGATCCTCAAAAACCTGATTTTGTTTTAAAATTGAAAAAGGCCCTTTATGGTTTAAAACAAGCTCCTAGAGCTTGGTATGAAAGGCTAACTCAACATTTGCTTTATTTGAACTTTAGACGAGGGGAAGTTAATAAAACTTTGTTTCTTCTTAAATCCAACAAGCACATCTTAATTGTCCAAATTTATGTAGACGATATTATTCTTGGATCCACTAACGAGAAGATGGCCAAGGAGTTTGTCACTCGAATGTCTGATACGTTCAAAATGAGCATGGAAGGTAACCCCTCGTACTTCCTTGGTTTACAAATTAAATATCTTGATGACGGTATTTTTCTTTCCCAGACTAAATATGCAAAGAATTTAGTCAAAAAGTTTGGGTTAGAGGGTGAAACTGTCAAGAAAATGCCAATGGGCAAAAATGTGAAGCTGTCCAGAGACGATGTTGGTAAGGGTGTTGATAACACCATGTATAGAAGTATGATAGGGAGTTTGTTGTGTTTGACAGCAAGTAGACCAGATATTATATATAGTGTGTGCTTATGTGCTAGATATCAGTCTAATCCAAAAGAGTCACACTTGAAAGCTGTTAAAAAAATTATTAGGTACATTGATGGTACAACTGAACTAGGTGTGTAGTATACAAAAGATACAGGTACTGAACTTTTAGGATTCACTGATTCAGACTGGGCTGGGGATGTAGTATATAGGAAGAGTACTACTGGAGGATGTTTTTTTCTGGGTAATAATCTGATTTCTTGGTACAGCAAAAAGCAAAATTGTATTTCTCTTTCTACAGCTGAAGCCGAGCACATTGCAGCTGGAAGTGCGTGCACACAATTACTGTGGATGAACCAAATGATTGAAGACTACGGTCTGCACAGTAGTATCTTGACGGTGTTGTGTGACAATTCCAGTGCCATTGATATCTCCAAAAATCCAGTCCAGCATTCTCGAATCAAACACATTGACATAAGGTACCACTTTATTCGAGACTTAGTTGAGAGGAAGATTGTTAACCTTGAGCATATTGTAACTGATAATCAGCTGGCTGACATCTTCACGAAGGCATTAGATTACGAGACCTTCTCTCGATTGAGAAGAGATCTCGGTATGTGCATTGTTTAACCAATGTTGGTTTGTGATGTTGTGACACCCCTTATCAACATCAGTCACAACATCTGTATAATTTTGCATGCATTTTTATCTTTCTTTTCATACAAAATACTAATGCATTGAATTTGATTGAAAGTGCAATAAGGTCCTCTGTTGTAATAAAAGTAATGACAAAAAGAACCAACCTCTTCAAAAGTAGGTGATTGTGGGACTTGCCCGCAGAAACTGGTTTTCTCCCAGGTCCAAAAACAAGAGGCGTTTAACAGCAATTGCTGAATATTAAAAGATTTAAACCCCTTCAAGGATGAAGCAAATCTGGACTCAAAATGCTCCAATCTTTAAAAATCACCTTCTTGAGTGATTTTGACGTAGTCATTAACTTGGATTAAGGGGTAAGTTTCCATTGACTTCACCTGAGGCAATGTTGGTTTATAATGTTGTTAGCAATAAAAAGCAACATTGGATCAAGTCACTGAAATCATAAAGTATTCTGTTTTAACCTTTTAGGTCATGATTTTTAAGCATTCCCTAGGACATTCATACTTTGTGAAGATGCCATCTTGCTGTGCGTTTTGTTTCTTGTGTTTTTGTCTTGCTTGAAATCTCTTAATTTTGTTTTGAAGTTGAGCTAACCAAGTGTTTCAGTGGAGTTATAATCGGACGGCTGGACAGGTAATAACGAGGTGAATTTGGTGAGTGAAAATAAATATTGCACAAGATAGGTACAACTGTGCTGATGGTTCATTAAAATCAACTTTGTATTTTTGGCCTATTTTGTAGATTAAGTCGTGCGATTTTTTTTAATAAAAAAAAGGGATTATGGAAAGAGATAATGGGATAAGTTGTGTGATTACGTCGCCTTATTCACTACTGCAGAAACAGGATACGAAGGCGGCTGATTAACGGCGATTCTGGAAAAATCGCCGTTAAATAATTTTTTACGGTGGTTTTCGCCGTTAAATCGGTCATTTAACGGCGGTTTTCATAAAACCGCCATAGAATCGTACATCTTACGGCGGTTTTATGAAAACCGACGTTAAAACTGAACTAAATTAACGGCAGTTTTTAAGAAAGCGCCGTGAATTGACAAGTATTCACGGCGGTTCCTCAAAAACCGACGTTAATTAGTTCATGAGTTAATTATTGCAGTAGATTTAACGTCGGTTCTATTAGAACCGCCGTAAATAAGATGACATTTAACGGCGGTTCTATTAGAACCGCCGTAGAAATAGTAAGCTGCCATGTCCCCGATCCTCGTCCTTATCAAGAAAAAATTTTGGGCCGTTGATCTGTGTGTCATCCAACGATCTACGTTAAATATTAAATAAAAAAAATAAAAATATTTAAACAATAAAATTGGGGGTTAACCCTAATTCTGAATCCGGTTTCTTTTATCTTTCTCATCTTCCCCAATTTCTCTCCTTCTCCTCGACGGCGGCTCCGGTCATCAGCACCTTTATGCGTCCTCACAATATGCTCGAGCGTGTACTTGGCGCGGCGGTAGTCACAGCGGCGATTGGAGAGCAGCACGGCGGAGCAGCCCATCCGGAAGTAGCAATTGGGGATAAGCATCGACCTGTCCTTCCCCGGGTACCAATTATACCCCACCATCTTCCGTACTGACCACCACCGCGTAATTGCTAGGGTTTGCCTGCAGCATGTCACGCGCCAAAATCGACGCGATTATCCCGGCGCTGCACCCCATCCCGCCCAAATTGAAGCTCAGGATGTTCCCCCTCATCTTGTAGTGGTTGATTACCATGGCGGACGGCGTCGGGTTGAAGAGGCTGCAGTTGAGGATGAGGATGCCGACGTCCTTTGGCCGGACATGGGATTTCTCGAAGAGCTCGTCCAGGGCGCCGAATATCACGGCGGAGGCTTCGGCGCGTCCTTCTTTCATGGTGGCGGTGTTTCCTGGCGAGCCGATGGATTTGGGGACGTAGGTCTCGTCGCCGATGCCAGAGGTTTGGAGGATGCACCTCTGGAATTCCAGGCTGGCTCCGTCGAATTTGCCAGATCGGCAGGCGAGTTCGATGAATTCATCCTTTGTTACCTGAATCAAACATTTAAGAGGAAAAATGTTCTCTTATGAATCTGGTAAGCAAAAGAGTTACTACTATTATATTATGTTTGTTTAGATTATGGTCAAAATCAAGAATTTTTGAACCCATATATTATAATTGTGATGTTA
The DNA here is from genome assembly GCA_014905375.1 of Phtheirospermum japonicum. Lineage (NCBI taxonomy): Eukaryota > Viridiplantae > Streptophyta > Magnoliopsida > Lamiales > Orobanchaceae > Phtheirospermum > Phtheirospermum japonicum. Next base: position 917,976 of record BMAC01000278.1, on the reverse strand, counting down.
GGACTATATCCCTTTTTCTTGCTGATTACATTGGATTTTTGTTCAACTTGTTGCCTTGATTATCTGAATTTGATGCAGGTACGGTGGCTGGGATGGTAAAAAGTGGCTCTCAGATGTCTACGTTCTAGATACAAGTAAACTCATGTTTCCTGTTGTTAATTTTTATTGACCCCCGAACAGCAAGGACCTTGATGTTTTGACTACTTTTTTACAGTTTCACTCGAGTGGACAGAGTTGTCAGTTTCAGGGACAATACCACCACCAAGATGTGGCCATTATGTTACAATGATCGAGAAGCGGTTGCTCATGTATGGTGGTAGAGGTAATTTTACATTCTGTGACTGTTACTCGGGGCTGGAATATTGCCGTTCTGTGCGTATTGGATTAGTCCACCCAAATATAGGTTTATGGGTTTTAGTTATCATTTAACATTTCAGGTGGTGGAGGACCGATCATGGGTGATTTATGGGCTTTAAGGGGACTCACTAGAGAAGGTACTTCGTTCCCCCCTTATTTTATCCTCTTATGTCACTTATCGAGCAGCCTGGTCTTGTTTAATTTATGTCTAGGAATAGAGTATGATTTATAATATCATGTCAAATGATGTGGCTTCAGTAGCAGCAGCCTTGTTACGAATGGGTGAAGTACTTGAACGTTGTCATATATTAACTCGAGTTTTTTCTCCACATGATTGAATTCATTAGTCGTAGTCCTTGTGCTAAAACTTGTGTTCATGTCAATCATTGAAGGTCTAAACAAATTCCTTTCATATCTCCTCTCACAAGTTACAAATTATTATTAAAAAGATGCGAGTAAAAGTCCACTTATATTTTAATTTTTCCAGTCTCTGCCAGTAAATTTTCATTCCAACACACAAATAATTATCGTGTCATTTTATTTGTTATAGTAATAATATCTTTGTTCTAAGGTAGTGTTTTGTAAACTGCCACTTGCATGCCTGATTTATTTCATTATTTTTCGTGTTTCTTGTGGAAGGTAGAGAATGAAACTCCTGGATGGACTCAACTGAAGCTTCCAGGTCAGGCTCCTTCACCCCGTTGTGGACACACCATCGCCTCTGGAGGGCCCTGTGTAACCATCTAAATTCTTTGTGTCTTCAGAGATTTGATTTATATGCAGCTTCAGTCATCCCATGAATACAAACTACTGTATTATAGATTGTTTAAAGCTAGCATTTTCTTTTTCAGTATGAGTACTTTATAATGAAAACAAGTTTGATTGATCTTATCATTGGTCTCATATATGTAATACAAATTAACGCAGATATATTTTTCACTTGCAGCTTTTGTTATTTGGAGGGCATGGGACTGGTGGTTGGTTGAGCTTTATGACATATATTATAACGATTGTGTTGTTTTAGATAGGGTGAGTGTTCTATTATCTTTTTTATTTTTTTATTTCATTTTGTTTTATATTTATGTTGTAGTTAGCCTTCAAGACATTGTTTTAAATAACGGTCGAGGCGCGCCTCAAGGCGGTTTTGAACAAACTCGCTCCGAGGCGTACGCTTTTGAACCCATATATTATAATTTCAAAAACCACTAATTTAGCCTAATGACAGAAACTCAATAGATGTTATTAACGGCACCAACTGGATTTCACTAGTAAGTAAAAGCCTACATGGCTTTTTAGAGCTTCTAAGTAAATATTATTTCATTAGTTGCAGCAGTATTTGCCTTATATTTTGTTTACCCCACAAAAAGAACATGTAAATGTAAGTCATACAACTTAAGTGTTATTGTTTAAATCAAATAACAATAGTCACTCAAATTATGAAAATGTGCACACATATTATTTCTTTAAAATCAGACTTAATAATTACGTGTTTTTTTATATTTTGTGAAAAATAGGGCACTGAAAAAGGATTCAGCACAAACATTTTTTCAGATGACCTATTTTCTTCCGAGTCAAACCTAATATCAAGAAACGATGCAATCACATGTCCAATCCTTCAAAGCGGTGAGTTTTACGAAATTTACTTTTGCAAATTTCTTTTTAGAGCAAATATTAATTGTATCCTTTACACTCCAATTTTAACCTATTTGATGTTACTACATTGGACGTGTTCATGACAAAACCGATATCGTGATTCCTGTGCCGACAGGTTATATTCTCGAGTTGTTTGTTGGGATTTTTAATCAAGTATTTGTATTAAAGTCTTTTTGTTGAGATTTTAGAATTTTACAGGTTTGTTATTATGCAGTCATAAAATACTGAACATTAGATTTTCAGATATATGTTGTGAACATAGAATTGATTTTTTATTTTTTTTATTTTTTGCGCAATTTCAGCTTCTGCATTGCACGCTCGGATTCAGAAGGCCGAGGAGAATCTATTGATTACGGATTTAGAATTAGTGGTTACCAATTTGTGCAGGTTACCAAGTGGGGAACAATGAGTATGTGCGATGTCGAACGACGACTCCTGGCTAACGCATTGCTTGAAGTTTCCAATGAGTATTATAGTCTTGGTGCTGACGGTGTAGTAATATGCCCATTCGAATTTGTAAAGACTTACAATGATAAGAATATTAAGTGTTCGTGTCTTGTATTGATTGTTTGCCTCTGGTGTAAAATCGCAAGGGTGTTTTTTATTATTTTTAAAGTTAAGTTTTTTTTTTTCTTTTTATTTCCTCTCATATTTTGGTGTACCTGCTTTCTTTTCTTTTTTTTTAAATTTTTTACTACTTTCTAGAAGGTAGTTTTCAAAAACCGACGTAAAATGTTTGTTCTGGAAARCAGACTTTCTAGAAGGTATTTTTAAAAACCGCCGTAAAATTTAACGGCGGTTCAAAAACCGCCGTTAAAAGCTAAAAAAAACCGCCGTTAATGACCCAGTCTGTAGTAGTGATTCTAGGAGGAGTGGCGCTTTTTACATGGAAATAAAATCGTGTTTTTGAGCATAAAATCGGCTGGTGAAATATTTTAGGAATTTCTTTTTATTTACCTTCTCTCTCCTTATGTGCAACGGTCACTTTTTGAGGGGATAAAAAGCTGATTCCCTTTTACCGTTTGCCCACTTTTCCAAACCCCTTTCGAACTAAAACTCTCAGAATTCTTACTCTTCTCAATTTCTCTCGATTTTCTGCTTCTTGGTTGTGTGTGTTTGTGAAATTTTGCAAGATGTCTAGCTCTTCACCGCCGTCTGTCCCAGAACTGCCAGAAGAGGTTCGCCGCTCCGGCGATCAGGTCCCGCTGCCGTTCCCAAAGATTGGTGACCTTGATATTCGTGAGGAGATTGGTGGTGGTAGTTCTTCAAACCCACCAATATCAACATCGCCACCACAACCGCCTGCGCCTGTTTCTCTCGTAGCCGTGCCTGTTCCATCGCCGGTCGACGCTACACCGGTTGATCAAGTGTTCCCTGGACAGCCCGGGAACGAAATTGATATCGATAATCCCCCAGACTTAGCTCTTGTGGCTGAGACCTTTGGCTGTGTGGGGAACCCAACCTTGAAGCGGTCTAGGCGCTTGCGCAACATACCGCTCGGCGTTGTGCCGCCCGCGGTCCCAAAAAGCAAGGCTGGTTCGCGTCGCCACGTGCCTATCGAACACATGAATCTCCAGGAGGATGTTGTTGTGGAGTCTGACCCTGATGATCATGATTTTGAGCCTACTGCTCCGATTGCCGAAGATGTGCCGCCGTCTGCTCTTCTCCCAGTCTGCCGGAGAAGAAGAGGTTTACTCGCCGGAAACAACTTGTACGGAAAGCCGACAGGAGACCCAGCCTGACGAAGGACAGTTTCTCTCCCAGCCCGGCGAAGGTCAAAGTTTCTCTTGGATCAACTACTACTGAGTACTCTTCGCCCCCTTACACTGTACTGGACTTTATCACCGGCGAGGTTACAAGTTCTGACAAGCCGCTTGCCGATGATCCCCCGCCGTCTCCAGTTCGTGTTACTACGCCTGAATTTGACACAGGTCTTTTTGAGTACTCGCCTGATTCATCATTCGATGTTCCCTTGAAAGATATTCTTGCTGCATGCAAAGAGGACAAGAAGAAAAACAAGGCTGCTGCAAAGGACGATGTTGCTAGTCATATTGGTAGCCCCTTACCAACATCGCACCGCTCGCAGTTTGTTTCGTCCTCCCGCACTGCCTCTGTTCCAAGAACCACTCATGCTCCCTCGCCGCCCTCATCTAATGCATCGGCTCATTCCAAGTCCTCTTCAGGAAAAACTACTCCTATGCCCGAGCTTGAGGACATGGTGCCCTTTTCGGAGAGATTCATTACTGCCGAGGCTGCTGAGCTATTCGATGCCTACCAGAGTCGTCATATGATTGCCGAGAAACGAGTTCCGGTTGAACCTTTTGAGAAACACAATCTCATTGCCTGTCTCAGACACAAAGGTATGTATTCCACTGTCTCCACGGCCATGCCTTTTGTGCGTGATATTGTTGTCGAGTTTTTTGCCAATTTGTTACCTTCTATGGTTGATTTGGAGTCAGTCAATTATGGGAAGGTGTTTATGCGTGGCAAAGTTTTTTCATTCACCCCTGAGTTAATTGATGAGTTTTATGGTACTGAGTCTTACCGGGGTGACTCGACGGTGGATGATATGAATGAGGTAGTTAAGTTTCTGTCTGGTGGGATGGTTAATTCTTGGTTTGAGCAGCTTCCGAGTACACGTCTTTCATCTCTTCATTCTATTTTGCATAAGCTTGCCATTTGTAACTGGGTCCCCTCAAAAAACATAACCTGTGTTACGCGGCCTCAGGCCCAGTTCTTGTTTCGTCTTGGGAAAGGGATCACATTTAGTTTTGATCAGCATGTTTTTGATATTATCACTAAGTTTTCCACTACGAAGTCTGCGGCATCGTTGTGTTTTCCGTCTTTGATTTTCAGCTTGTTAGAGAATCAAGGCTTACAACTTGGTCCCGAGGATGTGCTCACGGGAGAAGCTGAATGGTTTGCTCTGCGCAATCAGCATGTTACCGGTGCTCGAGTGATTGATTTACCCTGGCAGACGCCTGTTTCGGTCGATGTTGTTAGTGATGTTGGTATGAGCAATCCCAACATGGTCACTATTTCTGCCCAGGTTCTTCGTGCACATGTGGCTTGTATAGATTTGTAGATGAAACAGCTTAAGACTCTTCGCACCTCCCTTATGGAAGCCCTTCCCCTTTCTGGTCAAAAAGGGGGAGAGAAAGTTGACACGAACATAGGGGGAGACAATGCTGATGGAGAAGATGTTGCTGATGTTGCCGAGAATGAGAATGCTGCTGCCGCTGATGCTGAAGATGCTGTTGCTGCCGAAGCCTTGGCAAGACTTGCTCAAGAGAAGAGGCGGAAGCGAATTCGAGCGCGCAATAAGGCTTTGAAGAGAATGATGAAAATGAGGGAGAAGAAGAAGAGGAAGAATAGTGATGAAGGAACTTCGACATCTTCTCGACGATCAAAGAGGATTCGAAGTCAATAAGTTCCCTTATTCTGTTTGTTTTGTGAAGCGTTGGTTCTTTTGAACAATGTTGGTTTGTAATGTTGGTTTGAATTTTAACAACATTGGGTGTTTTGTTTAGGGGGAGTTTTCTATCTTAGGGGGAGTTAGTATTTTTATTTTCATTTGTGTTTGCGTCTTAGTGTTTTGTCCAAAAAGGCAAAAGGGGGAGATTGTTGAGGAATTTATTCTTGGCAATAATTCCTATTTTGTTATTTGCCTTTCTTGGGCACAAAATAAGTTAGGAAACTAGATTTAGGACAATATTATGTTTCCTAGTTTATGCACAAGACTTTAATTATTCCTATATTGTGTTTAGGATTTTACCAAGTTTAGGATTTTAGGTTGTCTATTTAAGACACAAGAACTCCTAATACTTGGAATCACATTTCACGCACGGATTATTTGCGAGGAGTTTGACGCAAGACCCAAGGGACGTGCGACGCACGACGYAAAGAAGAAGAACACGAAGAAGTGATATCTACTTGGAGCCAACGTTCGTGAAAAACAAGATCTTTGAAGTTGCGTGACCGACGAAGAAGATCTTGCCGTTACGGCAACAAGTATTTAGTATCAAGTTTCTTGATATTTAGTTTTCATATATTACTTTATATTTTGTATTGAACTTAAAAAGAAAGTAATATAGTTTTCGAGTTTGTACACCCAAGTTCACAAGTACTTTTACTTGTGAACTGAATTTGTTTAATCGTGTTCTCGTATTTTAATTTCCGCTGCATAAATTTAATTTACTCTGGTCGATGTTGTTAACTGATGTTGATAACATTGATTAACAACATCGTGAATTTGAGAATTATTCTTATATCCATAAACCTTCTAATTCTACAGACTGTTCCAACAATATTAATGATATAATCCATGTTTTGTGTCAGTAAAAGAGTCTTGAAATTAGATTAGACAAATAGTTTGTTATTACATTCGAATATAAAAAGAAAGAGAAACTCGTTCTTCATCCATCACTAGATGACTCGAATCTACAACTTAAACCCTTAGTGGCCGCAATTAAATGTGACACTACAAAAGAATCCGCAGATACCGACGGTTCCGTCGGTAAAACCCTTGTCGATAAAAAAATTAACAATGAATATTTTTTCCCGTCGGTAAAATACCAACGGACACCAATTTTGTAGGGAAAATTTAACTCACTGACGGATCTTAATAAATTAAAAAAAATAAAAAAAAATTACCGACGGACATTTTCTGTCGGAAATTAGTTTTATTGAAAAAAAATAAAAATAAAAATAAAAATTTATCATTAATCACAAATAAATCCTCCCATATGTCGTTAATGGGATTCAAAAATCCTCTTCGGTAAAAAAATTACCAACTAATATTTTTTTCCATCGGTAAAATACCGACGGATCTTAATAAGTTAAAAAATTAAAAAAATTACCGACCGACATTTTTTTGTCGGTAATTAGTTTTATTAAAAAGAATAAAAATAAGATTTCTCATTAATCACAAATAAATCCTCCCATATATCACATTATGGGGATTTGAACACATACCTTCTCATGCTCCAAGCCTACCCATGACCAATTAGGCTAACTTGATTTCTTGTAAGTATATGACATTATGATATATATATACATACCTATATTATATATATAATAATATAATTATAATTTGTTAACATATATAATAATTATATTATACATATATGTTATATATATATATAATATATATATATTATTATATAATAATATATATATTATATATATATATATATATTAATAAAGTATATAAAAAAACAAATGTTATACATATATTATATATGTATACTTTATTATAAATATTATATATATATATATATATATATATATATTTATATATATTAAATAATAATTAGTATTTAATAATAAATAGATTACTAAATAATAATATATATTAATACAAAGATCGTAAACAATAAATAAAATAAATACAAATTAAAAAATTTAATTTATCGATGGATTAATGTCCGTCGGTAAAAATAAATAAAAGTGGAGTTACCGACGAAAATGTCCGTCGGTAATAAATAAAATAAAAAAACTATAAAAAATAAATAAATTAAATAATATTAAAATAAATAAATTTACCGACGGCCATTTCCGTCGGCACGCCGTCGGTAATTTTGGACGTCAGGAAAGCCGTCGATAGCGACGGACTTTTACCGACGGATGCTATCCGTAAATTTTATCGGTATTCTAGGATTTTTTTGTAGTGTGAGCTAACGTAATTAGATTACACAAGTAACTTGAACTGAAAAAAAATATGGTTCTACTTGATTGAGCTTTTTGGAGGAACTTGCAGTTTATTCCCTCTAAATAAGCTCTTTTAAACTATTTGGTAGGAACTCCAAATAAGCTCCTAATAGCTTATTCGGTCTAATAAGTTTCAGTTACGAGAAATTACAAATCGTAACTTTTCTAATAAGCTCATATGGGCACCATAGAATTTTCCCCTTTTATATTGTAATAAACATTTTGTTTTATAAACTAACATTAATATTAATTATATATTTTACGAATATATTATTTCTTAGACATATGGAGTTTTTTGTTTATTACTATTATTGTTTTCCTTATCATATTTCATATATTTTTCTTAGTTTTTTAAAAAAATATTATAGGAAGTCTTTATTATATATATATATATATATATATATATATATATATATATATATATATATTTATTTTATTTTCTAAAATAATTAATTTTTAATTAATTAATTAACCAAATATCAATTTAAAATCATGTATCCACTCTTTAAATTAGTTCAACTAATATAATCATTATGGTCAATTGATAGTGCTACATAGTGCAAAACTAAAGCTTGTTTGGAGCTAACCTTAACTACTTTTGTGGTTTCCTTTACTAATTTGTGAACAAATATGCAATGTATAAAAAACTTGTAATAATAATAATTTTAAATAATTATTATGTTTTTGTTTTATTGGCAATTTCATAAAAAGTTTATTAAGTTTGTATCTTATCTATTAAAAAAATAGTATTATAACAATATTTTATCGATAATATGAAATTTACTGATAAAATTATTTATATCGCTAAAGTAGTAGAATATTGTGAAAGATGTGATCCCAATCCATATGTGATATATTACCTTGATATATTCTCTTGCATGCTTATGTGGCATCATAGTCCATAATTTTCAGGTTACTTATTAGTTAATAATAGCATTTCTTTCAGTTTTCTAGAATTTCTTTTTTACTCAATATTATGATAATTTCTTTTTTATATCGTTTTCATGTCACCATTTTTTAAGCCGTGACGACTTTGACACGCATTGTTATTTGATTAATTACACTATTTCTCTATTGTAGCGTTTTGCCGTATTTTTTCCACCTCTTTAAAACACAAAAAGGACCGGTTGTAGTGCAACAAATAATTATTCAGAAAAATCACTAATATAAATTTGTACAATTTTTTTATTTCTTCTTCCTCTTCTACTTCCTTTTTTCTTTTCTTTTTATTTTTTTCGATAGAAGTATAGGGATGAATTTGATTTTCTCGAATTTTGAAAGAGACGAATGACAATGAATATAATCCACTAAACTTCACGATTATTTTTGAGAACTATACCGTGAAATCAGTAGGTTATATTCATTTTCAACCGTCCCTTTCAAGATACAATGAAATCAAATTCATCCCTACACAAATCGACGTGATAGCAAAATTTGGTCCCAATTGTGTCCGGATGTTATTTAGTTGCGTGACTTTGGCTACCATGTCAATAATTAGACACATATCTCTTTCCATACCCACATTTTAGTAATTATGTGCAAATCAGCAATCAATCAGTTTTCTGTTAAAGCTTAAAACTATGAGCAAACTTAAAACAAACAAAATATTTGCTTAAAATTATTCAGTTAACTATGCATGCACAAATTCCCACCACACAATATCTTATAAAGGTTATGCATTAACTGCCATTGACTTATTTCTAAATAGAGTTGAAGTCTTTAATATGGACTTAATTTATTTTTTGAGGAATAGACACAGCAAATTTAAATATATCATTTTTTAGCACTTGGAAGAAAAAGGTAAACAAAAACCAACAATTTCACTATCACAAGTCATTCACCGTATCTAACAAAATATTCCAAACTAACATTCTTTCATCCATTCGTTTGAAAGAAAGTAAATAAGTTGCTTCGAGCTTAGGACAACCTTTTAATGTATAACTGCGTATAATAATTGACTTCTGTAATGATTTGAATTAAATCTTTTGAAATGAACAACTTGAAAGTAGCTTCCATCAAAGTTATAAATGTTGGGATTAACGTCTAATTTTTCACACTGACATACTTTTACATGCTAAACCACTTTTAGATTTATTAACTTTCGCAACATTATCAACTTATAAATAAATTTTCATTTTATCAAAAAACTCACTGCAAAATAACTCGCCAATGCTGATAGGTAGTACCTATTAAAAATTGAGCCAGTCAGCAGTCACAAAATATTATTAAAAAAAAAAAAAAGATTTTATTCGAGCAGGTCTAACCCAGGCCACTCGTCAGCTCAACTCACACAAAATCCGCCAATCAACCCAACCCATCACGCATCAATTTAAATCCCGTATATAGCATGGGTGGAATTGGGTCCGTGGCCTCTTATAAATAGAATGAGTATTACATGTTAGGAATTGGGCTCGTCACCCAGTGTTTTAAAAGGCGGCGTCAAGGCACGCCGCCTAAGCGTGAGGCGCGAGAAAAACGCCTCGTCTAGTGCATGTACGTGTGAAAATGTGGTCAACTTGTTTCGTTGACTGCCTGGGTGTGATTTAGTAACCTGACTTTTTTTTTTTAATTTAACCAAATATTACAAAATATATAATAATAGAAAAAAATGATCAAATAATTAATATTTCGCAAAAACTATTGTAAGCGCATCTTATGAAGACAATTTCATATGTCGATCATACTTTTACAGTGAAACATCACGTTTTTATTGTAAAATTCATACTTTTAAAAAAATGTGAATAGTTATTTTAAAAAGTATGATTTTATACATTAAAAGTATAACTTCTAATTTGAAAAGTATGATTATCTTACATGAAACAATGAATAGTACATTGATTGATTTTATATAGACGATTAATACTTTGCTAACTACATTGAGAAATATGCAGACAAATTTGTTAAACATATTTTTTTTTACTTATTATAATAATATAATAAATAAAATAATAGAAATATTTAAAAATGCCTTTTTACGTATACACTTCCAAAGCATGAGGCATGACCTTACCGTTTTGCCACGCCTCACGCTCCACATTCACAGAATATTATAAAAAAAATAATATTTTATTCGGGCAAGCCTAGCCAAACCCGCCCGCCAACCCGACTAACCCACAACCTGCCACCCAACTCGCATCAATTTAAATCTCACATATGACATGGGTGAGAATCGAACATGTGACCTCTTGTAAATAAAGGAGCGATGTTACCGTCACGCCAAGATAATTACATATGAGGTTTATATATTTTAATATGTATTAGATATATAAATTATATTTATAATTAGTGATATTATAAATATATATTATTAATTTAAAGTGTATTATAATTAAATAATATTTATTGAAAGTTACGTTATATATATAAAGTTAAAATAATAATATATTTAGAAAATAAAATAAAACATTATAATAAACTTATATAATTGGTATTTTTTATTTATATATCATATTTATAAAATAATGATATTATGAGTATATAATGTTATTTAAATAGAAGAAAATTACAAAAATCTGTATTTTTAATTAAAAAGTATTAATTATAAAATTTATATTTTTATATTAATTATATATCCCTTAAGTAATTATATATATATATATATATATATATATATATAATATATATTATATATATATTATTATAATATATAATATTTAATTATATATTTATATATATTATAAATTATTAATTATAAATATAAAATATTATTTAAAGTGTATTAATAATTAAAATAATATTTATTAAAAGTTATTTTTATATATAAATTATAAATAATAATTAAATATATACAAATAATAAATAAAATAATTAGATAACTTTATATTAATTAGTATTTTATTTATAAATATATTTATAATATATTTATATATATTATGTAATATTATTATATATAAATAGATAATAATTACAAATTTTGTATTTTAATTAAAAATTATTTATTACAAATAATATTTATTATATTTATAATAATATATATATATATATTATATTTATAAAACAATTAATATAATATATTTAATATATTATAATAATAATTATATTATAATATATATAATTTTATTTAAAGTGTATTATATTAAATAATATTTATTGAAAGTTATTTATATATATAAAGTTAAAATAAAATATATTTAGATAATAATAAATGAAATATTAGAATAAACTTATATTAATTATATTGTTATTTTTATATATTATATTTATGAATAATGATATTATAAATATATAATATTATTATATATAAGTACGAAGAAAATTACAAATTTTTTTATTTTTAATTAAAAATATTTATTATATATATTATATTTTTATTTTTTTATATCTCTCTTAAATATAACTAATTTATATATATATATATATATAATATATATATATTATAAATAATTAAATGTAATTATATATTATTATTAAAAAGAATATTATAAAAATATTTATTATAAATATATATTACTATATTATT
>BMAC01000278.1:861982-888845 GCA_014905375.1 Phtheirospermum japonicum | reverse complement strand
ATGCGAGGCAGGTCCCCTAAAACTAAATTTTAAAATTAAAATAATATCTAAACCATTAAAATAGAAAACCTTGAAAAAAAAGAAAATTTTAGAACCCTAAAATTGAAAACTAAATAAATAAAACCAAAAAAAAACTAAAAATCCTAAAAACCCATAAAACCCCTATAAATAAAAAAATGGGAAATTTTAAGAAAAAAAAAAAGAAAATAGAATGTGGGCCCTGTTTAACGGAACTACGTGCAATTATTTGGAAAATCAATCAATTACCATAAAGGGAGCCATTATTGTCCGGCAGTATAACAATTAGCAAGTTGAGCTCCTTCTTATGGGGCTTCAATCTTGTCATCACATCGTGATATCTAGCTTTTAAAACTCTTTCTACCTGCTCCGGGCGACCAGACAAAACTTGCAAGACAGGTTCAGGGTTAAAATCCTGCCAAAGACAAAATAATATCAGAAGGGGCGAAATATAGTGATTACAAAAGAGAGAAAAAAAAGGGGGTATAGATTTTTACCATGCCAGACGTAATGCACATCTGAGCAAGATCGTGACAGAAACTGCGTGCAACGTTATTCGGAACTTGGCGGGCAAAATTAATACARATCCAGCTGTTTATTGTCCCACCATTAACCATCCTCTGCATGAATCGATAGCAAGTGTTCAGATACAATGTAAATATGACAAAATGGTATGATATCTTATTCGTGTGTTACAATAACCCAGTTAAGAGGTCTCAAACTAACAAGATCGTAAAATTTCAACCCATAATTCTTTTATTTATAAACACAAAATATTAACATAACTTTTTTTGACATGAGACCAAAGAAAATAAACTTCTAGACGGCAAATTACCTTGTTCATCATATTCCACTGCCCAACTTGAGGTAAACAGTCCTTCTCCCGACCCGAGTCATGATATTTCAATTGTATGAGAAACATTGAATATTGAACTAAGTAGTAAAAATTGATTCAGAAGAGGACGAGGACGACGAAGGAGGAGGAGGACTAGAGATATTGGATTACCCGAGGTGGAGGCAGGACACGAGCTTCAACCTGTGCCAGCTTGTCACTGATTTTGATTCCAAAATCCTTAGCATAAGGGTCATTGCCATATGCATTATGCCGTACAGTCTGGAAAAAAGAAGATAAAAGCAAGGGTACTTGAAGAAGAATGCAATTGGAAAATACAACACATAAAAACTTAATAAATTCTCTAAGTTTAATTCATTAAAGGCCAACCTGAAGTATGTCGAGCTCTCTTTCATGGGGCCGCTGGCAACTAACTTTAAGGAGTGCAGTAATCTGTCTCTCGTTTAATCTCTTGGAGTACCTTTGGCCCTCAACTATCTTGCAAACCTATACGACACAAAAAGTTATTAGCGGTCTAAGTTTTCATATTCAACAAATAATCATGAGGGAAAGTAGACAAAGACCTCCATAGGCAAATAATTTGGCCGCTGAGTATTTCCAACTTGCAGACACGGCAACTGAGTGTGTTGAATAACAAACTCGTATGTTTCTCTAAAGTACTCAACTACGGATTGACAATTTTCCAGAACGGTATTAAAATACCGTTCTGGATTGTACACTTTCCAGAACGTTATTTAAATACCGTTCTGGACTGACTCATAATCCAGAACAGTTTTTCAATAACCGTTCTGGAATGTATACATTCCAGAACGGTATTTGAATACCGTTCTGGAAAATTGTCACTCCAGAACGGTAATTTCAAAAACTGTTATGGAAAGTCTAATTCAAAACAGTATTTTAAATACCCTTCTAGATGCACCAGGATGTTCTGTTCTAGAATGCAGTTTCTGCACTAGTGCCCTTTCCTTATGATTATTATATACAAAAATCAAACAAGAGTAATGCATGCCACACTCCTAATCACATAGCACCATAAAATTAATTTACTTGTAAATACACCAATACAATAATGATAAGAAAATATAACATGTATACAAAATGTGGTGTGTGCGCATTAATATGTATATTCATGTACATTATTAAATATTATTTTGCGCATTAATATTTTACTATATGCACAAAAATATATACAAAGTAATTTATATAGGTCAAACCCTAAAACTGGACTACTAAAAAAAGAATTTATATAAAATTGTATCTTTTCACAGTCATTTCATGTTAACAGAAAGTGCACAAATAATATACCAGATTTTGCACACTAATTATAAACTTCATGGACATTAATCATTAAGCAGATCAAGAAATAGAATCTAAAATAGACTATAGATTCAATCAGATCCATATCGGATAATAAATCAAACAAACAAACAACTATACTTTCTGAATAATATACCAAGACATGCCTAATATAGTACCTTATTTATTTTAGTTGGATCTTGGGTTACTTCTGATTAAAAATACTCAAGTAATTTCAAAATCCGCAAGAATGAATTGATTCGAGAAACATAAACTATGCTTGCGAATAATTAAATCTAAAAGTTCAAAATTTTAAAATTCAAAACTCAATATTTATTTAAAAAACTCAAATAAATTCAAATCTGCAACGACAAAAGGATTCGAGAACATATATATATATATATATATATATATATATATATATATATATATATATATATATATGATATTATATTTTGGAGAAAAAGATTGTAACCATCCTGTACTATACACGTTTTTTGGGTTTGCATCCTAACGTTTTTTTTTTTGTAATTTAATGCATGCTGTACTTCACAAAATTCTGAAAGTGCATCCTCCGACAAGCCAACTCGCCCCAACTCGTCGAAACTCACCTAATCTCGCGAGTGAAGTTGCATATTTTCAAACCTGTATACTTTAGGTGAGTTACGGTGAATTTATTATTTATTTAAAACTAGTTTCGACATATTTTATCAAATATTTTATTAAATATGCAAACTCACCGAATTTATTATTTAATAAATAATAAATTTTATTTATTTAATAAATTCTATTTTTTATTTAATAAAACTAGTTTTTTCTAAATTTTGTATAGTACAGGATGCAAACCCAAAAAACGTGTATAGTACAGGATGGATACAATCTTTTTCCCTATATTTTGATTCACGAAAAAATGAAAAACAAGGGGAAGATGTACCATCATTCTTATCAGGTAAAGATTTCTGTGGATTTTTATTTTGTTTATGCGGATTTTGTCACATGGCAGGACTTCAAAACTCTGGATAGATTGTGCAAGAAATCGGTGAAAAATGAAGGAAGAAGAGATGCAAAATCAATTGAAATTATGAAGAGTAGAGAGGGATTTCTCTGTGTGACAGATATTATTTGTTTATTTGATAATTACTTAGACTTTCACCGGATAATTTTAATAAAAGCCATTAAAATTAGTGGCTAGTATTCCTTCTCATTTCTCACACAAGGATCTATTCTCACATGATCTTATACCTATACATACATATATACATACATACATACATATACACACACACACACACATGCATATAACCGGGTCAAATTCAAAAGTCGGGCAGGTCCGGGTCTAAATTATTTCGGGCCACAATTTTGGAGGCCCAAACCTGGTGCTAAAGATAAAACTAGAATAAATTGACTCGATTTTGTAGACCTAGTATTCCATGACCCAAGCCCGGCCAAAATTGAAGTTGTGATAGCCCACGGGATGAACCATTTTTTGTTAGCTCTACTACTGATATAACTGATTCAAGATTACTATTTGACAAATTAGTTTATTAAAAGATTATTTACTAATATAAAATGATATTAAAATATTATATATATATATATATATATATATATATATATATATTATTTATTAAAATGATATTATTTACTACGGATGAAAAGAAGAATATGAAAAGATGGGAGAAATCGAATCGCATATGTATGATGATCATGAAAAAAGCCATTCCAGAAGCATTTAGGGGCATTATGTATGAGAAAATCACTACAGTTAAAGAATTCCTTGCTGATATTGAGAAAATGTTCGTCAAGAATGAAAAGGCTGAAATTGGTACGCTCTTGACAAATCTGATCTCAATGAGGTATAGAAGTAAAAGAAATATTAGGGAATACATTATGAAAATGTCTCATATTGCTTCAAAACTTAGAGCTCTCAAGCTTGAACTCTCTGAGGACTTGCTAGTGCATTTGGTTTTAATATCTCTCCCAAAACATTTCAATCAGTTTAAGGTGAGCTACAATTGTCAGAAAGAAACATGGTCTCTAAATGAGCTCATCTCACACTATGTCCTGGAAGAGGAAAGGTTGAAGCAAGACAAGACTGAAAGTGCTAATATTGCCTCAACTTCCGAATTTAGGGGAAAGAGATTAAATCGAAAGAAGGATAAGGAAGCTGCACACACAACACCATAAAAGAAACAACAAAAGGCACCTAGTGCAATAGACGGTACTGGTTCTGGTACTAGTATGGGTTGTTTCTTCTACGGAGGTGAATGATATAGGAAGAAAGAGTGTACCAATTATCACGCTTGGCGTGCTAAGAAAGGTATGCTAATTAATTTGGTTTGTTCTGAGGTTAACTAAACTTCGGTTCCTAGACACACATGGTGGATAGATTCTGCTGCAGCAACTCATATTAGAATGTCTATGTAGGGTTGCCTCCATTGTAGAAAGCCTAGTGATGGTGAAAGATACATCTATGTGGGCGATGTCAAGACAGTTGAAGTTGAAGCAATAGGAAAATTTAGATTATTGTTAAAAACTGGATATTATTTGGATCTTGATGAGACATTTGTTGTTCCGTCATTTAGACAAAACTTGATTTCTATTTCTGTTTTGGATAAATTTGGTTATTCTTGTTCATTTGGAAGTGAGAAATTTAGTATGTTTCATGATTCAAAATTGGTTGGTTCCGTTTCTTTATCAAGTTACGATATTCTTTATTCACTAGATATTATTGCTTCATTTAATGAATCTCTACATCTACAAACACAAGGTGTGAAAAGAAGATTAACCAATGAGAATTCAGCTACGTTATGGCATAAGAGATTGGTCATATCTCTAAACGGAGAATTGAAAGACTTATTTCTAATGAAATTCTTGATCCTTTAGATTTTACAAATCAATAAAAGGAGATTTGTAGCCAACAAGACTTCAGACGTCTTAGAACTTATACATACGAATATTTGTGGGTCATTTCCTACAGTTGCATGGAATGGTCAAAAACATTTTATAACGTTCATAGACGATTTTTCTAGATATGGCTGCATATATATCATTCATGAAAAGTCACAGTCATTGGACGTGTTCAAATCCTTTAAGGCTGAAGTTAAGAATCAACTCAATAAAAGGATTAAAAGCGTTAGATCTTATCGTGGTGGTGAGTACTACGGTCGATATGACAGATCAGGTGAACAACGTCCAGGACCATTTGCTAAATTCCTAGGTGAATGCGGTATCGTCCTACAGTACACCATGCCTGGTTCACCCACTATGAATGGTGTGGCAGAAAGACGAAATAAGATGCTTAAGGATACGTTAAGGAGCACGATTAGTCATTCTACCTTACCACAACCAGTTTGGGGAGAAGCACTTAAGACTGCATCATATATCCTTAACAGAGTTCCAACTAAAGCAACTGATAAAACCCCATATGAAATTTGACGCGTAAAAAGCCCACTCTAAAGCATTTGCATGTTTGGGGGTGTTCAGCTGAGGCTAGGCCTTATATGCCTAATGAAAAGAAATTGGACACAAGGACAGTTAGTTGTTATTTTATTGGATATTCTGAAAGATCCATAGGGTACAAGTTTTATGATCCCACAACTAAAACTATTTTTGAGACGGGAAATGCTCGGTTCTTTGAGGATGTTGAGTTTGCGGGGGGAGATAGAGTTAATGATTTTGTCTTTGAAGAGGAATATGTGGATATTCCCACGGGTGTTGTTGATTAGGATTTTATTCCTGACTCTATTCACAAATCAAGACAATATCGTAGAACCTCCCATTCCACAAATTATTCAAAACCAACAAACTCTACAACCTCAAGAACCTATGCCATTAAGGAGATCCACTGGGAAAGAAAAAGTGCAACTTCAGATGATTACATTGCATTTCTCCAAGAAAATGAGACTGAAATTGGAGTGATGGAAGATGATCATATCAACTTCCATCAAGCCATTGAAATCTCAAATTCTCAAAAGTGGATAGATGTCATGAATGAGGAGATCAAGTCTATGAGTAACAATGACGTGTGGGAACTTGTCCCATTGCCAGAAGGTGCGAAACCCATTGGTTGCAAATGGATATTTAAGACCAAGAGGGATTCAAGAGGTAATGTGGAAAGATATAAAGCACGTTTTGTTGCAAAGGTATTTACACATAAAGAAGGCATCGATTATAAAGAGACTTTCTCTCCAGTTTCCTCGAAAGACTCTTTCAGGATTATAATGGCATTAGTGGCACATTTTGATCTTGAGTTGCATCAGATGGATGTAAAGATAGAGTTTCTCAATGGAGACATTGATGAGACGATTTATATGGTGTAACCTGAAAACTTTGTTTCGGGAGATTCAAAGAATATGGTTTGCAAACTTAAGAAAATCATCTATGGGCTCAAGCAGGCATCTAGACAATGGTATTTCAAGTTTCATTAAGTGATCATCTCGTTTGGTTTTGAGATGAATTTGGTTGATGATTGTGTATACCATAAGTTCTGTGGGAGCAAATACATATTTCTGATTTTGTATGTTGATGACATTTTGCTTGCCATCAATGATATAGGCTTATTGCACAATACCAAGAGATTTCTAACTAAGAATTTTGAGATGAAAGATCTTGGTGACGCCTGTTTTGTGTTAGGGATATAAATACACCTAGATCGTCCTCGGGGTACTTTGGGATTATCACAAAAGAGATATATTGAAAAGGGTTTTAAAAGGTATGACATGCAGGACTGTAAATCAGGAGATAACAATTTCTAACTAAGAATTTTGAGATGAAGGATCTTGGTGATGCCTGTTTTGTGTTAGGGATATAAATACACCTAGATCGTCTTCGGGGTACTTTGGGATTATCACAAAAGAGATATATTGAAAAGGATTTTAAAAGGTATGACATGCAGGACTGTAAATCAGGAGATAACCCTGTGACTAAGGGAGACAAATTTAGTCTCGAACAGTGCCCTAAAAATAAATTAGAGGAAAAAGAAATGCAGAAGATTCCTTATGCTTCAGCAGTAGGGAGTCTAATGTAGGGGTGGCAATTTAAGGCACGACACGGTTGACCCGCACGAACACGACACGAAATTATAGGTTTTGGGCCAGGGCTTATCGGGTTCGGGCCTTATCGGGCCAGCCCGATAAGGCCCATTAAATTTTGTGTTGTTATCGGGTCAACCCGGTAAAACCTGATAAGGCCCGTTATGGCCCGGTAAGTAAAAAAGCTGTATTTTTTATTTTTTTACTATTAATTAAAAACATAAAATAAAATACACTTTATTTTTAGTGCCCTAGGGTTTTATTCATGTTCTTTCATTTCAGCCGCCCGCATACTCAGAGCAGCAGCACCTCCCTCTCCTCAAATTCGAATTGGTCGCATCAGCAGCTCCCTCTCCTCAAATCCGAATTGGTCGCATCAGCAGATCCCTCTCCTTAAAGGGATTACTGAAGAAACACCTGGTATTTTTTTGTCGCTGCGCTTTCAAGAATTTGGGATGAGTCATTAATTATTTTTTAGAGTGTTCAAATTATCAAACATTAATATTTTAATTCCAACTTTGATGTTTGTGTATTATATAGGCTTTGATTCTTAGTGCTTTCGTAAGTGTTTTTTTGGTATATTAATTTATTCTCCCACAAGTTCCAGGATTCTTATATAATTGGAAAATTGATTTGAAAATTGAAATAAACACTATGTTCTTTTTTCTTGTTATTTATTTATTTTATGAGCCCTTCTTTGCTTGTTCGAATTGATTGATATTATGAAGTTAAAGTGAAAAAATTTGAGCATATAAATGCTTTTTTAGACATTATGTTTTTCCATGTTTTCTTGGTTTAAGGTAACAAGAATATGCTGTGTAGGTCCATCCTTGTTTTTCCATTAAGTTGTTGAAAAAGTTTATCTCATGAACAGTAGCTCTCACATAATTATTTGCCCATTTATTGATGTTTTTAAGAAATATTCAACTTTCAAGGTTCATATCTGCAAGATTTGATATGGATTGATATATTTTCAACGATTTTTTCAAAGATTTCGATCTTAGATTGGCATTTGACATTAACCTTTCAAGTGTTGGTTATTGTCATAATAAGTTGCTGGGTGCATTTATAATTCTTAGATTAGTATTAATTATAATAAGTTGATGGATGCATTTGACATTAACCTTTCAATTTTTCTTTTCAAATATAGATATCACTCTCTCTATGGATTCATCTAATATGGACAATCAAGATATCTTGAGTGGCTCGGAGGCTGATGATTTAATGGAAATGGATGAAGAGACCTTCACTACATCCACAGCACAACAACAAAAGAAAACAAAGCAATCAAGAAAGCCCAGGTCTTTAGTTTGGAACCTTTTCGAGAAGCTACCACTAGCCGACTACGAGGATAAGATCCAGAGAGCAAGATGTAGGAAATGCAGTGTTATTTACAAAGCTGACAGCAACAATGGGACTGGCACATTACGATGTCACATGAAAAAATGTCCACGAATAAATGCGCGTGATGTGGGCCAGTTGTTAATCGGTGGGGACAATGGATCGATGTCGTTGAAATCATGTAAGTTTGATGCTGATCACTTTCGTGAGTTAGTAGCTACTGCAATTGTGATGCATGATTTACCTTTTCAGTTTGTCGAGTATGATGGAATCCGAGCATGCTTTGAGTGTTTGTGTCCAAATATTACTTGTGTGTCTAGAAATACAATTAAGTCTGATATTCTTAAAATGCATGCGAGAGAGAAAGGCAGGATGAAATCTATGCTTAAATTGGCTCCTGGTAGAATTTCTTTGACATCTGATTGTTGGAGCAGCATCACTACGGATGGTTATCTAAGTCTCACTGCTCATTTCATTGATAATGATTGGAATTTGCAAAAAAGAGTGCTTAATTTTAGTTTTTTGCCTCCTCCTCATAGTGGTGTAGCTTTGTGTGACAAAATTATTACATTGCTTCGTGAGTGGGAAATCGACGACCAGATTTTCTCTTTGACTTTAGATAATGCGTCAGCTAACGATGTTTCTGCTGATTTGTTAAAGAAYTATTTCAAAGGATCACTTGTTGAAAATGGAAAAAAATTTCACGTTCGATGTTGTGCACATATTGTTAATTTAGTGGTTCAAGAAGGATTGAAAGATATTGACAAATGTGTGCATAAAATTCRTGAAAGCATCAAATATGTAAGAGGGTCTCAATCAAGGAAGCAAAATTTTTTAGAAATTGTGAGTCAACTGAAATTGGATTCTAAGAAAGGCTTGAGACAAGATGTGACAACTAGATGGAATTCAACTTATCATATGCTTGAAAGTGCTTTGATTTATCGTCGTGCATTTTGTCATTTATCTCTAGTTGATTCCAATTATAAGAATTGTCCTGATGCACTAGAGTGGGAGAAAGCAGAGAAAATATGCGAGTTCTTGGCTTTATTCAATGAAATAACTACAATCTTTTCTGGTTCCAATTATCCTACTGCCAACTTGTATTTTCCATGTGTTAGTACATGTTATGAGTTCTTGAAGAGGAGTGTTGAAAGTGATGACGTGTATATCAAGGATATAGCCTCAAAGATGCTTCAAAGTTTGAGAAGTATTGGAAAGATTTTAGTTTGGTTTTGGCATTGGCCGGTAGTGGTTGACCCTCGATATAAACTTGATTTTGTGGATTTTTCATATGAAGAGATTTATGGTTACCTTGGTTCCCCTGCATTCTTGATAGTCAAAGAGGCTTTATACAGTTTGTTTTCTCAATATTCAAAGAAATCCGAGGCAAATCTTGGTGGCAATTTTAATAATCCGACAGGTGGTAGTAGCATGGAAACTTCAAGTGTTCTACGAGATGAAAGAAAGAAGAAGTTGTTGGTAATTTTTATATTATCATGTTCCTTTTTTTTATATTATCATTTTAATAATCTGACTTGTTTCTATTTTTTTCTTTTAGAAATTCAGAACATTCAATAATGATAATGGTTTAAATGTTTGAAAATCTCAATTGGATCTTTATTTGGAAGAGCCAAGATTGAATTGCGAAGATCATCTTAATATTCTTGCTTATTGGAAATCAAATCAATATCGGTATCCTGAAGTTGCTGCTATGGCTCGAAAAATCCTATGCATACCTATTTCAACTGTTGCATCTGAATCTGCATTTAGTGTCGGGGGACGGGTGCTCGATCAATATCGTAGCACACTTAAACCAAGCACGGTGGAGGCAATAATATGTACACGAGATTGGTTGTTTGGAGACAAATGTAAACTTGTTTTTTACTTCTTATAATTGTATGCAAATATTGATTGTCATCTTTTTTTTTCTTTTAATTATAATATTTATTCATGAATGTAGATGATCAAGAATTAAAAAATGAAGACCTCACCGAAGATATCATGCACTTGGATATTAATGATGTTGATGCTCCTTCAATGTCTCTTAGTTTGGGTAGCACATCAAAGGTAAATAAGATTTATATTCATTCAAGTTTGATTGATCCTAAATAATTACTTCTATATTTTAAATTATTTTAATTATTCAAATTTACTTGATTACCATAATTTAAAACATAATTATTTATTAAAAAAGCATTTAAAAATCCTAATATCAGCAATATCATTATTATTCAAGGGAATTATTTGCACTTTTTTCTCTATTCAAGTTTATTTATTGATCTTTATTTTTCTTGACACTTTTGATTGTTAATTAACTAATAGAAAGGCTCCAATCTAATCCAAACAACCAACTACGACCAATTGTTAATTGATTTATCGACGTCTCATGAATATTGAATAGGTTGGAGGACGTTGATGTGGAATGAAGCCTAATGAAGATCGTTTGAAACCAAGAATGAAGAATTAAACTTTGTTTTTGTTATTYTGACTTTGATAATGACTTTATGCTATTTAATATGTTATTTGGTATGCTTTGAGTTCAAGACAATGTACCGTTATTAGGACTTGATACTTTTGTTCTTGATGAAACTTTGTATGTATTTATTGGGTGTTATTGGGACTTAATACTTTTGTTCTTAATGAAAATTTGTGTGTATTTATTGGGTGTAAGTAGAGCTTATTTATAGGATTCAGGAAATCAGTCAAAAACTATCTACTGCTGCACCCTGGTTGGAAAGAAAAATGCATATCGTGCCGGGCCGGGTTTTTCGGGTTCTAATCGTGTCGGTCTCGTGTTTCCATTTTAGGCCCGATAAGATTAATGGAACGTGCCCGTGCCGGATTTTATCGTGTCGGGTCGTTATCGTGCTGGCCCGATCACGACCGATTTGCCACCCCTAGTCTAATGTATGCTCAAGTATGTATGCGTCCGAATATTACATTCATTGTTGGGATGCTGGGCAGATGTTTGAGCAAGCCAGGACTAGACCATTTGAAGGCAGCCAAACAGGTCTTGAGGTACTTGCAAAGAACAAAAGATTAAATGCTCACATATCGGAGGTCAGATCATATTGGGATCATTGAATATTATGACTCTGATCATGATGGATGCCAATATGAAATCTACATCAGACTATGTATTCTTGTTGGCTGGGGATGCTATATCTTAGAGGAGTGCTAAACAGTCTATTATAGGCTCCTCAACCATGGAAACAGAATTTATAACATATTATGAGACATCTAACCACGGAGTATGGCTCCAAAACTTTATCATGGGGCTGCGCATAGTGGATGGTATTGAAAAGTCACTTAAGTTATTTTGTGACAATAAATCGGCAGTCTTGTATTGTAATAACAATAGGAGTTCGACGAAATCTAGACATATAGACATCAAGTTTCTAGTTGTTAAAGAGAGAATTCAAAGTGAACAATTATCTATTGAACATATCGGTACAAACTCCATGATTGCGGATCCGCTTACAAAGGGATTGCCACCCAAAAGGTTTCACGAGCATACTGCTAGTATGGGTGTCAAACTTTTTGAGGATATTCAGTTTTAGTGGGAGTTGTGTGATTATAATGTTGTCTTTTGTAGACATATTTTTTAGTTACTTCAGTTTAAGGATATTTTGAGTTTATTTTCTGTAGAAGTTAAAGTTATTTGGTTGATTCACACTTTGCTTTTACTATATGGTTGATCTCACTATGGTTTTAAGGTGGACCAGTTGGAAATAAGCATGTTACATCCATGCTACACATCCACATCATGATCCATGTCATTCAGTTGTGTTGACATATGTGACCATTGATGGGTCAAGTTACGATAAATGTAATGTAGGCTGCTTTGATCTTATGTTGATATGGATGATGGACTGGATTGGATATAAATACATTTTGTTTATGACAGCAAAGTTGAACTCGTACGGTTATATTCTTACAATGTGTAATTATAAGGTTACACATATAGCCCAAGTGGGAGATTATTGGATCCTTAATCCAACATTGGGCTCATATGTGAAATAATTATATATTATGAACTGTCAAATAAGGAAACTTAATTAAAAGTGATCAAATAAAGTTTAAGATATTGGGTTTTAATGTATTTAATAGGATGTGGGCCTTTAATGTGTAGATACTCAATGAGCTATATATTTTAATGATGGGCTAAAATAGGTAAACCCTAGATGACTCATGTATATAAAGGTTATAGTCCCTAAGTCATACGTATCATTATCACCT
Source organism: Phtheirospermum japonicum (assembly GCA_014905375.1). Lineage (NCBI taxonomy): Eukaryota > Viridiplantae > Streptophyta > Magnoliopsida > Lamiales > Orobanchaceae > Phtheirospermum > Phtheirospermum japonicum. Next base: position 876,065 of record BMAC01000278.1, on the reverse strand, counting down.
ATTTTATTCTGCATCCCATCGTCAGAATAGAAGGATAGGATACGTATTACCCTAGAAGGTCAAACCCCAAATCCAATCGCATATGGATTCAGGTACGCTTCTTTTAACTAATTTATGATTCTTAATAATTTAATATGATGGTTCCTCGATTATAGCGATGACTTTCACTAAGATTTTATTATCTAACATTCTCAAGAGATGTTTAATCAATTCCTAATTTTTGCCAAGGCTCGCTGATTCGTACATATTTGTATGTGATTTTCATATGTTTTTGTGTCTTATTTTGTGTGTTTTAGTCAGATTTTAGTCGTATTCTTTCTCATTTTTCCTTATTTTGTGTTTTCGTAACTTTTTTCGTTTTTTTAGTATTTCTCGTATTTCTCTCTTACTTTTTGTAAATTTTTATGTTATTTTACTTTTCTTTGTTTTAGGGTAGTCGATCGAACCCAAGAGCATTCTCGAGAATCACAATTGGATCGATTTGGCGAAAACACGACTCGAACTAGCCATCGATTGATGCACCATCGACAGGGCCATTTTCCTACAATCGATAGCCAGGCCATTTTGGGCAAAATTATTATTTTGCCCCTACTTTCACCATATAAATACCACTTCCTTCTCAACAATAGAAAAAGCTTTTGAACCCCTTAGGATTCAGATATCCAAGCTTGATTTTTATTCTCTTCACCTTCTCCACCTTCTTCACTCGTTTTTTCATCTTTTAGTTTTTAGTAAAACATGTGCTTTTTGGTATTGTTTGGATTCTGGATGAGAACTTAAGTTTAATTTGTGTAATTCCTTGTTTCAATGATGAAACCCACTATTGTTTGTGAATAAGCTTTCATTTTCTTTCTTTAATTGTTCCAATTCCTTGTTTGTTTTCATTATAAATTTTTGTTGGTTTTGTGATGTATTTGTTTTAGTAGTTGCTTTTCTTACATTTTCTCATGGTTTTAGGTTATATAATTCATAGAAATTTATATGATAATATTTGGTGTTCGCTTATTTTTTCATTGTTGTCTTCCTACTTTCTTTCAATTTTTTTGTCTCTTTAATCATTTTCATGCTTGAGTTAAGTTTATATTACTGCATTTGTTGATTGTTGTAGTTTAGAATTCATGGGTCAAGTGCTTAGATGATTTTAGAACCATCAATTGGCATTGTTGGGTGTTTAATTTACAATTTGAGGATTGACACCCCTAACTTGTGGATTAAGTGTTAGATCAAATGCCAATTGATAGTGAAGACAAGTCTAGAGCCCTAGACCCTTATTTTATTAATCTTTTCAAAAATTTTGATTTTATTTCTCATTATTTAAATCACATTCTTAGATATTAGAACTTTAAAAACTAAAATTTGATCACGTGTTTAGCATAACTTTTTCCTTATTTTCTCATTCGTGAATCAAACACAAAAACTGCTTCCGATTAATCTTTCTCGGGAGATTCGACTCGAGTCAAGCTTTTTACTTACAATTGCTCCGCTCTCTTATGGACGAACTTTTCTAAAAAAAGATAAGTGTAAAAAGCTCGATTTACTCACTCTGCACTTCCTTCTACTAATACTCATTTTGCATCTGTAGTTGTCAAAGGTAACACTGCAGGTATACACTCTCTAAATCCTACTTGTCTTGGTACTATTAATCTATCCAAAGAATAGATTCTTGATACAGGGCCTATTAATGTATCACATGATTTACTCATTCTTGGTACTATTAATGTATCACATGATTTGTGATACACAATCTTATACTTAGGCCTCTTGTTCAAGTCTCAATAACTGTTGATCTTCCCAATGGACAAACCACACAGGATACTTATATTGGAGAAGTTTAATTATCTAAAAATCTTGTGCTAAAGGATGCTTTATGTGTTCCATCATTTAAATTTAATCTAATTTTTGTTTCACAACTAGTGAAGAAACTAGAGAAACTGTTGGACTATACAAATTTCGTTCGCATTATGCAGCACATTCAACAACAAACAATACTACATATATATGTTTAAGCAAAAGTGTAATTGTGAGGTTGTAACTTATTTCCATATTAGTGCAAAGCCAAATACTTAAGAACTCACATGCCAATTTGGGCATGCGGTATGTGCCTTACCTACGTACAAAATAATCACTTGTTTCTTGTACTCATATAGGATAAAATTAGAGATTTTAGAGGATCATTATTTGTTGTATTGAGATTGAACACAAATATTTGAATCAGGAGATTTTTATTTTTCATTTGTTAATTCACATATATTTATATAAAAATGAAAAAACTAAGTAAATATGTGACACGAATTCAATGAATTTAGCAAAACGAAAGTGGAGGAGGGAACATGATAAGAAAAACTTTGATTACTTGTAATCCTCATAGGTTTTAATCATAATCCAAAAATCACTATGCGCCCTAACAACCCATGGAAGCGCATGACTGATTGTCTCCAATAGCATGATGAGGGGGATGGTGACGTGGCGGTTTAAGGCACTACGGCCGGCTTGGTGGGACTTAACCTGCTTGCCGGTTTACCATTGGTTCATGTGCAATCACCCAAACCGCCAATCATATTCTTGCCCCCATTGTCTCATTACACATAGATTAATGGTTTTTAAAAAATTAAAAAAAAAAGATGCATCACATAAATCATACTTTCAGTATGTGTGATCCCATAAAAGGGTTTATCAAGTTGAGGCAAAAAGTTGCCATACGTGTTATATAGGATGCTCTCAAGTGATCAGCTTTAGATTAAAGAATTGTCTAGGATTAAAGTGTTTTTAACCTATATAAGCTGTATTTAGCCATTATTATTACTTTAATAATGGATGGTCGGTTTCCTTCTAGAAAGCATGTAATTAAAGATTAGGTTTACACCCACAAATGGGGACTAGGATTACTAGTACCTACATGACCAAATTAAAGACCATAATCTCTGCAAAATTGACTTCAAAATCTTGTCCCAAATTATTGCAATTCCAATTATTATTGTTGTTGTTTTGTATTAAATTCTTGCACTTATAAGATGAAAAATACAACTTATTGTTTATTTATTTGCGTAACCGGAATCTTGATGGAGATCCTTTGAGGTTAGCATGCTTTGTTGTCTAGTAGAATTGATTTTTTTTTTTTCACATTTGTGGTCCCAATTGGAGAATTGGTTTGGGAAATTGAAGGCCATAAAGAATGGGGGTGAGATTATACATAGATTTGATTTGAGGATAAATTTGTTTTTTTTTTCAACTTTTTGGTTGGGGGGAAAATAAAAAAAAAAATTAAAGGAGAAAAAAAAACAACAATATAATAAGAAAACAATAGCATCAATTAACAGCAAATCCTCGTCTTCTTGTAACCTTTCCACCTGAACTCCACTAAAGGACACACCAAACTCAGTCCCAAACGCTTACTCTTTAAATTAATACTATAAAACCAAAATTGCATAGCCCACAAACACTGTGGAGCATATCAGCATAAAGATTCCAAGATTTTCAGAAATATTAAGAAGAAACAGAACAATGCTATATATGGTATCATCGTTGTAAGAGAACATTCATGTGATTGCAATGTTTGTTTGTGATTGCTAAAACAATCTAATTTTTTATTTATTTTTCTTAAATATATTTCACAAGTTTTTAGTATATTTTCTCCTAATATATATATATATATATATATATATATATATATTGTTTCTTTAATAAAACACAAATCCAAACATTTTCCACATAAAAAAACATTAGACTAATTCTATGATTTTTTTAAATAAAAAAATAAAAAGTGAATGATAAGTGTATTCCCATAGCCAAACCAAGGTGGGAGACAAATCGATGAAAGATCCTTGATATTGGGTTTGTGTCAAACATATGCAAACAATAAACTATTTGAACACTTAAGTGAAAAGCGCTGCCTATATTTTTATCCTTTTTAAAGCACATATTCCCCTTTAAAGGGTGGCAAATCGTTTATCGTATCGTGTTGTATTATCGTGTTTTTCTTTTTCTTTTTTCTTTTATCTTATTCGATCATAAATATAATAATAAGTGTAAATCTAATTAAATTAATAATTTTGTATTTTTCGTGTCGTGCCTAATTGTGTTTGTATCTCTATATCGTATTTCTTATTGAATTATGTTTGTGTCCTTTTATCGTAACGTGTCCATCGTTGATATCCGTTATGTCCCTTCTAAAGGTTGAATTTTATTATTATTGTTGTTGTTTTTGTTTTAGAATATGCAAACGGTCCCTTTAAGACGATATTAATAATTTTGTTGCTTCATCCATTGGGACCATTCTTGAGCTCTCAAGGACAAGAAGAATATCTCTGCAAATCAGACTGAATCTAGTGATCCAAATTCACAAGATTAATTTTCTTTTAGTACGTAGACAAAAAACAAATCAAATCCCATGTAAGAAAATCTTGAGTTTTTCAAGCGAGGTTCAGCTGTTTAATAATAATAATAATAATAATAAATAATAATAATAATATGGTCCCAATGGTGTTTGGCCCTCTAGGGGATTCGGCCCCCCAAACTTATTCTATCTGATGTCAACTGATCGTGTAAGGGATTCGGCCCTCCCGTATTTTTTTTCTGATTTTTTAATATATTTTTTGAACTTTTATAAAATAATAATAATAACAATAATATAATAAGTTGAAAATGATATTGAAACGTGTTTATTTGCAGTGTAAAGCGAATAATAATAAAAAAAGAATCATATTCTTTACTGGTCCATATGATGGGAACAAACAAAGTATGTCAGCAATTAGGCAAAGAGAAGACTTTGAAGGAGCTACAACTTTTTTCTGGCAAGCTTAATTAGGCCGCCATGGGCATTACGCACCAAAAACAAAAACAAAACAAAATAAAATAAAATAAAAAAGGCGGTCCCCAATGCAATAGAATGGAAATTATTGCAAGAAACCTCGATTTTTTATTTTTATTTAGTTTTTTAAATTGGGTAACTTCACGTGGCATATGGACCTTTTGAGAGGTATGCCTACAGAAACAATACAAGGAAGATGCCCGAGTCCTCATCCAATTCAGATGCCCTAGCTAGCTAGCTACCTAAGCTTTGTTTTGTTTTGTTTTGTTTTGTTTTGTTTTCAGACAAACAATGATTTCCTAAAGGAATTGAATGCAATTAAAATGCCTAAATAAATATATTATAGTGGATTACTACCTAAAGCAAGCAATAAAAGTGAGAATATCGCATTCCTCATATGGCAACATCATCCTTAACATTATGGAATGAGGAAGGTTTTATAAATAGAAATAACAATAATAATAATAATAATAATAATAATATTGTAGTCTATTTGATAGGAAAAGGGTGCAAAAATATAATATGGTGGCAACTGTGTGAAAAAGCAACAAGATCTATGGAAATCTCTTCGGTTTTGTGACTTTTTTTATTTTCTCCTGCATCGACTTGGCATATTTGATTGTTTCTTGCCCTTGCAAACAAAAGGCCATAAAAAAAAAGTCCCAAGTAGGGTAATTGCAAACATTTCTGCTTTCTAACAAAATCTGTTTTATTTTCGCAAAATCTGATTTGCGTAGTTGAGAGTCAGAAGTTGGTATGGTTTGCAAATAGAAGTTAACAACTATTTAAGTTAAGGGATAAGTAGTGGTGAAATTAAAATAATTTTATATGAATCGGAAAAAAATGTCTAACAAGAAGTAAAATTGGTATTTAAAGCATACAGTCACGCCCCGCTTGAAAGGGGCAACGTGAGACGGACAATTGTCGGTGGATTGTTGTATGAATGGCTTCACATGGTTACAGTGGAGTTACGCTCATATCCCCTTCCGAGTACAGGCAGGCCGACCCGGTTAAATGCGGGGAACTTGTAACTATTCATGGACGGTGAAGAAGGGAGTAGGCCAACCCTACCCAAACCTGGTCGGAAACTGGAGCCGTTCCCTTGAGAAGCCCAAGGCAGGGCGACACTAGTACATTGTCCCAGTGAGAAGGCTGGGCCTCTGGGAGAGGTGCCGCGCGGGCCTCTGCAATCACATTGAAAATCCTAAACTCGTGATAGATGGTATCAGAGCCGTGCTGGCAAGTGTCTCGTATCGACCTGCACTCACACAAGGGAGATGGTGTTGAGATTGCGGTGACCCTCACATCAACTATTGTCGAGTCGGTAAGGGGCGAGCTTGTCATGCGGTCCTTGGGAGAACCCCCCATGCCCTCCGAGCGTGTAATGGTGCAAGGGGCACACCGAGCAGCAAGGGGTCGCAAGAGTCGGACACCTCGGGCAAGTGGCCGTGTACGAGGGCGTACACCATTTTCGGTGGGGGAATGTCACGCCCGCGTGAAAGAGGCAACGTGAGACAAACAATTGTTGGTGGATTGTGGTATGAATGGCCCCAGATGGTTACGGTGGAGTTACGTTCATATTTCTTTCCGAGTTCAGGCAGACCGACCTGTGCGTAGAGTTTGTCGCTATTCATGGAATTGAAGGTGAAGAGGGGAGTAGGTCAGCTCTACTCAAACTTGGTCGGGAACTGAAACTGTTCCCTGAGGAGCCCAAGGCAGGCCGAAACCAGTACATTGTCCCGCTGAGAAGGCTGAGCCTCTGGGGAGAGGTGTCGCACGGGCTTATGGAATCACGTTGAAAATCCCAAGCTCGTGACAATACGTTCCCAATCCTTTAAATTTTGATTGAAAAATGAGGCATAATTATAACCTGTAGGTAGAGCTGTTAAAAGTGTCAAGTTGGAACAGGTCGCCAAAATTGGGTTCGACCCGGCCCATGAAATGAAAATTATCGAGAAATGTGATGTGCTTATCGAGCCAAAGAGCTCGGTCTGCTTCGGACCAGGTAAACAAAAATTGTCAGCCCTACTTAGAATTCCTTTTATCTAGTGATTTTGAACACTCCATAAGTGGTGAGACAATTGCTAACCAAATGTCACACCTGAGTTCGATTCCCATGATATGTACAAAAAAAAAAAAAAAAAAAAAAAAAAAAAGGAAAAAAAAAAAAAAAAGAAAAGTGGGCAGTCTTCATAAGGATTCTTAACACTGAAGAGAGGTTGAGTCTTGCACCCCCAACCCCACTTCCCCTCAAAAAAACTCCTCTTTAAATTCTCCCCCTTTGCTCAACTCTTTCATCCCACCACAACTCAACTCAAAAATCTAATATTTTTTATTAAAGAAAAAAATTATTAGCTCTCATCATCTTCTAGAACAAGCAAGACTAAGCACCAACTAAATTAACATGATACAACACATCCCCTCCTCGAATCTTGTTTCCTTCCTATCCTTGTGCATGGCTCTCAGACTCAGCCTCTGCCTCTCAAGCTCCTCCTCATTCTCCTCCTCCCTCAAATCAATCAATCTCCACGGCCACTTCAGCTTCGAAAACAACGAGCTCGCCGCAAACGACTTCGGCAACCAGTTCCACCACCTCCCCCGGGCCGTCCTCCACCCCAAGAAGGTGTCCGACATCGCCGCGGCCGTCAGGCACGTCTGGCAGATGGGCCCTTCCTCGGGCCTGACTATTGCGGCCCGAGGCCATGGCCACTCGATCCACGGGCAGGCGCAGGCCCCCCAGGGGATCGTGATCGACATGGGTTCGCTCAGGGGTCAAGAGACGATGCAGGTGGTCCACGTGGGCGGCGACAAGGCGCCTTACGTGGACGTCTTTGCCGGGGAGCTGTGGATCGATGTGTTGAACGAGTGCTTGAAATACGGGCTGGCCCCCAAATCTTGGACGGACTATTTGCACCTCACGGTCGGAGGGACTTTGTCCAACGCTGGGATCAGCGGCCAGGCATTTAAACACGGCCCACAGATCAGTAACGTGAACCAGCTCGAGGTTGTCACAGGTAATTAATATTATTGTACCATAACAAACAATAAGGTTATAAAATACAAAGATTTCAAAAAATGAAAAATAAAAAACAAATCCCATTTTTAATTTGCAGGAAAAGGTGAAGTTGTGGTTTGTTCGGAGGAGAAAAACGCAGACCTGTTTCACGGCGTCTTAGGCGGGCTTGGCCAGTTTGGTATAATAACAAGAGCAAGAATCTCACTAGAGCCAGCACCAAAGATGGTATTAAAAATAATAATAATTCTGTCAAAAAAAAATCTATAAAACTTGTGGTTGAACTAATATAACAATGGACAGGTGAAGTGGATTAGAGTTTTATACTCGGATTTCTCCGATTTTGCAAGAGACCAGGAGCATTTAATATCCTTAAAGGGCAACACGCTTGATTACGTTGAAGGGCTTGTGATAGTGAACAAAAGCGGTCTGATCAATAACTGGAGATCATCGTTCAACGCACAAGACCCGCAGCAAGCCAGCCAGTTCATATCAGACGGAAAGACACTGTTTTGCCTGGAAATGACGAGAAACTTCAATCCCGACGAAGCTAGCAAGATAGATAAGGTGAGACCTTATTTATAATCATAATAATAATTTTATTTTATTTTTAAAATCAAGAAAGGGTCCTAATATATATATTTTTTAATTTTTTAAATTTATGCAGGAAATTAAGGCCTTATTGTCTGAATTAAGCTACATCCCATCAACAGTGTTTGTTACGGAAGTGCCATATGTAGGATTCTTGGACAGGGTACATGAAGCTGAGATGAAGCTAAGGGAAAAAGGGCTTTGGGATGTTCCGCACCCATGGCTTAACCTTCTTGTCCCAAGTAGTAAAATACACAGCTTTGCTGAGGGTGTTTTTGGCAACATCTTAACAGACACAAATAACGGCCCAGTGCTTGTTTACCCAATCACCAAATCAAAGTAACCTACAATTCTTTTACTTACTGGGACTGAAATTTTGGGGATAATCGAACAGAAATTTTAGGGTTTTTATTTTATTTCGGAAATTTAGGGTTAAAATTCAAATTTTCACCCGAGGAATTTAAAAAGATTCAAACTTTACCGCGTCACAAAAGTGAAAATTGTAATTTATTCAGTAAACTAATTCAAATCATCCAAATAAAGCAATGTAATATATAAATAAATAAATTAGCCCCGTGTCTTTAATCACTAAAAAAAATAATAATAATTTTGAATTTACAGGTTGGACAAAAGAACTTCATTTGTAACACCAGAGGAAGAAGAAGAAGACATATTCTACCTGGTTGCATTTCTTCACCATGCAATCCCCTCGTCCACGACAGAAGGCGACAATGAGTTATTACAGCATTTGCTGGATTTCAACAAAAATGTCTTGAGTTTCTGTGAGACGGCCCAGTTGGGAGTGAAGCAATATTTGCCCTATTACACAACACAGGAAGAGTGGCGGGCCCATTTCGGGCCGAGATGGGGAACCTTTGTGCAGAGGAAATCAGTTTATGATCCTCTCGCCATTCTTGCTCCGGGCCAGAGGATTTTTCAGAAGCCCATTTCCAGTTTATGACGGACAACTTGGGTTGCAGAATTTCAGAGGGGAACCCAAAAAAAAAAAAGAAAAAAAAAAAAGCCCGAGTTGGAATTTACTGTATAGTTGCTAGTATTAAATTATTATTATTATTATTATTATTATTATTATTTCTATTATTAGTATTATTATTATTATTATTTACCTTCTCAGATCTCAAGAAGTGTAAGTACGAATAGGATCGGCTGCTGTGTAAAAGTTCTGTGTGAAATAATTAAATAGCGAAATATATGAAATACTCCAGACGAATATATAATTACGTTTTTGTTTAATTTCTATCTTTTTTTATAATCAACGTTTTATTTGCAATTCTAAGCTAGTCGTTCTCAAATATATTTTTATATAAGTTATCTGCGAATTATCAGATAAATTTCCGTCCCGCTAAATTAGACGGTATAATTAGTTCCACACAAATTGAACATATATTAATCGTTACTTAAATTTGAACTTTTTCTTGTTTCTTTTTATAATAATGTTTCAATAATTGCCACGATAATTAAATTAGTATTGAAACAATATATATTAATGGGTGTCACGGTCTATTTTTGCATGATCTATTTGATGGTAGAGAGACTGGTAACTGGTAAGGAGAAAATATGAAAAAAAAGAAAAAAAAAAAGAGATAGAGATAAATTTGAAAATAATAATAAAATACTATGACCATGGTTTATTGAAAGGATTTATTTTGAAACATAAGAATGAGATCATATCTTACTGAGTGAAAAGAAAGTGAAGAGATGGGGATGTGAAAGTGAAAATAATTTAAAGAAATCGAAAAATCAAATATATTAGTTAACATGAGAGTCCTATATAAAAAAAGAAAATGTGTGTTACGTGTGGGTCCCATTAACATTGGAGATGTTTTGATGCAAAATTTTGGGACATGTAAAAATAGAAAATAAAGAGTCAATTAATTGAACTTATTCCATAAGCTTAAACATTATTCATCCCAAGTTCTTATATGTTGCATGGTAATATTTTTGTTCAGACTAGTTTTGTATGATCATCTCCTAGTTTTTATCGTATTTTGTTTGTTTGTTTGTTTTGTTTTGTTTTGTTTTTCTTTTATATTTTTTTTAAAGGCCAACTTAAGAAAAAGAATGAGTACTTGATCAAATTAAAAGAAAAAATTATCACACACGCAAAAATCGTAGCTAGGTGTGCGTGTGTTTGTAAAATCGAAAAACAATATATTATATAAGACTAATTTTTAATAAATAATAACAATATATATTAATGGGTGATATTAGTCATCTAATTTTTGAAAAATATTTAAGTCATTATAGTTTTACTTGGCCAATTAAACAAAATGGTTGGTATTTCTCGGTTCGATACATAAAAGAAATAACAACAAAATTGACAATTTAACTCACAAATGTCTGAAAAAGTTGTTTTTGAAAACTAAAAATTCGCGCCTCTAAAAATTACTTATAATATTTTATGTTAATTTGAAACATTACATTGTAATATGAATAAGAAATAAACTATTGAAGATAGGGGTGTGCAACCGGTCCAGACCAGTAGACCGGAATTTCGAAAACCCTTGGATTGGAGACCGGAAACTCCGGTCCGGTCAAAACCGGTTTGGACCGGTTTTGATTTATTTATTTATTATTTTTTTTTTGAATTTTTTTTAACAAACTAGTTTTATGTAATTTGATTTTAAAGATTATGGGAGGCTTGAATTCAAATATGATCTAATAGTAAATGGTAGAAAACATATTTTTTTAGTATTATTATCAATGTTATAATATAATTATAAACAATAGTACATAATATTACACACACTAAATATTTAATTGTACCGAAAATTTATATTGTGATATACAAAACTCTTTAATTAAAAACACACAAACATTATATTGTATCACAAATTTATATAGTAATAGGAAAGAATTTTTAATTAAATAATAAATTACACTATAGTATTAACAAACAACTCATTCTCTTAATTTATATGTACAATATAAACAACTAACAATATTTTTTCTTTAAAAGTGACAAATGAATAAAATTATTAAAAAAAACGGTCCAATTCCGGTCCGGACCGGGAAATTACGGGTTTGGACCGGACCGGACCGAAAACCAAAAAATTTCATTTTTATGGACCGTAGACCGGACCGGATTATTACCGGTTCGGGATTTTCCGGTTCGGGCCGGTCCATTTTTGCACACCCCTAATTGAAGATATATCGTGCAGTTTTTCATACCGTAAAATACATTAATATTTTGAGTTAGTATCAATAAATTCTCCTTCCATGTAAAAGGTTTTTGTAAATTACCAATCATCATATAATTTTATAAGTTTGGGCTAAAATAATTTAAACAGAATTTAGACTATAATAAAATTAACATGTGCTAATTCAATTAAAATGAGCTGATTTTCTTTTTGTTTTAAACATCAATTGAAAATAATGAAAGAAAAAAAAAAGTATTGGCTTGAACCCAATGCCAGCGGTGTGAGGCAGTGAGCCCAGGAAGTAAACTATGGTTCCACTCTGCAATAACTCCACCCCAATCTTTAGGGTGTCTCCCTCTACACACGTGCTCATGGAATTTGACTACGAACTGCTTGCTCGTAAACACGCCTGTGCCATGGCTAATGGCAATTCCCAATTATCATCTCCTAGTTGATTGATAAGAAAATCTTTAATTATTTATTTTCAGCATTTTTTGTTCCTTCTTGATTTTTATATATTATTACATTTTTAATCGTTTTTACATGTTACTTTTATTATTTGTTATGTATATAGATTTTTGGAAATATATATTTATTAATATTTTTATTTTTATTTCTATTGCTTTTATCATGTTTCTTATTTTTTATGTATATAGTGTTTAGGAAATCTATTTATTATTTTCTACATATGGTTCTTACATATTTATTTAACTAAATTCTCAGATTTATTGGTGATGTATGTATAACATCTATAAAAAAATATAGTATGTTTTTACACATGGAACTTTTTCGAGTTGATCCCCTGTGTGATCATTATACGGATTATAGTGGATATTACAAATTCTTTTTTTTTTAATTGAGGCTCGATAAAAATCACCAATTCTTTGTAAGAGTGTCACTCTTATCGTTAAACGTATAACTTTGCAGTTTGCATCTTAAATTATTACGTATTAGTTTATTATATAAATCATTTTATTATAATATATAAAATCAACTCTTTTAAGTGCGAAATTAACACTCTTATAATTAAAAGTCATACGTAAATATTGAAGCAAGTCTCCATTAAGATCATATTCTCTCGATTATCTTCCACCATCATGTTATAAAGTATGATACAAGCTTTACATGTTGTAATCCATGTCGATTACATCCCACGGACTATGGAACGTATCAATAAGCTAGACTCATACTGCGAGTTGTTTCATATCATAAATAAACCCGAACGCTCAAGAAATCCGTTGGACAAGCAGTATGGAATTTTGATACTCAAACATACTCGATGAATTCATATTTGAATAACAATAATATGTATGTGATTAATATGATAAATATGAGGATCAATCAACTTCACATGAGCTGTTATTTTCTTCCAATTATCTATTCATTTGTTCTTAATTACGGAATATTCCATTAAAGAAAATCTCTCAACATTATCCATACTTTAAATTTGTTACCCCACCATTTTAAAATAAGTGTCATTTTACAAACTCAATTAAGTGTCATTTAGAACTTTTTACTATTTTATTACAGTTTTGTCCTCGCTTATTTTAAGAAATGTAAACAAAATTATGGTATTAGGGTACCTAAAGGGAAGGAATGGAATGAATTAAATAGGAATATTATTAATTGATTGAGGGTGTGTTGGTCAAATATTTATGTTTCTTAATTTTGAACAAAAATTTTAAAACGACGCTTATTAAAAAATGGAGGGAGTAAGATTTGTGTGGCGGCATATATATATATATATATATATATATATATTAGTTTGAAAGCGCATATTATGCGGGATTTGGAAAAAAGACACTCATTAAAAATACTAAAAGAATAATATTGCAAATGGTACACACAAATCGTAATATTATTATTTTTTATTTACACAAAGATTATTCTTCATAATAAATGGATTTTACACATAAATCGAAGCATTATTTGTTCTAATTACAGTAATACTGATTTTTACAATAAATAATTTTTAATTATTTTTACTTGGGGGTCACGAAATTAGTTGTAAGACATATAAAAATACCCTATACTTGAAAGAAAACCCGTAGAAAATTGAGTTTGTAAAAATATAAAATATACAACACCCGCGTGTCGTATATGAATATGTGATATATAAGAATTAAAATCTATAAGGCACTGATAGTTCTATTAAAAATGTCGTATATCTAACTTGTAGTATATGTAATATTATTTATTATTATTTTGTTTCTTTTTTTTTTTTTTTTTAGTCTGAATACGGAAAAGATGGCAGGAAACTAGATTAGGGAGTATTCATAATATTAGCAACCAGATATGAGTTACAATAGGATATTGAAACGAATTCTAATGTATGAACTAAATTAATGCAGTAATGTATATTAATGTATACTATGGCCCATCCCCACTTAGAAGACAGAAAAAAAAATATCAACATATTCACACAAGGCAACAATACAACACAAATAATTCCATTGCATTGTAAATACTACCGAAGGCAGGCCAATAAACAAAAGAAAATCAATTTAAAAA
>BMAC01000278.1:846266-856590 GCA_014905375.1 Phtheirospermum japonicum | reverse complement strand
GGCGTAAGACATTAATTTGTTCTTACAGATATATAATGTGTTTATCAATGCATTTTATTGAAATTAGATAAGGAGATTTAGAATATATTTAATATTTATTTTCCTAGGTGTGATAATTTTTTATTATTAGTTTTTGTTGGTGCTTGAATCGAACTTTTGCACCTACTTTTTTTTTTGGAAAAGTTCGTCCGCAAGGAGAACGAAGCAATTGTAAGTGTTAGGTTTGACTCGAGTCGAATCTCTCGAGAAAGGACTAATCGGAAGTAATTCTCGTATTTGATTCACGAATGAGAAAACAAGGAAAAAACTACGTTAGACACGCGATCAAATTCTAGTTTGTAAAGTTGTAATATCCAAATTGGTAATTTAAATGACGAGAAACAAAATCAAAAATTTTGAAAAGATTAATAAAACGATAAGTCTAGGGCTCTATGATTGTCTCCACGGATCAATTTGGCATTACATCGAACACTTAATCCTACGATTTGGGGTTTGTCGACCCCAACTTGTAAATTAAACACTCAATAATGCCAATTGATGGTTCTAAACTCATCTAGGCACTAGACCCATGAATTCAAAACACAAATCATCAAGAAACGCAGCAATACAAACTCAAGACAAGGCATGAATATGATTAAATAAAAAGTTTGGAAGAAAACAACAATGGAGAATGAATTTTTAAGAACAACAATTATTATCATACAAATTTTGAGAATTAAACATTTAAAATCATGAGAAACTACAATAAAACTAACTACCAAAATAAGAACATCACAAACCCAACAAGAAAACACATAAACAAAGCAACAAAAAATTATAATAATAAAATAAGAAAAATGGAAATCTTACTAATTAAAATTGGAGAGTTTCATAGTTCAAAATGAGGAGATACACGAATTTAGACTAAGTTACGTCCAAAATCCAAGCAATACTTAACAATCTGTATTTTACTAAAAAATTAAAAAAGCTAAAAATTAGAGGAAGAAATTGAAGAAAAATGAAGAACAATCTTAGGTTGTCAAACCCTAAGGGGTTCAAGAACTTTTGATTCAAAAAAAAAAAGAAGAAGAAATAGTCTCAAGTAGGGAAAGATCATAGGTTTTTTGTTAATCAGAGATGTCTAATTGATAACTATTGCTATAATAAAAGTCTCAGGTAGAGAATAAGGCCTTACATAGGGATAAAGATCAATTATTTCCTCTTTTCCCACCCAGAGTATTCATAATGATAAAAGAACGGAACTTCAGTAAGAAACAGAGAGAGCTGAATGTAGTTATTTCTGATCAAAGTCAAGTAGGGTATCATTCTCAGATGGAGGAATAATAAATCAGAATTACTCGCGAAACAAACAATCAATCTTAGCCACTATATTGCATATTTATTCCGTCTTTTGCACGCATCTGTTTTCTGTAGGATAATGATGAACCTTAAAATTCATTAAGCATATGCACTTCATTCATTCCATGGTCAGTGGTTCCAAGTAATGTTCCATCATAATATCTCAAATTAGCTTGAAATGCCATTATAGTGATAAATCTATTACGGTTGTTAATATGATCTCTTCACAGCTGCATGATATTATATATATATATATATGAAAGACAGTTATTCCTTTTTCCAGCACAGAGAACCATGAATGATTAATCAGACCCAAGAATAGCGCACACACAAAGAGAGTAAAAAGTAGCAGAAGCCAGAAGCAACATGTCGATTTCGGCAGACTCACTTAATAAACATGACTTAATGAGGTGAGAACATTATTTTCTCGAAAACTCAAACTACTATAACGAAATTGTCTTTTCTGCTTATTTAGGAGTTTCTTAATGGTGTTGACTTATTGACCCTAACTAGAACACCAATTGAAAAGACCTCGACTCTTTATTTTCTTAAGAAATGTCCAAAAAAAGTCTCTACAACAACATTTCTAACATCTTCCTTATAGCCCCTCGATTTGGCCTTGCTCAAATTGACAAATATATATCAGATAAAGATGGGCTTTCCTTGCAATCCAGAGTCAATAAGTTTCTTAATTCAGATAAGAATATTAGGGACCAATCAATTCCCAATCTATTTTCATATACATAAAAAAAAGAACGAAATACGCCAAACATCCAAACATTATCAATGAAGAAATGTTGCCTATGAAATCATATCATCCCATGATTTTCATATTTACAGCTGCGAAAAAGACTACAGATGCAACAAGTGCTAACTGTGGTTAAGGAAATAACAAAGAGGTAGGAAGAAGCAAATCAACCATTTAATCCTCAATCCCTTTTTCCATACCCTGTCCGAAACATGCCAAAACAATTCCTAGTTTCTTTAAATGTTTATTACTCGTACAAACTCAATTAAGTAATATTTTAATGAGTTGGTGCTGTCGAGAAGTGATGAACTATATCGTTCACAAATTACACTAGAATTACGTTCAGAGTTCACAACTACATTGAGTAAATAAACTTAATAAGGCTAGCTACCTAGCTGTATTCATGCATTAAATAATGGCACTCAAAATTGGTGTTCTTGATTTTTTATTTCTAAATTAATCATGCAAATAAGTTAAAACTACTCATCCAAGTTTTGACTTAGATGTTCGGGTATTTTGTTTCCAACTCTAGATCTAGGAATTTATAAAGAAAGGTCGTTTCAATTTCGAAATATCAACCGTAATGTCTTCGACAACCACGAGAAAGACTAACCATCACTTCACACTGCATTACTATATAAGTAGGATAATTGCTTCAACTCCCAGCTTGGGCACCAAGATATCTCAAATCTAATAACAGACATTACTGCGAACAAAAATAAAAAACCTCATTCTGATCATCAACATACTTAAGAAACATTTACCGCAATAACGTTCTTTTCCAGCAAAAGAAAAACTACTTACCAAGAGTGATAATGTCTCCATTATGAGTTCACTGATGTTCGTAACCCTAACTAGACACGTTGCCTGAAGAGGCCTCGAGACAAAAATTAATTTGGCAACTTCCTAGATAGGTTTCAACTAAGGCATTATAACAATGGGTATAGTTTAGATCCTTAATTTGGCCTTTCTCATTATGATAAATAAATCAGAACACAGTTCCTAATCGACATCTTATTCTTCTCCACTTCTCATAGCCACCAAATGACTAATATCAAATATTGATAGCTACAAATAAATCAGTACACGTTTAATAACTTTCCTAATCAAAATTGTATTATCCGAGCCCATAAATATTTCTTCCACTTCTCACAGCAACCAAATGACTAATATTGAATATCAATAGCTAGATTCTATTATTTGATAATCAATGAAGCACGCGAGACTGCCAAAAAGAAATCCAAATCCATATCACATATAGTAATCACCATCATATCACATGAAAAGACATAGCGATGCCTACATCAAACACATGATACATTATTTATAATGCTAAGAAAATCATCTTATCCCATGATTAAAAACTTAAGGAACAACCCCAGTTACTGATCAAAAGCACGCCCCAACTAAGAATACAAAACTACAACAATGGGTTTCCTTCAAAAGAAATCATGGAATGGCAGTTGAATTAAAACTACACAATTTCCCCTAAATTGATAACTAGTCTTGAAAGAATTTTAATTAAACGTCGTTACCCCTGTTGGGATTGCCTCCGATGCGGACCCCACTCTGCACCTGACGCCGCCTAGTCCTTGATGGCAAAATGTTGTCCAAATCAACCTCAGCAAGCGGATCATCTTCCAAATCACTCTCATCAAGTCCATCTGAGAAATCGCTGTCAGAGTCATCACTCGAGCCGTCATCATCGTCAGAATCATCATCTTCCGAGTCCTCGAGCATTTTGCCCTTTCCTTTATCGTCGATCATAATCCCTTTCCCCTTTCTGTCGACTATTTTGGGTTCCTCAGTCACATCCTCGTCTCCCTCTTCGTCTTCTTCAGCATTGTAGTCGTCTTCTTCTTCGTCGTCATTTTCCTCATCTCCCTCTTCCGCAGCAGCGCAATGCTCATCCGGTTCTGCCGCGTTTTCAGCGGCAGGGGGTGAAATTGGGCAGCCGTTTTTCTCGGAGGGGACTTCGATTTTCGGCTTCTTATTGGAACCGGATTCATCATTGTTTACTTTTATAGATTCGGTGATGGGGCCTGGGGGATCGAGCTTGCGTTTTTCGGGTAATTCAGCTCCTTCGTCAACTGATTTTACGTCCGCCATTGACGATGGGGTTTGAGGATTAGGGTTTTTCGAAGTAAACAGGCTGTCTCTGTTTTTCTGTTACTGTGGCATATATAAATACTATATACCGGAAATTGCAAATTTGGGATTTTGCCTTAAAAAGGAATTGGAATTTTGGAATTTCTAATTGACATCGAAAATTATTTATGGCGTTGATTTATCCAAAATTGGAGTTTGGACTCGGAATTCAAACTATCCTACTTTACTAGGGTAATTCTGATGGATTTTATATCGTTGGCAAATTAAGCATAAGATGGAGGAATTTGCTTTTTATAAATAGCAAGATGAAAAAAGACGTGAAGTATGGTAAAATTGTAATGCCAAGCTTCAAATTTTGAAAGTGTATATGTGTTTAGGTAAATTTTAGATATGAAATTACGTTTTTAAATATTTTTATTACTTTATTCATTATATTATTATAATAATTAAAAAAATATATGTTTAACAAATTTGTGTACATATTTTTCAATATAGTTGGCAAAATATAATCATCTATACAGAATCAACGAATTATTCACGATTTCGTGTAAGGTGATAATATTTTTCAAACTATAAGTTATAATTTTAATTAAAAATCATATTTTTCAAAATAACTATTCACATTGTTTTGTTTTGAATAGTATGAATTTCATAATAAAAATATGATTTTTTATTGAAAAAGTATGATCATCTTCATAAGACGATCTTACAATAGTTTTTGCAAAATATTAATTATTTGATCCTTTTTTTTAGTGTCATTATGTATTCTGTAATATTTGGCTAGATTAAAAAAAAATCAGCTTACTCATCTAAAAGGCATGCGCCTTTTCACACTTAGGCGGTTAACAAAATAAGTTGATTATCTTTTTACACGCCTAGGTACTAGGTGAGGCGTTTTTCTCGCGACTAGGCGCGCCTTTTAGAATACTGATAAATAGTAATAGTTTCGAATTTTCTGACTCTTTGATTTTATTAATTTAATTTATCTATTATTATTTATAAATTTATAGCTAATTTTCAATTTAACATTGTTTGTATTTAAATGTTACTAGTTTAACAACCGTATATTATGCGGGATTTGAAAAAAAATAACACTCATTAAAAATATAATATTAAAAATGGTACACACAATTTACACAAATATTATTATTCACAATAAATAATTTTTACTTATAAATCGGAGTATTATTTGTTATAATTACAGCAAGACTGATTTTCACAATAAATATATTTTTAATTATTATTACTCGGGTGTCATGAAACTAGTTGAAAGATATAGCAAAATACCCTATATTTAAAAGGAAACCCGTAAAAAATTGAGTTTGTAAAAATGTAAAACATACAACCCACGCGTGTCGCATGTAAATATGTGATATAAAAAATTAAAATTTATAAGGTACTGATAATTCTATTAAAAAAACGTTGTATATCTACTTTTAGTATATGTAATATTATTTTGTAATTATTTTATTATTATTCTTTGTTTCCTTTTTCCTTTTTTTTTTCTGCGTAAGACACTAATTTGTTCATATCCTACCTATATACTAAACGAAAATATCCCTATCATACGTGTCTGCTTACGAAACTTCGGGCTGACATGTAATTTTCTGGTGGTTCGCATGCTTACTCGGCGAATTTTGGATGTCTGGAGACTTACTAAATATAATAATTCTAATATCTACCTAATTTATTATATTTCCTTTTAACTTAATTTTTTTCTTTTTTATATATGATAAATTTAATATAAGACTTTGATTATATGTTGTCTAATTCAATATTTTCTTTTATTCTTCTAATATAAATATATAAAATATTATATATAATTAGAAAAAAAATTTAAATTACTTATCTTAATTAAAAAATAAACTACTTATAAGATAATATTAATTAAAAAAACTTTAATTATTTATTAAGAATCTAAATAAGTTGTATTTAGAATAAAAGTTAAAATATTTTTATTCTTTGGATTTAAATAATATAATATAATTAAAGAGTTATTTGCAATAATCAAAATATGTAACTATATATTATTAACAAATTCAGTTTAAATATAAAAATATAAATTTATATAATAATTGATTAATATTAATTAGACACCAATACAATACGACACGGTTGAGAATATGACGTCTTTTGAATTTTTCTAAGTATGTAACTAAGAATTATTATAGAATTTAATTTAAAATATTAAATTATAAAAGTATTTAATAATAATTAATTAATAGAAATTAGACACGGGTTGGGCGTATAACAAATTTTGAATTTATTTAAGTATGTAAATATGAAATTATTAATAAAATTAATCCAAACATTAAAATAAAAAATAATAGTTAATAAATAGTAACACGAGCTGAGAATACGATATTTTTTGAATTTTTCTTATTTTTAGATTTAAATGTAAAACGATCATAAATATTTTTTATATTTATCATTCGATAAATCCCGTGTAACACACGGGTGTTAAACTAGCAGATATATAATGTGTTTATTAATGTATTTTATTGGAATTAGATAAGGATATTTAGAATATATTTAATATTCATTTTTGTAGTTATGATAATTTGTTATTTTTAGTTTTTTTGTTGTCGTTGTTGTTCTCTCTCTCTCTCTCTCTTTGGCATAATAATAGTTTTTCATATAAATTTTTAATGTTATTCTCAATGGATTATATTAGGATTAGATATCCAAATTTAAGTTTATATATTTTACATTTATTTTTCTTTTGTAATAATTTATATAACTCGTATTTTTCTTAAATATAATATTTGAAGTTCTAGAAATAAATTTATTTCAAATCTTATATAAAATAGAATTAATTCAACTTATATAAAAATTTTAAATTAAATATGGATTTTTTTTATAGTAGTATAATATAAGTAAGATATTGAATTAGGCAAAATATGATAAAGAAAATATTGAATTAGATAACATATAGTAAAAGGAAAATATTAAACTAGGAAAAATATAATTATAGAAAAATATTAAATTAGGTATATATTATGTTCTACTATAAAAAAAAAGTATTTTATTGAGGGAACATCTAAGGTAATATTGTCCTTGGAAAATATGAGGGCATTAACGAGGGTAATTTTCACCGAGGGGTTTTACCTTCGGTACTACTCATTTCGTTAAATCTCTCGAAAACACGACGCCAATATTTGCCGCCATAACTACTGAAGGCTTTTCGAGGGTGAATTTACCGATGGAATATACCCCTCGGAAATATCGAAGCGAAAAATTTACCCTCAGAAATTATCGAAAGGAAAAAATCCCCCTCGTAAATTAACAATGGGAATTTATTCCCTTCGTTTTTTTTTTAAAAATAAAAAAAAATTGAAAAAAATAAAAAAAATATAATATCGTAAAAATAAACTATATCCTATCATTTTAGGCAATTGCAAGTGATATGGCAATAAATAGGTCAGACCTAATTTGGGGTAGACCTAATTTGAGATAATGGGAATGAAAGAAATATGGTGAGACCAGCTCGGTCCTAAGAAAGGTCTGACTAGGCCTCTTGGAGATAAAACAGATTTCAAAGGAGGATGGTCACAGCTCGAGACTTCTCCTGACCTAATCTCTTCAAGAGGAGATTGCTATAGTTTGGGAGTCTTCCTAAGCTGGTGAAGTGCTCTACAGGAAAATCCCCAAAGAACTAAAATTGAGCCTGATATTAAGACTGAGGTGATATAGAGAAAAGGAAAAGGGAAGAGCTGGAGTAAGGAAGACCTGACTCCCTTACCCCCAATAAGGAGACAAGTGGGACCACTTGTCAGAATTGATTGAGTAACGGCCCTTGATTCGCGGCATGTGCTCCTGGGATCCCGGCTGGGGTCCCCATTGGGAAAAACTATAAATATCTCAGCCCCAAGGCTGAGAGAGGTATGTCATTCTTTGTGCATTCGCGTTGCTCACTAAAAAACACTCTATACGCTTTCTGACTTAAGCATTGGAGAGATTTCCAACGAAAAACCCCCGATGATCCTTTTCTGACGTGTTTGTGTGTGAAGGTTGGGAAATAGCGCAAGGTCTAGGCGAGGCTATACTTTTGGGTGAAATAATTGGCGCCGTCTGTGGGAAAATACTCAAGCTAAGACGTGAGATTTGGGAATGGCTTCAGACGGTTTAAGGCGGAATCTGGTAGGGGAGCTCGGTGGCACTTCGAGATCCGCTGCCCTATGGGGTATGCCACAATCGGCGGGACCATCGACGACGGGGCTAGAGGGGACAGAGCCGTCAGCAGCGGCTGCGCCGAGCGCCACGCCACCCCTCTTTGGTAGATCTGCACCAGCCACTAATGGATCAATGAATGAATCCTTTCTCATGCAGCTCTCAGAGATCATCGGAAAAGCCGTGGAAGCAGCGGTAGAGAAGAAATTCGCGGAAATTTTGACGCCACCATCCAACACAACACCAGCCAAGACTGTTCCATTGACGGAAACGGAGCCGTTACGCGGCCAGTGCACCGATCGGACCCCCCCTTCAAGAAAGAGACGAACACTTCTCCACCTCCGATAGCGAGACGTCAAGCCAGGCCAACCCGGGCCTGGCTGAGCAGATGCAGAGCTTGCAGAAGGAGGTGCAAGAATTCAAGAGGAAGATGGCGAGCACCTGCACGATGCCGGCGCGGAGAGGCACGCCATTCACGAAGGAAGTTATGCGCGATGATGTACTGGCGTTATATTGGTCTTTAGGCTTTGAGTATAGTGGAATCACAGATCCGTGGGAACACCTCAGCCGTTTCGAAATCGCAGTAGCAGTACATAAGTTCTCTGACGCAGTCATGTGCCGGATCTTCCCAATGACTTTCACCAAGTTGGCTCAGCTTTGGTTCAGCCAGTTACCGCCGCGTTCCATCAGCAATTTTGACGAATTCAGCTCAGCCTTCTTGCATCAATTCACTAGCTGCCGAAAGTATCAAAAGATGTCGCTTGAGTTGTTTAGTCTGAAGCAGAAAGAGGGCGAAAGCCTGCGTGCTTATATTAATCTATTTACTAATGCAAAGCTCGAGGTGCCTTCTGCGTCAGAAGAGCTTTTGGTGAACGCACTTGCACAAGGCCTTAGGAGAGGAGAGTTTTTTTCAATCGCTGGTGGTGAAGCCAGCTATGAAGTTTGGAGATCTCTTGGAAAGAGAAGAAAAATACATTCACTTGGAGGAAGCCTTGAAGATCAAGGACGAGGGAGAGAAGAAACGGGAAAGATATGATAGAGAGGAGAGGGCACAAATGAAAAAGTCTAGGCCAGACCTGTCTGGAGGAAGACCTCGCTTTGACAGATATACACCCCTGGCGACTGCTCAGGGGGAAATCCTGCAAGCGATAGAGAGGCATCCAGACCTGAAATGTCCTAGGACTTATTCACAAAAGCCTAAGAAGGAAAGATCTGACCGATTTTGTCATTTTCGTAATGAATATGGGCATGACATGGATCAATGCACTCACCTGAAGGATGAGTTGGAGAGAATGGTACAAGTAGGGCATCTGAAAGAATATGTGCGAATGCGAAGAGAGGAGGCCAGATCTGGTCACGGCAGCTGTGACCGACCCCAACAAAATAAACGGGATCAGGATAGAGGGCGTAATGAAGAAATATGTAGTATCCACTAGGTTTTGTATTTTAATTTGTTATGTATTATCTGGGCTTGTTGTACGAAATGTAATAGTAATAGGAACTTGAATGTTGATATTAACTTGGAGAAGAAGGTGAGAAGAAGAGAGAGAGTTAGGTGAGGCAGAAAGAATTGTAATTTCCTTGCTTATCCCTTCATTTTCCATTCGTCACACACATATACTAAGGTTGGGGCGGGGGGGGGGCGGGGGCGACCAAATACACATGTCCTCTAATCCTTAACATCGGTAGGCTAAGCATAAACAAACTTCAAATAAAACAACTAATAAAAATGGGCTGGAATTAATTAAAAGGTCTAAATTATTAATATTTGGGCTGAAAGCCAATGAGGGCCCTCATGATGCAAATCCGGTACCCAAAAGGAAACACACCGTTGACCTCCAAAACCCGATTATTTCCTCTCTTCACCGCTTGACCACCTGACCCGAGATCTTTTCTCCCTCATTTCACCCGTTTCAGCCCTTTCTTCTGCATTTTTGCCTAATTTCGTAATCCCCCGGC
>BMAC01000278.1:812978-825950 GCA_014905375.1 Phtheirospermum japonicum | reverse complement strand
CGCTAGTTCCACTCGAGGCGTTAACGATGACGATCAACCACTGAACCTACCGCTTACCGCAGCAATCAGGGAAAATGATGATTTCATCGATCGAGGTCGCAATCCGACCCAAGTTAGCCGCAGCCCGACAACCTTTGGATGAGCTGCAACCCAGCCATTTACGATGTTGGCCGCAATCCGGCCGTTTCAAATCCAAAAAGACGTGCCATCGGGCACTTGCGCGTAGCAATTGATCGCAATCATGTTTTGTTTGTTTGTTTTGTTTATTTTTATAGGTTTGTTCGGGACAATCTAGTCGCGCRGTCTGAGACGAAGGATAATTGCAAAAGCGTTTTTGGAGAGACTCGACCATCGAAGTTTCAGGGATGTTTTCTTATCTCCCATACTCTTATTTTCTTTAATATTTATGACAATCAGGAGATTGCCAAGTTTTTAGGGAGGGGGGTGGTTGAGTATGGTTTATATTTAAAGTGCAATTTGATGTCTTTGTTTTGAAATGCATTAATTTGTAAGCGTGATTGATCGCTATTTCTACGTTTAATTGTGTTTGTATGGCATGCTTGTCGAAGTTGACTATGTATGATTATTTGTTCTAGTTCTTTGAGCGTGCATAAGTGCATTAAATTTTTCAAATTATATTTATATATTGTAAAATGGTACTTGGACGYAATTGATTTCGMAAAAACCTTAAAAGYAGCGTCAATTCAAATCTTTTTCATGCAAAAAGCCAGYGAGTAGCCTGAGTGTTTATCATGATTGCATGTACTTGAATAAGTTTCAGTTTTGATATCTCTTTGAAACCGCTGTGTGTAGTCGACTTTGAAAATGAAGTTAAGGCACATATAAAACCCTATTCCGGCCATATCCATATATTTTTAGCCACTAAAAATTCCGAATGAGCCAATCATAGCCAAATAATCCATGCCTATAGCCATGAGTGATTTTATTTTTGAGTCGACTCCTACTTACCCATTAAAAGCGTGGGGTAGGAGTTCGTATTTTTATTGGTTATTTGAGTTTTGGAAATTTTTATTAGAATTTATTATTTTTGTAATTAAGGACCACCATCCGGAAAAAAAAAAAGAAGAAAAAATCAATACCCCATAAAAAAATAGTAAAGAGGGAAATAAAAAAAAAAGAAAAAGATAGGATGTTGGATATGTTGATTAATTGACTACACGTTTATAAAGGCTTGAGTCGAATTGTGTATTTTATGAGGCCTTATGTTTAAGAGGTAATAGAGTTGTGATTAAGTGGTTTCTGAGCTTCAAGTCGATTTTACGGTTTGCGAGTTGGGAAATAGCCTATATTTTAAGGCTACGTTATGAGAGTTAAGTGAGGTTTTTATTTTTGAGCAAGGTGAAGAAATTTGCTTCTTGATTAGATTAGGTTGGGTGAGTTTTTTTTACCCGCACGACTTATATATTCCATATCCGTCCAAAGAGCCTTACACTACAACCCATAAAGACCTTTACTGATTCTTAGTTTTGACAGCACACTTAATTTGCGATTGAAAAGAGATTGATTTTCTGTGCTTATTTACTGTGCTTGTAATTGTATGATTTGAGTGTATACACGTCCCATGCAGAAAATACTTGAGTGATTTTGAGCGTACTTATATATTATCCTTAGTGAGGAAGCATGATTTTATTTTTGAAACGACGATGTAATAATGGTCAAGTGTTTGACGTTGCGTAACTTGTACCTATATTTTCAAAATTATGTATGTAGCATAGCACGACTCTTTGCTTGAACTGATTTTCATTCTAGTTATACTTTGAAATTATCGTTTGTTCGAGGACGAACAAACCAGTAAAGCGTGGGGTAGTTGATTAGAGTAGATTTGTCCTTATTTTTATTAGTATTTTAGTACGTTTTTCTATTTGTTTTTGGTATAAGTTGGACGATTTAAGCATAATTCTGTATTTTTATAGTTCTGGTATTTTACCATATTTTAATCGTAATTGATGCAAATAGGTGATATTTCATTGTTTTCACTTTACGGCTAAGTAACCGGAAGAGTTTAGCGCGTAATAGACGAAGTTCAATGTTCAAGAATAGGAGAACGAGCTTTCCGGTGAAACGAGTAGCAAAAGATCGAGAAACGGAGACAGACGCTCTGTCGCGTCGACTGATGCGAGCGTCGACGCTCCGTCGACGCGAGCCATGATCCGCGTCAGTCGACGCAAGGCCGACGCTACGTTCTGAAGAGTCAATTGAAGGGGCGTCAGTCGACGCAAGGTCGATGCAACTTTCTGAAGCGTCGATGCAAGCCCGCGTCAGTCGACGCACACGCCCAGTCGACGCGCACACCCAGGCAGCGGCAACGCCGAGCACCGGCATGCGTCCGTCGACGCACCGTCGACGCGACGGCCCAGAATTTGGGTTTTAGGGTTTCTTATGCGCCAAGACTTGCAATATCTATATAAACCCTCCATATTTCGGATTTTGGGAGATATACACGACTACCTAGGGTTCCTTAGCCTACAATAACATAATTCCACATCTCATAATGAGATTTGAAGACGGATATCAAGGATCGAAGAACAACGCGTCCAAAACATCGAATTCGCATTCGGGATTCAATCTTCGCCCAAGATCGACGTGAAACTCCGGAATAGCTGGAGCTTTTTACTGATTTCATTAGTTCCAATAAGTACTCTAAACTCTTAGTTAATTTCGTAGTTAATTGCTTAGTTAATTTCTTAGTTAATCGTTTAGTTAATTATAGTTTAATTAGTTTAATCGTTTCATGCTTGGATATTGGATATTGGATTACTTTAGTTAATTTATGCGATTGATGAATGTTTAGTTGTTCGTTCTTAGGTTCATATGATACATTGCTTAGAGATAATTTCTTACGTTTATGCTCTTAGATTCGTTAATTAGGTTTAATTTATGGTTGCGTATTATTGATAGTTTAATTATAGCTCGTAGTTGATATAGTTTAAAGTAATTAGTTTAATTATTGCTTTAGTTCATAATGATCAATTTAATTTCTTTTAAAACCCCAAATGTACATGTATTTTATTCTAGTTCGTAAATTGAAAAAAACATTCAAACTCCGAACAGTTGTTTCCTCGAGAGACATGACTCGAGTCAAACTCATCACCCTACAAGTACCTCGTACTCTTGCGAGCAAACTGACGTGCTTTTAAATTAATTAAAAAGGGGTGCACAAAATTTTGGATCAGGAGGTCTGTCCGCCGAGGACATAGGTGGATAGGAAGGCAGTTTCTCAATGGGCTTAGGGTTAAAACCCCTGTCCCCACCACAGTAAACAAAGAAAATTTTCTCCCTCCAATCCTTTTTGGAGGTAGGAAGCTTAAAAAAGAAAATGGACCCCAGGTCTGTCTGTAAGATAGAAGCAGCCTGGGAAAGAGCTCTTCGCTTGGAAGAGCTTAAAGAAAGTACGAGCTGTTGGTGCGACACCTGCATGATGCATGGCCAGATTGTAACAGACCATGATTCTGAAAGAGTCGGAGGTAAATTGGAAAACAGGAATCTGATACATATTGGCTATCTCTAGTATCAGAGGATTTACAGGGAGACGCAGGCCCGCCTGAAACTGGTCGACATAAAAGGTCAACCAACCCGTCAACGCCTGGCAGGCCAGAATGCCCGCCGGAGGGCAGTAGGGATCATAGGGGTCAGAAATCTTATATCTGTAGCGGACCTCCTCCACCGTCCGTTCACTGAGAATAGAAGGAATTTTAGGGTGGTCAGGGGTTGCCGGAGGGTATTCCAGGCCCCTGGAGGAAGAGGAGACGGCCGCCGCAGCCCTGGATGAAGATGAAGGAGAAGAGGAAGCCATCTCCGTCGCCGGAGAGGCAGATGGGGAAGAAGAAGAGACTGTCGTCGTTGCCGGAGAGGCAGACGGCGAGGACGAGGAAATCACAGCCGCTCCTGGGGCGGCGGACGGCGGGGGAGAAGAGGCTCCCACCGCCGGAAAAGTGCTAACAGGGGAGCGTTAGAAAAAGATGACGCCATTATCAGAAAATTAAAAAGAATAAGGATTGAGGAGGTACCTGGTTTGTAAAAGTTTACTGGAGAAATTAAATTGGGAAAATTTAAGTCAAGAAAGCCCACCGGAATAGCAGAGAAAAAACAGAGAGACTCGAGAAATTTTAAGAAATGAAAAATATGAAAGTGAGAGAGAGGAAAAGAGTCCAGCGGGAATAAAAGGAGAATAGATAAATTCAAAAAATGGAAATCGAGAAAGGCGGGATTTGATGGGATCCTCGCATTTAATGTGGGCAGATGAACAGTACCCTAGGTGATGAGCTGGAGCTTCAACCGTCCTAGAGTAGGGCTGACATGTCAGTACTTGGAAAAACGTGAGGGTACGGTAACCGTTTGGGAATATGGGCCGACACCACTAATACCAATAATTAGGCCTGGTTGTCAGGCGGATTTCTAAGGATCCGTGCAAGTACGAGAAGTAATAAAAGTGTGGGACCTCATTTACTCCTGAGATCCTTGGAATATGACAGCTCTACCCAAACCATTTCGGGGGAAGGATTTGATATGGCAATAAATAGGTCAGACCTGATTTGAGATAACGGGAATGAAAGAAATATGGTGAGACCAGCTCGGTCCTAAGAAAGGTCTGACTAGGCCTCTTGGAGAGAAAACGGATTTCAATGGAGGATGGCACAGCTCGAGACTTCTCCTGACCTAATCTCTTCAAGAGGAGATTGCTATAGTTTGGGAGTCATCCTGAGCTGTTGAAGTGCTCTAGAGGAAAATCCCCAAAGAACTAGAATTGAGCCTGATATTAAGACTGAGGTGATATAGACAAAAGGAAAAGGGAAGAGCTGGAGTAAGGAAGACCTGACTCCCTTACCCTCAATAAGGAGACAAGTGGGACCACTTGTCAGAATTGGTTGAGTAACGGCCCTTGATTCGCGACATGTGCTCCTGGGATCCCGGCTGGGGTCCCCACTGGGAAAAACTATAAATAACTCAGCCCCAAGGCTGAGAGAGGTATGTCATTCTTTGTGCATTCCTTGCGTTGCTCACTAAAAAACACTCTATACAAGAATCGGGTGTTGATCAGTAAATATGTATTTTTTATTTTTATTTTTAATTTTTTAATTTAAAAGGACCGAGGGGATGTATTTTCCCTCGGGATTTCTGAGGGGAACTATATTCCCTCGGAAAATTACCGAGAGGAAATAGATTCCCCTTGAAAATCCTGAGGGGAAAAACATCCCCTCGAATTTTTTAAATAAAAACAATCCAAAAAATAAAAAATAAATAAAAAAGGGTAAAAATAAAATAAATTCTATCATTTTAGGCACATGGGGTGTTTTTGATCCGCTTTCGATAGAAAAATATCGCCGAGCATGTGCGTATTTACACGTGTCTTGTAATTCGACCAACAACCAAGATACGATCAGTAAATCAACTTGTTTGGTTGGAAACGCGAAGCAAAGAAACGTCGTGATTTTGTGAAGATGGAACGGGGTGCGTCTCGTTGTCATAAAACCACGAGAATCAAAAGTTGATCGGTAAATACACATTTTCTATTTTTTTATTTTTTTATTTTTTTAATAAAACACCAAGGGGAACTAGTTCCCCTCGGAAAAATTACCGAAGGATTATTTCCCTTCGATAATTTATGATGGGTATTATTTTCCCTCAGATTTTCCGAGTGATTTTTGAAGGATTCCATGCCCTCGATCTCATCCATTAAAACAGCAACGGGATACCCCCGCTGCTCATTCTGTAGATCTAAGAAAAAAAAATCTCGCTCGCCGCCTTGCCGCATGTCGTTTCCGCCACTCCTCGTTGTCTCGCTCAACGCCTTGACGCCTACGCTGTTGCTGCTCTTCTCCACAGTCGTCGGATTTTCAAAGCTTTCCGCCGCCCTTTGCCATAGAAACCATCGCCCGTTGCCGCCGTCTTCTCCAGCCAAGGTAACCCCGCATCCCTTTTTTTCTTGTTCTTGTAATTTATATAATTTTAGGATTATTTTTAGGGTTTAATTTCTAATTAGGATAGAAGTCTGGGTTTGTTATATAATTTGAATTGAATTAGAGATTTTCCGTTCAATTATGTAATTAAGGTTTAATTTATAATTATGTTTGAATTTAGGGATAATTATATAATTATGGTTCAATTTAAGAATAGTTACATAATTAGGGTCTAATTTAGGAATGATTTTATAATTAGAGTTGAATTTAGAAATAATATTATAACTAGAAATAATTTTATAATTAGGGTTGAATTTACGAATAATTATATAATTAGGATTTAATTTAGGAATAATTTTATAATTAGAGTTGGATTTAGAAATAATTATATAATTAGGACTTAGTTTAGAAATGATTTTATAATTAGGGTTGAATTTACGAATAACTTTATAATTAGGGTTAAATTTAAAAATAATTATATAATTAGGATTTAATTTTGGAATATTTATATAATTAGAGTTCAATTTAGAGATAATTATATAATCAGGGTTCAATTTAGGGATAATTATATAATTAGGCTTCGTTAGTTCAAATAGGGTTTGATATGAAATTAAGATTCATTAGTGTTCATTAAGGGTTCAATTATGCAATTATCTTTTAAAGTGTATGCGATGGTGGTTTTTAAATGTCTTGGTGATCGGTTATGTTAATTTAATGCATGTTATGGTATAATTGTGATTGATTAATATTATGATTGATTTGGAAAGACGTCGGTGATGACGTGGTGTACGGCGCCAGCCGGGAGGTTTCGTCTATCTAATAACGATTTTCAGAATTATTTTAAAAAATGATGGTGGTTTTAAAATGTTTTAAGTTGTCGGTGATGGTGGTTTTGAAATACCGTGGTGATCGGTGCGTGGATGTTGTGTTTAACATATATGTTATCTTACAAATATAGTTTACATGATGTGATTTATTGATTGATGTATACGTCTGTGATGACGTGGTTTACGGCGCCGGACGGGCAGGTTTCGTCCCTCCAACAATGGGGTTTAAAATAATCTCGATTCACAATATAATCATTCTATCTACACGCAAACAATATACCTTCGATTCGTTTGGGATTTAGTATAGAATAGAGAATTCGATACTAAATCCTGAATTGTCCACTTCTTTAGACAGTTTGAGAGCGTGATTGTAATATGGCTTATCTTATCAATATATATTTTTGTGTTGATTATAATTTTTTGCTTCAATACCTCTGTTTTGTTCTCAGGTACATGTTTTGTGGTTTTTAGTGGTGATGAATATATCAAAGGTTCATTTGGCTCGATATTATCGGAAATCAATTCAATTGTAAGTTTCAAGGTGTTTCAAGATTTGAAAAGTAAAGGAAAATAAAAATAAGCAATTAACCTATCTAAACTACACTAGAAAGTGAAATAACAAGTTGGTCGGATGCCTCGGTCGGATGCCTTCAATGAATATGCAATCAAAATCGAAAATTTGGCAAGAACAAGCAATGTTTCGTCAAGTACAAGCATGCATGCTCGAGGTACAACCATGCTTGCATGAACATAAAACTTGAATAATGAAAATTTTCGTAAATTGAAATCACAAATAGATAAAGCAATGAAAATGGACGGGAAAGTTCAAAACTTTATGGAAGACAACAAGGAACAAAGCATAGATCTAGGATTTCGCATGAAACAAAGCACAGAACTTTAAACCAAAATAAAGCATATGAAATACTCAAATTAAAAACGATCAAGGACTCGATCTATGATCTAAATGTGTCACTCTAGATTCCATAGCCGATTCTTAAGATCTAACAATAAATCAAGTAGCTAAGACAAAAAGCATAAATTGAAGAACAAGCATGAAATTGAAGAACAAAGCATGAAATTGAAACGAAACTTACTTGAATTAAAGGAAAGATTAGCGAGCTTGAATTAAATTGCATCAAAATAAACAATCCAAGGGAGTACTTCAATTCTTCTTGGGCTTACAAACCCAAGGAGGTGCTTAAATTAAATCTAAATCTAGGAAGAGAAATTACAACTAAGCTTGAAATTAAATCTTACCTAAGAAAGAGAGAATTATCCAAGAGCTTGAGAGTAATTAATCCCAAACCCAAGTTAGTGTTGGGTAGAGAGGGGTGTTTTTCATTGGTGCAAGATGTGGGCTTTATATAGTTGCTTGTAGGGGTAAAAACGTCAAAAACACCAAAGTTCCCTCAACCCTCAGCGTCGCAGTCGATCGATTGCTGGGGTGTCGATCGACTGCCTGTCGATCGACCGCCTTGCCCTGCTTCTAAGAGGTTGGCTACTGTCCGGCAGTCGATTTGGAGCTCTTTCAGTCGATCCATTGTCGGTCGATCGACTGCCAGTCGATCGGGTAGCTTTTCAGCCGTCCTGGATGCTTTCGGCTCGACTTTCCCGTTTTCAGATCCAAAATGTCCGCCGAGTGAATATAATACTTTTAGCCACCTACAAAACAAGAATTCAAACTTAAAATCCCAAAAATAGCACAAACATCTTCACACTTTGTACACTTTAAGCCTAGAAGCAAATAAACAAAAAAAATGACCTAAGAACTAGGATAAATGACTCAAAATGACTAAAAACAACGCAAAACTCTAACTAAAAATACTAGGAAAAACACAACAATTACATGCAAAATAGTACACTGCAATATATGTGTACTTAGAGGGCTAAAGGGAGATGCTGCCAAAATTTTAGTTAATTCATACACTAAGACGTTGTATTACTGGAAAATCACGTTTTCGAATGAGATACGGCCCTTACCAAAAATTCAATCATTTTCTAGCCACCTTCGTGCTGACCATTTTTCAACAAATCAATATAACAATCATATAATGATAGGATGAGTTTCGATCGTAGTTGGATGTACATATGAATCGTCAACGGCTTTTTATCCTCACAATTCGTGTATGGAGTTGAGAGCTTTATTGAGTTTTCTCAAGCACATTCCGCCCATAAGGACGAAGAGAGGTTGAAGTGTTCTTGTAATCATAGTAGATGTAGGAATAATAGGTTTCTTGACATCAATGAGATTAAGTACCTCTTGGTTATACATGGATTTGAGCCAAATTACTATAGATGGACTTACCACGGAGAAAGCCGACCCGCCACCTATGGACGCCATAATGATTTTTACACTGGAGGACCCTCTTACATTGCTTCTAAAGAATCATTAAACGCGTACATTAATATGGTTCAAGATGCAGTTGGTCCCAATTTTGACGTGGTTGCCGATATGGAAGAGTCGCCGAACCCTGAGGCTCAAAAACTTTACGACATGTTCAACCATTGTATTAGGGGTGCGAGGGACATACTCAGTTGTCATTAGTTTCCCGTCTCATGAATTTAAAGTCAGAGAATCACATGTCTCAGAAATTTTATGATCAATTGAGTGAGTTATTCAAAGAGATTGTATCGAAAGACAATCTCGTACCCGATAACTTCTACAACAGTAAGATGTTGCTAAGGGGTATAAGCTTACCGGTCAAGAAGATAGATTGGTGCAAGAATAATTATATGATCTACGAGAGAGATGATTCTGATTTGACAATCTGTAAATTTTGCAATGTACCTCGATTAAAAACCGTTTGTCAAGGCAAAACAAAACAACTGAAGGCTCGCGTCGCGTACAAGAAGATGTAAGCATGGCAAGCTCATATCCATGGGACCGCGCAATTCTCACTTTGCCACAAGCTCAAGGCTACGAAGGGTGACTTGAAGGCTCTAAACAATAGGCACTTCTCGCATATTTCTGTACGGGCGAACAAGGCGAAGCAAGATTTGAAGGATGCCCACACTTCGTATGAATGCGATGAGGTTATTGAAGGCCGAGAAGCACTTCTTTCAGCAAAAATCTAAGTGCCAATTTCAGATTCATAGCGATAAATGCACCAAATTCTTCCATGTCATTGTTAAGCGGAATGCAAAGTGAAATTCCATTGCCTCGGTCACCCGGGATGATGGCAGCTGCACCACATCCCTCGAGGAGGTGACTGAAGATTTCATTGCATACTACCGAAATCTTCAGGGTGTTCGGGAGGCCACGAGGGACATCGATGTGGATGTCATACGTTCGGGACCTGTTATAGGGGCAGAACAAAGGGACATTCTCGTTGCTCCCGTTACTGAATTGGAGATCAAGGAGGCGCTAAAGCATATTGCGGGAGAAAAGGCACCGGGACCAGATGGGTACTCCTCAACCTTTTTCAAAAAGAGTTGGGATGTTGTGGGATAGAGCGTCACCGTGGCCGTTCACGAATTCTTTGACTCGGGCAAACTTTTGAAGCAGCTCAACCACACAGCACTCACACTTGTTCCCAAGTCTAAGCATGCTGCTAAGGTTAGTGATTTTCGGCCTATTGCTTGTTGCAACGTCATTTACAAACTATGTTCCAAAATCTTAGCTACTCGGCTCAGTATGGTCCTAGACACGGTCATTGACGAGGCACAGGCAGCATTTGTTAAGGGGCGGAAAATGGTCTACAACATCAAGCGCACTATGCCGAGCTACACTATAAAGATCGACTTAACGAAGGCTTTCGACTCTGTTTCGTGGGATTTTCTGAAACAGGTCTTTGAGGGGCTTGGGTTCCCCACCTACTTTGTGGAAAGGATCATGTAGTGCGTCACGACGACTTCCTATTCCATCATGATCAATGGGAGCTTGAATGGGATGTTCAAAGGAGAAAAGGGGCTTAGGTAAGGAGATCTGTTGTCTCCTTACCTCTTCGTCATTTGAACGTGGTCAAAAGATCAATAGCTTGCCCGCAAGAGAACGGGGTCGCGCGTAGTTTGGCAACTTGACTCGAGTCGTCTCTCGAGGAACATACAATCGGAAATCTCAAATAGTTTGTTCAAACGCAATTACTAATACTAAAGGGGGGTATTTGTTTGTTTTGATTACCTAGGAATTTAAAACACATGAGCCATAATTAAAACTAAGTAATTTAATTCAGCAATTGGAACTTATAAACTAGAGAAATTATTCTAAGAACTTTTAATCAAGAACAACGAGCATAAAATCAAGCAATTATCAAGAACGCAATGCTAACGAAATGAATTAACTAACAAGAATAAAAACCAAGCATTAATTAAACTAAAGATTACGAATTTAATACCCAAAGTATCTAGGGTTCTAAGCATAACATAATTCAAAAACAATTATTGAAAAGCAGCTACTTAATTGCATAAATTAAACTATGAAAACGAATAAAAGGTTTAGAGTACTTATTAAACTAGAAAGCGTAGTAAATTCTCCAGCTAATCCGGAGAGGCGGCTGATCTCGGTCGAAGAACGRATCAYGAATGGACGGTTGGAGCTTGGCGATCCTCRAATCTTCGATCTTGATCAATWGTTKTTATCGGGATRTRGATRGWGTTGTTCTCGAGCMAAAATATCARATATTCAGAGTATGGGTGAGAGGGTATCTCTTTTTGGGACGGACTTAGGAGGGTTTATATAGATTTCCCTTGACTTGGAGCATAAGAAACCCTAAAATCCCGATTCTGGGCCGTCGCGTCGACGGTGCGTCGACTGACGCGTGCTGGTGTTCGGCGTCAGTGCGGCCAAGGCGTGCGCGTCGGCTGGGCGGGTGCATCGACTGTATGGGTCGACATCGACGCTTCAGCAAGTTGCGTCGATGCTACGTCGACATCGGTACGTCGACATCGACGCTTCAGCAAGTTGCGTCGAAGCTGCGTCGACTGACGCGGATCATGGCTCGCGTCGACAGTCGCGTCAGTCGACGCGGCTGCGCGTCTGCCTCCGTCTCTCTCTATCTTTTGCTACTCGTTCCGCCGGAAAGCTCGTTCTCCTATTCTTGAATATCGAACTTCGTCTATTACGCGCTGAACTCTTCCGGTGACTTAGCTGTAAGGTGAAAACAACAAAATATCACCTATTTGCATCAATTACGATTAAAATATGATAAAATAAGCTAGAACTATAAAAATACGGAATTATGCTTAAATCGTCCAACTTATACCAAAAACAAATAAAAAAACAAGTAGAAAAACAAGCTAAAATACTACTGAAAATAAGGACAAATACGTGCTAATCAACTACCCCAAGCTTAATTGGTTTGTTCGTCCTCGAACAAACGATAGATTCAAAGTATAGCAAGAAATGAAAATCCGTTCAAGCAATGAGTCGTGCTATGCTACTTAAATAATTTTGAAAATATAGGTACATGCAATGCAAMTTCAAACACTCCACCCGTATTACATTGTCGCTTCAAAATCGAATTCATGCATCCTCACAAAAGGGAAATATATAGGGGTGAATGCTCAAGCACTCGAGTATTTTCTGCATAGGACGTGTATACGCTCAAATCATACAAATACAAGCACAATAAACAAGCACCGAAAATCAATCTCTTTTCAATCKCAAATTAAGTGTGTTACCGAACAAAGAATCGGAAAAGGTCTTTTCGGGTTGCAGTGTAAGGCTCTTTGGACGGGTATGRAATATATAAGTCGTGTKGCTAACTCACGATCTAACGTGATCAGTAACTCACCAAACCTATTCTAATCAAGAAGCAATACGCTTCACCTCGTTCAAAAATAAAAACCTCACTAAACACTCATAACGCAGCCTTTAAACATAGGCTATTTCTCAACTCATTACTCTAAACCGACTTGAAKCTCAAAACCACTTAAACACAACTAATGCCTTCTAAACAATAGGCTCATGAAATAAAATAAATAATAAACACAAGTCCTCATTAATGCGTAGGCAATGACTAACACAATTCACCATCCTTCTTATTTTCTTTTTCTCTTTTTTTTATCCCCCTCTAATTCTGTTGTATGGGGTCATTCTTTCTTTTTTTTTTTTAATTGAAGGATGGTGATCCCTTATTAAAAAAAAAATTCATAAATCCCTTATAAAAACTCCAAAACACCACCAACCAATAAAAATTACTAACTCCTACCCCACGCTTTTAATGGGTTGTAGGGGTCGACTCAAAAATCGCTCATGGCTAATGGAAATGGATTATTTAGCTATGATT
>BMAC01000278.1:795777-806828 GCA_014905375.1 Phtheirospermum japonicum | reverse complement strand
CATCAATTCATATATGGCTAACTCCGACAGGCACGCCATACAAACACAATTTAGCGCAGAAATAGCAAACAATCACGTAAAAATTTTAAAAATTGCACATAAATTTTCAATCATACTCAACCATCCATTACTCAACCATCCCCCCCTCTTAAAAACTCGGCAATCCCCTGATTGCCATAAATATAAAGAAAAACAAATCAAAAGAGGAAAGGAGTGGAAAAACGTCCCTGAAAATTGATGGTCTAATTTCTCCAATTTGAAGTCGTGCAATTGGACGATGTCTAGAGTCTCGTGCTTGAATTTGTCCATGAACAATCCTAATAAAAACAAACAAACAAACAAACTACGAATGCGATCAATTGCCACGCACAAGTGCCTGGTGGCACATTTTTTTGGGATTTGAAATGGCTGGATTGCGGCTCAACGTCGTAAGTGGCTGGATTGCAGCTCGTCTTTATCCCTGATTGCTGCGGCTAACGGTAGGTTCAGTGGTTGATCATCATTGTTAATGCCTCGAGTGGAACTAACGGTAAGGCCTTTGCGGTAGCGAGCTACTGCTATAACCGTTAGTTGTCCAGAATAAGCAATTCTATCGTATTTTCTGCACATCAATACACACATAAACGTACCACGGCAATTGACACAATATAAAAACAGAAATAAAATAAAGAAAATAAGGAAAAGAAAATGAAAACTAACTATCGCTTGGGTTGTCTCCCAAGAAGCGCAACATTTAACGTCCTATGCTCGACGTGATTCCATGCGATCAATTTTTAGCCCATGGGGCCCCACTAATTCTTCTTTATCACGATCGCGATTCAGCCCATGTTCCTTGTAGAAAGGTTTGATTCTATGCTTGTGGACTTGGAATCTCGACTTCTTACTCTCATCGTATAGAGTGGCGACTCCGTACTCATCCATTTCCGTTATCATAAATGGGACACTCCATTCGGTCTTGAAATTGATCGGTTCAAATTTACGTTTGGAATTGTAGAGCACTAGTTGACCAAACTTGATTTTCGTATCATGAGTCTTCTTGTCATAAACCTCGCTCGACATCTTCCTCTTCGTCGTCCAATCCTTATGAAACACCTCTCCCCTGTCCAAGTGATCCTTACCATCCTCATCATCAAGCTCGTTCATAGTGTTAATGCTTAGGAGTTCACTCACGCAAGAACCTACTAAATCAACAGCATAACATTCGTCTTTCACGAACGATGTAGAAAGATTAGGGCTTCTGAAAGAAGTTTTGGCAGAGATAGAAAGATTAGGGCTTCTGAAAGTCACTGAACTAGATGAAACACTCGTTAATGAACAAATAAGAAGAATATCTGGTTGGAGAAAATGAAGCATCTCTTGGGATTTTTCATATTGGAGGACAAATCTAAATTTGCCATAATTTAGATATTTGACAATGTTTTCAACACGGTGATGAATGTCAAGTGGAAGACCAAAGACACTTCCAAATCAAGGGAAGAGTTGAATGAGTATTGTAATCATTCAGAGCTGGCGCCAAACGGATCGAAAAGTGTCCTAAAGCCTGTTACACACTTGATAATAGCCGTCGAAAGATGCATTGTGCGATTAGGTTAAATCCCTTCGACTTCCAGATGGGTACGCATCAAATTTGAGGCATTGCTTCAATATGAAAGGAATTGCATTTGATCGAGATGAGAAGTCATGATTGTCATGTATTCATGCAAAGGTTGATACCAATAGCCTTTCGTGAACTGCTTCCTTTAAATATGTGGAAGGCTCTAACCGAATTGAGCCTGTTTTTCAAAAATCTCACGTCAACAGTCATTTGCACCGAAGATATGAGTCGTCTAGAACGTGACATTCCATTAATATTGTGTCATCTAGAAGTTATCTTCCCTCCAAGTTTTTTTTGACTCAATGGAGTATCTGCTCGTTCATCTTGCAAATGAAGCGAGAGTTGCTGGCCCATTGTAGTATAGATGAATGTACCCATTCGAGAAGTATCTTCACAAATTAAAGAACAGTGTGAAAAATAAGGCGAGTGTTGTAGGGTCGATAGCAAACGCATATTTGGTTGAACGGGCATCAACTTTTAGTTCGTACTAATTTGAAGATCATGTTTTAAAAAAAGAAAAAAATTGCCTAGGAATGACGATTGTCACAATAGTGTTGATGGCGCTGATGAAATTCCCTCGTTTAAAAAATATGGGGAGACATTTGGTACAAAGGGAAAAAGATTCCTGATCGAATCAGAATACAACACGCAAGGATATACGTGTTGCTAAATTGTGAGGAGGTCCAAGAATATGTTTGGTATGAATACTCTTTTCAATTTATATTGTAAATGTGAATGTGTGTGTGTGTGGGTAGGGTATATATATATATACTAATACTTTTTTACACAATTATCTAACGAATGATGTAGTATTTACACGAAGAGCATTCAACGTCTCCAACCAAATATTATTGATGATAGGCTCAACTAAAAATTGGAAAATCAATTTGCCAATTGGTTCAAACATTACGTAAGACGTTCGATACTGAGATGCATATCATTTAATTAATGTATGTATTTATCTAGTATATTTCCTAAACTAAAAATGATTCTTCAACATCATATGCTAGAGATAGTTTGAACAATGTTATCGACATGAACACTAGGAGCCTAGTTGAGGGTCCATCACGTTGTGTGAAAACGTATACTGGATTCAAGGTAAATGATTATAAATTCTACCCAATCGAGCAGGATCTAACAAAGCAACATCGAGCAATGGAGTATGGAACATGTCACTACCATGACTTGGGAGAGATTCAAGGAACTTTTTACGAACAAATATTTCACAGCTCCCGCACGTGTAGTGAAGATGAATGAGTTCATATAATTGAGATAAGGAGGCATGACAGCCATAGACTACATTTAAGTTCCAGCAATTATCAAGGCTCGCAGAGCATATGGTCAGCACTAATGCATTGAAGATAGAACAATTCCTTGAAGTCCTGAGGCCAGAGACTTATCAAGATGTGAGTATGGCTGGAACACAAGGGCAACGTATTCACTATTTGCTGAAAGAGCATTGGTCGCAGAACAAGCTGAGCTTAAAATAAGGCATGCACAGGAGGTTCGACGTCAAATCACACAGAGATAGAGACAACATTCGAATGAAGCTAAAAAGAAGAGGCCACCTTAATTCCAAGTCGCAAGATATAAATTTCAGGAGTGATGGAGGCAAGAACTTGGTGGCCGAGTTGTAGATATGGATTCAGATAAGAGAACAAACTCCATGAACAAGTTGTTTTCGAATGAAAATCCTCAAAGTAAAAAGACTAAAAATCCGGGGAAAACTATAAAAGGCCTGCTATTATAGAATGGTGAAGAGATTTGTTGGAGATGATAGTCGTACAAATGACCTTTTTCGAATGTACACTCTTTTAGTTTTTAATTCTATTTTATTTTCGCGTTCTAATTATGAGACACGAAGATTTCTGCTCACGTACATTGATGATCTACCAAGGATTTGTGAGTATGCGTGGGGAGATGCTACTCATAGATTCTTAATTGGAGAGTTCGTTCGGCATGTTAGAGATAAAGAAAAGTGATACATTGATGGATGCACAATATGCTTGGTGGTTAGTAAAGTTTTATTTAGGGTTTTCTATATAATTAATGTTCAAGTATGATGCTAAAATTTCATTTAGATTTATGCAGGTTTGGCTATACGAGTGCATTCCATCACTAGATTTCGCTCGATTATTTATAAAGTTCCACGAGTATTTTGATGGACGAGCAGCAAAATGCCTTCAACAATTGAAGGAGCTAAAATGATGCTTAGTTAAGTCAAAAGGCACAAGGTGTCAGTTTTATTTTGTAAAGTAGTTTGTTTAAGTATATTAAATATTTACTCACTTTGAGAACTCGTAGTTCTCGGATTTATCCAGTAACTCCTAAGCATGAAGAGCTATCATTTCTACAAAACCAGGTTTATATTTAATCAATTTTATTTTATTTTGATTTTTTATGTTATTGCTTTTTTTTTTCTAATTCAAGAAAACCAATGTGGTTTCAAGATTCAAATAATCTCCTAAAGAACGATACTGTGAAATTTTAAAGGGGGTTTCTCCTCATTATTTTTCTCTGTATAAAGAACAAATATAGAAGACTGAATCAATATCATTCAACTTCTTCCAGGGTTCTTATAATTACTCAAAACCTAGAGGGTAGTTTTTAAAATCCTCTCTTTAACTGGAACATGGTGAGATAGAAAAAGAAACTATTTCATTTTATTTCTCACTATTATAGTAAATAATATTTTTGTTCTTCTTCCACAGGGATATTCCGGCATTGATCAATTGTTGATATAATTGATTAAAGAAAATGAAGATCTTAAGAGGCAAATAGAAGAACTGAGAGCCGAGAAAGATGAAGATAATGACATGAACGTGTCAGGAGAGAGAAAAAGAAGACAAGGATAAAGAGGAAGATGAGGATGTACAAGGAGAGTTTATAGAGATTGGGTGTGGAGGAGAAGATGTGGATACTGGCTTTGAAAACTTTGAGAATGATGATATGGAAGAGTCGACAAATGAACATGACACTGGTGAAAATGTTGGGAATGATGACGTGGAAGAGTTAGATGGGACAAATGAAAACACGTGGCTGAAAATGACAGAGGAGAATAAAATGTTATATGCTGATAAGAATCATGTGAGTGGTAGTGTGAGTGATAGTGTCAAAGGTTCACATGTTTCACCGGAGCCGAAAAATGCCGACAAACAATCTTCTACGGTGAAGAGGGTGATGACACGGTAGATATTAAATAAAGGTGAAAGATTTGGGTTTCATTACCCCTCCATTATCGGAACCCACTGCCAAGCATCGAAACATGAAAGAAAAGACAAAACTACCTACAATACATATTAATGATGTTGAGGTAAAATAATATTTAAGATATTTTTTTTATGAAATCCTTAAAATGTTATTAAATCAACTA
The DNA here is from genome assembly GCA_014905375.1 of Phtheirospermum japonicum. NCBI lineage: Eukaryota > Viridiplantae > Streptophyta > Magnoliopsida > Lamiales > Orobanchaceae > Phtheirospermum > Phtheirospermum japonicum. The sequence goes on along the minus strand of BMAC01000278.1, from coordinate 801,861 downwards.
AGGAAAATGTAGAAGGATGAAGATACTAGTGACCCCAAGGAGTCCTTGGATATTGATAGAGGGCGTACTGATTTTTGTGGGAATGTCGAGGCTTCTGTTGAGGATATCAATGTCATTGAGTCGTACCTCTCAAAAGATGACCTCAGGTAGATAATCTGCGTTTATCAGATAAATTTCTTATTGAGATATTCATATATTATGTTGGGATATTCAAAATCATTGTTTATTGGTTAGTATAAGTATGTGATTGAACTTAGTGTGCTCTATTATTTGGAAAAGAGTTGAATACTCGACTTATTGATACATGGAGATTTTGCAAAGCAGTCGACAATCCATCGTTTTCTTGTCGATATATGTACGAGTAATTTATTAATTTAATTTATTCTTCTCATTATAAGAAATACTAAAGTTTCTACTTATTTATAGATTGATGTGTTAAATGCTTTCGAGAGGCACGATAGTACCCGGACTGTGAAACAGGAAGAGTGAGAAATTTACTTCTCAACCCCTTAAAAGCACCATGTCAATCCTTAAGAAAACTTTCATGTCATGTACAAGCAATGTCAAATATATTTTTTTTTTCGGTGTATAAGAAATACCGTTTCTTTATCTTAGTATTGGACATAAAGTAAGAGAATTTTGTTTACTTGAACTCAACAAATAACGCCATTTGTAGGGGGAGCAAAAACTTTGGTTAGTACCATTTATTAATTTATTTATTTTTTGTGTGTGTTTCTTTGTGATTTAAATATGTATTTCATGTTGTTGATATGTTTTTTTCAATTTTATTTATTTTTAGGTAAAGTCTTTGGTTGGTTATATTGGCTTCAAATATGGGATAAAAGCTTAAAAGAAACTCAATTTTCGTTTCGTACAAACTTAAGAGGGGTCAACAGACTGTGAAGTGTTTGTGTGTTTGTACATGTATTGTTACACCATTGATACTGAAGACATATGAACACGACAACAAACGTGGCCAATTGGTACATATAGAGTACGTGATACACCCAAAGAAATTAAAGTAAATCTTGTGAAACTTGATACACTCGAAGAAATTAAAGCATCCCTAAGTTTTATGCAAAACCACTCCCCAATTAACATCGTTCTCAGCATCAATGACGGCAAATGTTATAGTTAATAGATCATCATTCGCATCATTACTCACAACACTGAACAAGCAGCCTTTAAAATTATTTTTAATAAAAGTACCATCTAAAAAGATCAATGGTCTATCCAGTCACAAAAACATTGATATAAGCATAGAAGCAAATAAAGAGCCGACGAAATTTTTGAGTGTCTGGATCAATCTCACAGTCAGCAATGCTTCCTGGGTTTATCTCAAGCACTGCATTACAATAACACCTAAGTTTGTCGTAAGAGTCCCTATCTACTCCATGAATATCGTGCATGGCTATTTCCTTCCAGACCCACGCCTTGTGATAAAGAGTTAGACCTTAATCTCTGTGGAGGTCTTTTAAGATCGTGCATGGCCTGTAACATGGCTCGTCTCTCAATTTTCTATAACTGTAGTTGAAACCCAAGTTGAATCTGCTCTTGCCTACTTAGAAGATTGGACTCACCACAAGTGTGGGTTAAATTGCACTTTTGAGTGGTAAATGATTTATCCGCTTTATATCTTGATGCATATACTCGCCATCCACGATTTTCATTCGAACATAAGACTTTAACATTTACACGATCACTCTTATTGTACATAAAAGAACATAACATAACAATGACATAATTTTTAACATGGTTTTTGAAATCAGGAGCATCTTTGAAAGTTTGTTCATCCCCACGGATGCAACGATGCCAAGAATCAAGATAGTTGGTCTGCGATATCAATTTATGTAGAACAACCTCCCTGCATTCACCATAAATTATAATAAATAATGTATCAAATTATAACAGACTACCTAATACATTTTAAGTAAAAAAAAAAAGCTACTTGATGCATATTCCAAATCACTCAATTATAAATTCAAAATGAAAACGGGAAATGATACTTGATATACTCCAAATTACTCAATTAAAACTTCAAAATGAAAACGAGAAAAAAGAGATAACCACATGAAAAATGAGAATACAAGCAACATGAGATGTTAAGAAGAATATATAATAGCCATTAATGTAACTAACCTATTTGTGTAATTTCAAGAGTTAGGGACTCTAATAAAGATATAGATAAAAAATACGACAAAAAGTACATCTGAAACTCAAACTACAATGTAGAATCGCTTATAGAATAGTTAGTCCTTAACAATTAATTAGAGTTTAATATTACCTCAAAGGTAGTAATAATTAATAACAATTATATAGTAGAATATAGTAAATATGACTTGCCTACTTGTAGAGATGTTTTGAGATCTACATCCGTTTCGTTGATCTTTTCGAATTACAATAATATCCATAATAGACCCATCAAATGTGCAATTGGATCATGTTTGCGACATCATCATCGTCAATCAGATTCACTTCCAAATTGTTGTCAGGGCAGCGTATTTTAACATAAAAATAGGGATTTACTTCGGGCCATCTTTTAGAAATATTATCGAAAATATCTGCTACACCCATTTCGTCGTATAAAGGGAAGATATACAACTGGTCACCATGAGAAAACTTCCTAGTAGCTCGACTCGAATCCTTCCATTGCCGCACAAGATTTTCCAGTTAAAGGTATCTAATAAAAAAAAACTTGTCTAAACCAATCAAAATAGCAACTTCAACAATATTACACACTACTTTAAAAAAAAAGTTTAAAACTTAATAGCAAAATTAAAACACATAGATCAAGAAGTTTAAATCAAAAAAAACTCATAACTTCATTTATACACTGCCCAAGTAGTACTACGTTCACTTTAAACACACATTGCATACACTGGAGCATTGGTACTACTTACACACATAACAAAAAAAAAAAATCATGCCACCAATTTGCTACTCATTCAAAGTTTGTTCAAGTCTTCACTAACACAAAAACATGCTGCAACAGCAACATTCAGTGCAAATATATTCTAAAAAGTAATAAAATAATTCCATAATGTAATTAAGCAGATGTTCTCTGCATTCGTTCTAGAAAAATATTTATAATCCTCCGATAATTGACTAAATAAGCATAAATTCCTGAACATGAAACACTCTCTAAAAATAAACATATTATTTTGTTTTTCTTTTATGATACAATGTTGTACACAAATTAAGGAATTTATATCCAAGTTTTTCCTTTTCTAACCAACTAAAATAAAAATCACCCAGTAATAATAATAAATAAAAAACTTACCCAACAAATATGTGGGACATTGATGGTGATCGTCGATATTGAAAGAGTTTTCTGTCAATACTGTTGAAATCAAAAGAAAAAAAGAACTATCTTCTTCGTCGGCGTTTTGAAGCAGTGAAGACCTCATTTTTCTACCGGCGAAAGATTAATTGATGTGATTTTTCAAGCCCTAATCTATTTTATCTCTTTTGGATTTACGCTGGATTAAAGAGATAAATTAATTTTGGTTTAAAAAAAGAAAGACAAATTAATTTGTTAGGTGGAGTGGTGTGAGGGTAGTTTTCTCTATTCAAATTGTTGGGAGTGAACTTTAACTGTTTTTTTGAGTTGGGGTGTGTTTTTAAAATTTTACATAGGGACTGATCCAAAATAAAAACAACTTTAAGAATTTATCTCCAAAATCCCCTTAAAGTCGATATGTGAAATAATTTTGTTTCAATAATGATGGAATTGTTGTAGTTTTATAGAAACTATTCTAAATAAGAAAATGTGACGTAATGATAATATATTAATACTAATTAAATCATAAGTACTCTTAGCATCATTGTTCCATAGAGTAATGTTGATACATAATTCAAAACATTTACCCCTTTGGTAAATAAATTAAATTTGAACCAATTAAATGATGATAAAACATAAAAAATAACTTCCCGATATCAACTCCAATATATTATGGGTTTGTTTGGCTGACAAAGTTATTAACCTAACTGATGACTAAAAAGTTAGGTGTGACTGGTAATTTAATTGTGAGTTGATAAATGATATTTAAAAGGATAGTTCATGTAAATAAAAGCGATTGTCATATTTAGCAGATAAGCTATCTCAAAATACAAAATTATACAAAATTACATGTTTAAAATAATAGTGTTTATGTTATTTTTATATATATATAATATTAGTTATATAAATTTAATTATTATTGCTTCTATTATCAATCTCGTTGAACACACACACACACACACACACACACACACCACACATATATATATAGTATAATATATATATATATACCATACATACACATAACAATACATACATACATAGCGATAGTTTCAATAATTATACTATAACTTTTTTAATGGGTTGGGGAGTGATTCTTTTTTTAATTTTTATTGCAGGCGCTAATTTATAGAGTCAAACTAGAATCTAATTTTATAGAGTCAAACTAGAAATCTAATAATAATAATAAATCAATAATCTAATAATAAATATAATAATAATATAATTAATAATAGAAATACTAAAATAAGTTTAGATATTCAAGTAACCCATATTAATGGGTGAAATAAAAATATACTTAATGAAATAATAGTGGTACTTTTCCAAGAAAAACAAAATCGTTATAAGGGGAATAAAATCAAAAAAAAATCCATGAGCTTATTTGAAAAGTTTGTAAAAGTAGCATCTCAAATAAACTCATACTTTTCAAATAAAAGTCATCCAACCAAACAAAACTTATTTGAATACAAAAATTTATAAGCTCTCTAAATAAGTTTTATTGTGCTTACCAAACATACACTAATAGTATTGAAATCCGTGCCTGAAGATGAAATGTCGTCTTCTGGTGCCTGCCTAGTTGCGAATTGACAAGTGACGTGTGTCACTGCTCACTTGGTTCAGAGCCGATGTGTGAATTAATGTATCAAAGTATGTGATGACAATTAGGGGTGAGACAAAAAATTAAAAAATTGATCGAATCGAACCGAAATTTTTGGTTAGGTTCAGTTTTTGATTTGAAAATTCCAAGAAATTGGTTATTTTGGCACGGTTCAGTTTTGCAAATAAATTTCAGTTTGATTTTAACCGAAATATAATTAAAAATTAAAAAAATTATATTATTTTTATTATTTTTTATTAATTCGGTTCAGTTCGGTGTCAGTTTGCAATTGTATAAATATTTCAGTTTTCGATTTTCGGTTCTAAACCTAATTTCGGTTAGGTTCGATTTGAAATTTTATGCAAAATTTTAATTTCGATTTTTTCGGTTCATTTCGATTTTAGGCTGAACCGATAGAATGCTCACCCCCAATGGCAACAAAAAAATAATTATTTTCACAGATACCAGTTCAAACTCTCTTCTGGAAATGGGAACTCCCAACTGCTTGGCCAAGCGGAATTTTGTTATATTGTCTCAACAAAAATATTTTTGTTCCGCAAAAATAATTCTTCTTTATTTTAATCCTATATATCTTACCATGGGAACAATTTATTTCAACCCTAATAGTTCTTTTATTCTGATTAATGAAAATATAAAAATTAATAAAATGACGTAGTATAATATTGAAAGAAATTATAAAAATCACATGAGTAGAATATAAAAACTTATAATTAATTCAAATTTAATCACACTTTATTATATTTTTATCTAATTTAAAAGTTATTGAGACTTTATTTTATAATATTTCTGTCATATTTTTCAGTTTTAATATATTAATTAATTATTCATGATTAAATATTTTTGAGATTACTTTAAAATTTGTCCGACTTATTTATTTTTCTATAATACTTTTTAGTTTTTATTACTCAGATTTATTAAGTAATTATATAAATTTAAATAATTATTTATTATATAATTTTTCTGATTAAAGTATTTAGATTTATTTATTATTATATTATAATATTTTATATCTTTCTATAAAATTACCTAATTAATTTCGTGGCTCGACACCTCATTCTTTTAATACTTTTTTTGTTTAGTTTATTTTGTATTTTTCTCATATAATTTTATATATTTGTTTATTTTCCAGATTTATGAAATAATTATTGAGAATTTATTCACACTTTTTTTTTTATTCTAATTAGAA
>BMAC01000278.1:776651-795752 GCA_014905375.1 Phtheirospermum japonicum | reverse complement strand
CAAATTCTTTGGATGGTCAGTTGCTGAATTGTTCCTCCTTTTTAACGCTCCCGGCACATATGGATTGGTCGATTTATGCATAAGATCGGCCGGTTTGGTTGCATCTTCTTGCAATTGGGTCTCGGCTTTCTCCGTGCCTTCTTCCTTTTCTAACTCTATGCCATTATCGATCTCCTTTCCATTTCTCAGCACATGAATAGCCGAGGCGTGTTCCGTTTGGCTCGGAAACTTATTTTTCTCCTTCGACAATGTTGCAACAGTCCGCGGACAATTGTCCTATAATCATATCCGAATGTCGTTGCCCTTGTTGCACAGCCTTAACAAGCTCATGACCTTGCTGTACAGCCTTGACTAGTTCATCAAACCTTGACTCGAATTTTGCATTGAGGTCCCGTTATTTGCTTATCCACTTGTGAAGTTAATTGCGTGAGTCCTTCTCGATTTCGTACAGTCTCTGCTACTTGATTCTGTTGCCATACTAAAAGTTGATCATTTGCTTGCACAGGCGCAGGCGCTTGTCCGGGGCCATATGTGAAGTTTGGATGATTGGGAGGTCCTGGATGATATGTGTTTCCCGCTGGAGGTTGAGGTTGGAAATTTTGAATAGCTTTGACCTCCGTTTCTTCCACTTTATCAAACACGGTTGTGCACACGCCCGCTACATGTCCTTGCAATCCACATCGTGCACATAACTCAACAGTCTTCTTCGATGATTCCATATTTGGCCACCTTTGCTCTTAGGGCGGCCAACTCCTTGGCCATCTCTTCGAACTTCATGTCTCTCTTGTTTGGCATCTCGGAGACTTCTTTGGCCATAAATCGTTCGTGGTCGAGAATTAGTCTGTCTCGATTTCTCGCTCAACTTCTCAAACAGTTGCTTGGCTTCCGTCGCTGTCAAATACCCAAAATCTCCTCCAGCCGCCATTTCGACGTTATTTTTATAAGAGTCCAAAAGGCCTTCGTAAAACAACTGATTCACCATTCCTGGAGATTTGTGATGATGTGGGCAAGCCTGCAATAAAGATTTGAAACGTTCCCATGCCTCGTGAAGCAACTCCCCATCTTGTTGGACAAAGTTGGCTATTTGTCTCCTAATGTGGCCCGTCGTCTGTGCTGAGTAATACTGATTAATGAATTTGTCGCTCACCATGGGCCAGTCGACCAGAGATCTCGGTTCTAGTGAAAGTAGCCAAGATTTGGCTTTGTCCTTCATGCAGCTAGGAAAACACACCATTTGAAGGTCTTCGTGATGAAGTCCCGGAGAGGGAATCCTACTAACTTCAGCATAAAACTCCTTGAGGAAAGTCAAAGGATCTTCGTTGGCGAGGCCGTGAAATGTCGGGAGGTTGTTGATGATATGAGGTTTCAACTCGAAGTCTCTCGCAGTTCTACCCAACACAATTGCAGAACTATAGGGACCCACTTGAGGAGTCGTGAACTCTCTTTGTCTTGGTTCGCGCGCCTCCCGTTGGTATCTTTCTTGGTGATTTGGCCTCGCGTAGTTCCTATCGTACTTGTTCCTCTCATTGTAATTGCATTTGCGAGCCACTCATTGACCCGCTCGTCGCCATGGTATGATCTCTCGGAATAGTTGTCCGAACGTGGCGGTAGCGATTATCTCCTCTTCTTTGACCGTCATTTTGGTCCATCACATTACGTTGAATGTTTTCCCAGTATTCTTGAGGTTGTTCTGGTCCGTCGGGATGAGTTGGCTCACTCCCGTACCCATTTCTTTGTTGCACGGGTGGATGCCTTGGTGGCTGATCGTCCTCGTTGTTGTGGGCTTGGTTGTCTAGTCGCAACATCGTTTCCGGAACAGGATCACAAATAAAATCAGTCGATGGCAGACGATTCACTTGTGGGTAAGTGAGGTGGTCTCACTTGACTCGGACGATGAACGTTGTCAATGAATGGTGCAAGTTCGAGCCTAAGCGATCTACGACCTTGCATGAACTCAACAAACAAATCAAACGTATCGACTAGAGAGAATAATTATACAAATAAACGACTAAAATAAAAATAAAAAATGAACAAACATATTTTTTGAAAACCTTTGTATATTCCCCGGCAACGGTGCCATAATTTTGACTCAAGCTTTTGTGTTGCCTACTTATGAAAATTTGTCAAAAGATCAATAGCTTGCCCGCAAGAGAACGGGGTCGCGCGTAGTTTGGCAACTTGACTCGAGTCGTTCTCTCGAGGAACATACAATCGGAAATCTCAAATAGTTTGTTCAAACGCAATTACTAATACTAAAGGGGGGGGGGTATTTGTTTGTTTTGATTACCTAGGAATTTAAAACACATGAGCCATAATTAAAACTAAGTAATTTAATTCAGCAATTGGAACTTATAAACTAGAGAAATTATTCTAAGAACTTTTAATCAAGAACAACGAGCATAAAATCAAGCAATTATCAAGAACGCAATGCTAACGAAACGAATTAACTAACAAGAATAAAAACCAGCATTAATTAAACTAAAGATTACGAATTTAATACCCAAAGTATCTAGGGTTCTAAGCATAAACATAATTCAAAAACAATTATTGAAAAGCAGCTACTTAATTGCATAAATTAAACTATGAAAACGAATAAAAGGTTTAGAGTACTTATTAAACTAGAAAGCGTAGTAAATTCTCCAGCTAATCCGGAGAGGCGGCTGATCTCGGTCGAAGAACGGATCACGAATGGACGGTTGGAGCTTGGCGATCCTCGAATCTTCGATCTTGATCAATTGTTGTTATCGGGATGTGGATGGTGTTGTTCTCGAGCCAAAATATCAAATATTCAGAGTATGGGTGAGAGGGTATCTCTTTTTGGGACGGACTTAGGAGGGTTTATATAGATTTCCCTTGACTTGGAGCATAAGAAACCCTAAAATCCCGATTCTGGGCCGTCGCGTCGACGGTGCGTCGACTGACGCGTGCTGGTGTTCGGCGTCGGTGCGGCCAAGGCGTGCGCGTCGGCTGGGCGGTGCATCGACTGTATGGGTCGACATCGACGCTTCAGCAAGTTGCGTCGATGCTACGTCGACATCGGTACGTCGACATCGACGCTTCAGCAAGTTGCGTCGAAGCTGCGTCGACTGACGCGGATCATGGCTCGCGTCGACAGTCGCGTCAGTCGACGCGGCTGCGCGTCTGCCTCCGTCTCTCTCTATCTTTTGCTACTCGTTCCGCCGGAAAGCTCGTTCTCCTATTCTTGAATATCGAACTTCGTCTATTACGCGCTGAACTCTTCCGGTGACTTAGCTGTAAGGTGAAAACAACGAAATATCACCTATTTGCATCAATTACGATTAAAATATGATAAAATAAGCTAGAACTATAAAAATACGGAATTATGCTTAAATCGTCCAACTTATACCAAAAACAAATAAAAAACAAGTAAAAACAAGCTAAATACTACTGAAAATAAGGACAAATACGTGCTAATCAACTACCCCACGCTTAATTGGTTTGTTCGTCCTCGAACAAACGATAGATTCAAAGTATAGCAAGAAATGAAAATCCGTTCAAGCAATGAGTCGTGCTATGCTACTTAAATAATTTTGAAAATATAGGTACATGCAATGCAAATTCAAACACTCCACCCGTATTACATTGTCGCTTCAAAATCGAATTCATGCATCCTCACAAAAGGGAAATATATAGGGGTGAATGCTCAAGCACTCGAGTATTTTTCTGCATAGGACGTGTATACGCTCAAATCATACAAATACAAGCACAATAAACAAGCACCGAAAATCAATCTCTTTTCAATCGCAAATTAAGTGTGTTATCGAACAAAGAATCGGAAAAGGTCTTTTCGGGTTGCAGTGTAAGGCTCTTTGGACGGGTATGGAATATATAAGTCGTGTGGCTAACTCACGATCTAACGTGATCAGTAACTCACCAAACCTATTCTAATCAAGAAGCAATACGCTTCACCTCGTTCAAAAATAAAAAACCTCCACTAAACACTCATAACGCAGCCTTTAAACATAGGCTATTTCTCAACTCATTACTCTAAACCGACTTGAAGCTCAAAACCACTTAAACACAACTAATGCCTTCTAAACAATAGGCTCATGAAATAAAATAAATAATAAACACAAGTCCTCATTAATGCGTAGGCAATGACTAACACAATTCACCATCCTTCTTATTTTCTTTTTCTCTTTTTTTTATCCCCCTCTAATTCTGTTGTATGGGGTCTTTCTTCTTTTTTTTTTTTTAATGAAGGATGGTGATCCCTTATTAAAAAAAAATTCATAAATCCCTTATAAAAACTCCCAAAACACCACCAACCAATAAAAATTACTAACTCCTACCCCACGCTTTTAATGGGTTGTAGGGGTCGACTCAAAAATTGCTCATGGCTAATGAAAATGGATTATTTAGCTATGATTGGCTCATTCGGAATTTATAGTGGCTAAAATTTATGGATATAGCCGAAATAGGGTTTTATTTGTGCCCTAACGTCATTTTCCAAGTCAACTACACACAGCAGTTTCAGAGAGATCTCAAATCAAAACTCATTCAAGCACATGCAAAAATGATAAACACTCAGGCTACTCACTGGCTTTTTGCATGAATGAAAAAGTTTTGAATTGACGCTGCTTTTAAAGTTTTGCGAAATCAATTGCGTCCAAGTACCATTTTACAATATATAAATAATAATTTTGAAAAATTTATGCACTTAAGCACGCTCAAAGACAAAAACATCAATTCATATATGGCTAACTCCGACAGGCACGCCATACAAACACAATTTAGCGCAGAAATAGCAAACAATCACGTAAAAATTTTAAAAATTGCACATAAATTTTCAATCATACTCAACCATCCATTACTCAACCATCCCCCCCTCTTAAAAACTCGGCAATCCCCTRATTGCCATAAATATAAAGAAAAACAAATCAAAAGAGGAAAGGAGTGGAAAAACGTCCCTGAAAATTGATGGTCTAATTTCTCCAATTTGAAGTCGTGCAATTGGACGATGTCTAGAGTCTCGTGMTTGRATTTKTCCATGAACAATCCTAATAAAAACAAACAAACAAACAAACTACGAATGCGATCAATTGCCACGCACAAGTGCCTGGTGGCACATTTTTTTGGGATTTGAAATGGCTGGATTGCGGCTCAACGTCGTAAGTGGCTGGATTGCAGCTCGTCGTTATCCCTGATTGCTGCGGCTAACGGTATGTTCAGTGGTTGATCATCATTGTTAACGCCTCGAGTGGAACTAGCGGTAAGGCCTTGCGGTAGCGAGTTACTGCTATAACCGTTAGTTGTCCAGAATAAGTGATTCTATCGTATTTTTTCTGCACATCAATACACACATAAACGTACCACGGCAATTGACACAATATAAAAACAGAAATAAAATAAAGAAAATAAAGAAAAGAAAATGAAAACTAACTATCGCTTGGGTTGCCTCCCTAGAAGCGCAACATTTAACGTCCTATGCTCGACGTGATTCCATGCGATCAATTTTTAGCCCATGGGGCCCCCACTAATTCTTCTTTATCACGATCGCGATTCAGCCCATGTTCCTTGTAGAAAGGTTTGATTCTATGCTTGTGGACTTGGAATCTCGACTTCTTACTCTCATCGTATAGAGTGGCGACTCCGTACTCATCCATTTCCGTTATCATAAATGGGACACTCCATTCGGTCTTGAAATTGATCGGTTCAAATTTACGTTTGGAATTGTAGAGCACTAGTTGACCAAACTTGATTTTCGTATCATGAGTCTTCTTGTCATAAACCTCGCTCGACATCTTCCTCTTCGTCGTCCAATCCTTATGAAACACCTCTCCCCTGTCCAAGTGATCCTTACCATCCTCATCATCAAGCTCGTTCATAGTGTTAATGCTTAGGAGTTCACTCACGCAAGAACCTACTAAATCAACAGCATAACATTCGTCTTTCACGAACGATGTAGAAAGATTAGGGCTTCTGAAAGAAGTTTTGGCAGAGATAGAAAGATTAGGGCTTCTGAAAGTCACTGAACTAGATGAAACACTCGTTAATGAACAAATAAGAAGAATATCTGGTTGGAGAAAATGAAGCATCTCTTGGGATTTTTCATATTGGAGGACAAATCTAATTTGCCATAATTTAGATATTTGACAATGTTTTCAACACGGTGATGAATGTCAAGTGGAAGACCAAAGACACTTCCAAATCAAGGGAAGAGTTGAATGAGTATTGTAATCATTCAGAGCTGGCGCCAAACGGATCGAAAAGTGTCCTAAAGCCTGTTACACACTTGATAATAGCCGTCGAAAGATGCATTGTGCGATTAGGTTAAATCCCTTCGACTTCCAGATGGGTACGCATCAAATTTGAGGCATTGCTTCAATATGAAAGGAATTGCATTTGATCGAGATGAGAAGTCATGATTGTCATGTATTCATGCAAAGGTTGATACCAATAGCCTTTCGTGAACTGCTTCCTTTAAATATGTGGAAGGCTCTAACCGAATTGAGCCTGTTTTTCAAAAATCTCACGTCAACAGTCATTTGCACCGAAGATATGAGTCGTCTAGAACGTGACATTCCATTAATATTGTGTCATCTAGAAGTTATCTTCCCTCCAAGTTTTTTTTGACTCAATGGAGTATCTGCTCGTTCATCTTGCAAATGAAGCGAGAGTTGCTGGCCCATTGTAGTATAGATGAATGTACCCATTCGAGAAGTATCTTCACAAATTAAAGAACAGTGTGAAAAATAAGGCGAGTGTTGTAGGGTCGATAGCAAACGCATATTTGGTTGAACGGGCATCAACTTTTAGTTCGTACTAATTTGAAGATCATGTTTTAAAAAAAGAAAAAAATTGCCTAGGAATGACGATTGTCACAATAGTGTTGATGGCGCTGATGAAATTCCCTCGTTTAAAAAATATGGGGAGACATTTGGTACAAAGGGAAAAAGATTCCTGATCGAATCAGAATACAACACGCAAGGATATACGTGTTGCTAAATTGTGAGGAGGTCCAAGAATATGTTTGGTATGAATACTCTTTTCAATTTATATTGTAAATGTGAATGTGTGTGTGCTGTCTCTTATACACATCTAGATGTGTATAAGAGACAGGAGTTAAACTGAACTAATTAATGGTGGTTCTTAAAGAACCGCCGTTAATTAACGAGTATTCACAGCGGTTCCTTAAGAACCACCGTTAATTAGTTCAGTTCGCTGGATTTAACGCCGGTTCCTTTAGAACCATCGTGAATGAGATGACATTTCACGGCGTTTCCATTAGAACCGTAGTAGAATCCACAGTCTGCCATGTCACCGATCCTCGTCTTGCTCAAGGAAGTTATTTCAACCATTGATCCGTGTCTCATCCGACGATCTACATTAATAATATTTTTTTAGATAATTTTTATCCCCCTTTACCTCCAGACTCTGAATATTTCCAAAATCTCCATAACAAAAATACGAAACCCTCATTCGAAATGCCTAGGGTTTTCTGAATTGTGTTTGGTCCTTCACTCCAAAATCAAAATGCCCTAGTTTCGTCTTTTTTTTCATACCTACTGCCATTCCCAGAAATTATCGCCATCGCTGAAAATCTATCACCATTTTCTCCATTCACAAGCTCCCGGCGCCACTCTCTCTCACTTTGACTCCAACAATCTCCATTTTAAATATCATCTCAGCAAGAAAACTATTCGATTTTGGGGTCCTCGTGCATTTTCAATTTCAACTACGGCAAAGAAAGAGAAAGAGTCCCTCTTCTTGAAGCAAAATTTGTAAATCGAAGAACCTTTCGGTGGAACCTTTCGGCCACGAATTTTTGGCAAAGAAATTCGACCTGAAAATGCTTTGAGATCTCAGTATGTTCTTCCTTTTAATCCATTCATATACCCCCAATTGTTTTTATTCCAATATGTTTCTACTTGGATTTTTTAATGCGAACTTCATATCTCAGTTGTTGAATTATATAGTTTTTGGTGTGATTGATGTTGAATTGATTCAAGTTGGCATTGTGTGCTCTTATTTTGACTATGAATTTGGGGGGTTAGGGTTTTATTCTGATCGACTGGTCCTCCCCATTTCTGTAGTTTTTTTTTTGTCTCCTTATTTTCATTCTTTTGAATTTGATGTTTAATTTGTGCATTAGAGGTTATATGATAACTCAGTGGCTGAATGCACTGCAGTACATGGACTTTCTTTTATTTAGATGGGATGTTTTCCTAAAAGGCTATTGAGAAAGTTAGAACCAGCCAAACTCTTGCATTAGTGGGTTACACTTGGTGTTGGCTTTGGTATATTATCTGAAATCCTTTAAAATTCTCAAGTTAACATTGTTTTTTATTTCGAGTTTAGTGTTCACAATTGTGGTCTTCTGTGTTCCAGAAATTCCCCTATGTATTATTCATCACACTTAGTTGAATTGCAGACAACGCATGTTGCTGCACAATATGGTCAAACAACTTTCTTTTGTCATATCGTCACAAAGTGGAATGCTGATTCCGATGTTCCTGATAATAACGGAAGAAGCCCATTACACTGGTACTTGGCAAATGTAATTGTAACTCTCTGTTGTCAAGCATTTAGGTATTTCCTGTTCTTTGATTGATACAAAATGTTTAGGGACAACTTATTGGGAAGAAAGGTTGTTTTGCATGTAATTGTGGTGTTTTTCTCGTGTTTTTAAGTAGGGTTCTATATTGGTTTTAGCGGTTTTTGAGTCGATTAATTAAGTTTTTTAGGTTGTTTTTCTTATTTTATTGTTTTTCTTGAGTTTCTTGATGATTTAATGTTTAAATTGGTTAATTGGTTCAATTACCTTGAGGTTTGGTGAATTATTTACCTACATTCGCTTCGATACTATTCCATCATGTCTTGAGCGGGAAAAAGGAAGGACATTTTAGGCAAATATGATGCCCCATTCCCGATTTACTCTAAAGAAGAGGGGACGGTTTTTGCTACAATCAAAGGTTGGGGTTTTGCGTCACATAGGGTGACTTATCTTTATGAGATCGAGGAGCGGGCCCAAGAAGGGTCGGAACATGATGGAGATGTCCTACGATACATCGATGGACTTGGGTGTACTACGTTCGTCCGGATGGACCTTCCAGGATATCGCAAACTCGTGCTCGAGTCCTTCACCACATTAAACGTCTTCGCCAATAGGATGTTCACTTGCCGACTCGGCGACAACGAAGTTCAAGGAAATGAATGCCTTTTTTAAGAAGTGTTCAGTTTGACTAGAAATGGTATTTATCCAATTCCTCAAGAAGACGAGTTTGACATCGCCTCCTTTTTGGGCTGAGTTGACAGGAGGTAATACGGGGTCTTACACTCAATTTAAAATTACGAGGATTCGAGAAAATACAGTCTACGTCGCATATAAAATCCTCACCCGTGTGGTACTGTGCAATCAAGAGGCTACCAACGCGACCAAACCGGAACCTTGTGTACTTTGGTGCCTACTTAACGATCATCGACCTCGACTCTTCCCCCTCCTCTTGAACGGAATCCACAACATCGTGGAGAAGAATCCGGGCAATAAAACACCGACTTCCTTCGTCCCATTCATAACAGGACTCGCCCGTCACTTCGGGTATGATTTGGCCTACATAGGTTTACCAGCTCTTGGAGTCTCCACTCTCCCGACGGCCAAACGTGGTATGTCGGCTCACTCTCGAGACCCAGGCAAGGTGGATCTTTGTCTCGACGCGCCGAAGAAAATGAGGAGGAAGCTCCACAAACCGGTTCAGGCCCGAACCCTAATTGGAGCGATTTTTTTTAGGAGAATCGGGATTTTCAAATGAGAATGTTCAAGAAGCTCCAGCTCATCGATGAAAAGATTAACAATAATCACGAAAGCAATCGTCGAAGCTTTCGGAAGCTAAGAGCTCATCTCTCCCGACTCGAAGAGCATTTCGTCCAAGCAACCTCCTCTCATGCAACCGATTCCCATCCGGGGATGGATCTCGACAACGATCCTCCCACCGAAATATAATAATAATAATAATTATTATAATAATAATAACAATAATAATAATAATAATAATAAATAATGTTTTCTATTTTTCTTGTGTGCTTGTGTTTTTCTTTTCTTATAGGCTCCTCTCGACTTCGGCACTCGTTGGATGTCATTTGTTCAATTTAAAAATTCTGTTTTACAATTTCATAATATTACCACAAGCACGACCATATGGACATTTCTCTCTCTCTTCCCTTTTACCGTACTTTGATTTGTTTTATATTGCAATGTGGGTATTGTATGGTTTAAGTGTGGAGAGGTTTGTTATTGATTAGTAAACTCTTTTGTATACTTGCTTGTGTATATGATTTAGTTGTGTGTATTGATATTGGTTGGAACCTTGATAAAGTGAGGTGGTTAGATTCTTTGATTAGGTTGTTTAGACTTTCGTTCGACATTAGTGTAATTGTGGGGAATGAAGTGTAAAAAACCTCTGAAGTATTTTAATCATTGTTTTATTCATGTTTCGTTCCAAAATTCGAATACTCTCTACTAGCCCCATTTTCAAATGCCCTCTATAGGATTTTTTCTAAATTTTTATTTTTATTTTTTGAGATGTTAAAAAGTCAATGTGCTTATCGAAAAAAATATAATAAGTTACATTTAGCAACATGATATTGGAGTCAATGAACCCTCATTTTCGAGTTGTAAATATCGTGTTCGTCTAGTACTCGCCTTTATGGGTATTCGAAAAATAAAAAATGGTATAAGAAGAGAAATCATTGTACAAGTGAAGTATATATAATAAGTCGTGCAACCCTTGTACGTATTTTTATTTTTACATTTTAGATTGCATTGTTAAAGAGGCGCATAGATGATTGGGCTAGTCGGGTGTCGACTTAGCAGTTTGAGCGTGAATAGACCTTGGCCGAGACACGGATGGGGGACATACATGAAGGGCAACACATTACTTTTAGGCGTTCGAAAGGAATTCTAAACTCCTCATCTCAACGTATCGTATCGTCCTTTTAGTTGAATTTCCAATTGACTTAATGCATTAACTCCTTGAATCATTTGAATGCATTAGTTGTAGCTCATCGGGTGGCTAGGTTTTTCTTGCCTACGTCTAGGCTCGGTTTTACTTGAGGATAAGCAAAAAGTTAAGTGGGGGGGAGTTGATTTGTACATATTTATGTGTAATTTTTGTTTGCTTTTGCAATTTTTTTTGGCGTGTTATAGCGGATTTTAGGTTTTATTTTCTCTCGTTTTTCTTTCTTTTAGTTTATGAAGTTCGTGTCTTTTTTATTCTGTTTAACACCTTTCCTCTCCTATTATAAATATTCATTTTAATTTGGTCTTCTTGTCTTTTTAGTCTTTCGAGCGGAGCCACGCGCGTTCTTATGAGTTACGGCCAATTCTGAACATCAAAAACTGGATAAGGATTCATAAAGTTGTTATCGGTTGACCATCAATCGACGCGTCATCAACGCAGCACCGACGCACGGCTCTCGCCCACGTCGAAAGTCCCAATCGATCGACCTGTCGAGGTATACAAGCCAACGTCAATCGACACAGCCTGTTGATGCGACATCAACGAGCACCTTCCAGCTGAGTCGGCAGTCTCAGTCGATCGACCTGCCGAGAACAACGCGCCATCGTCGATCGATAGCCGTCATCGATGGGAGAACGACGCCAAAGGTACCGTCGATCGACGATCATTATTTTCAAGAGGAATTATCACGACACCCTCCTCGACTGACACGATTTAAGCGTCGACACTCTCCAGCTGCGGCCAGAACTCACCGCTTACCATTTTATGACCTAGATTTCCACTTTGAACATTTGAATTCTTCCTTCGCTCTTGCATGATTTTTCTTGATGATTGGATTTTGATTATCGGGTTGAGAGACGACGGTGTTTTGGATATTGGGAATTCAGCTCGTTGGGAGCTCTTAGATTTCTTTTTATGCAATTCGTATTCGTAATACGTTTGGGTAATTTCAATCGCTTAATTCTAGAAATTGTCTTGTGAATTTGATTATTGGTTTTCAATATATTGTCTGCGGTCATGTTGGATTTCATTTAATCGTATGTATTGGGCTGATTTGTTTGCGTATGTTAGTAAGTTTCTTTGGTGATTTTCTTATTTATTTAATCTAGGCTGTTAATCTTTCGTTGTTTAGATGTTAGCGAGTTTCATAGTTCTTTTGTTCCTAGTAATTTTATCGAACACCTTTTGTCGTTTACATGTTATTTATCGTTTTTTGTCGCGTTTAATTCTTATGTTCGTAGAACTCATTTGGCTCGTTAGTATTATCGATTACTTGCTTTGTTAAATTGAAAGTCGTGTTGCTATTTATTTCTCGTTCTGAAAACAAACAAACTACCAACTTTCTTAATCGTGTGTTTAGTTAAGTTTTGTCTAAACGAATTTCGATTCCGATTGTCATTTCTCGAGAGATTCGACTCGAGTCAAACTTATCACTTACGATCGCTCCGTTCTCTTGCGAATGAACTTTTCTAAAATAGAAGTAAGTGCAGAAAAGCTCGATTCAGTTAACTTGTTACATTTGTCTTATGGGATGTTAAGTCTCTGCCCAACAGGTGCGCTATTATATGAAAGTCAATGGGCAACCCGTACGTGTAGCTACTTCAGATCGGTTCGCTTTCCAACTCTCGGTTGAACCGATGCATGGAAAGTGGTAGGTCGGTTCTCCCGACGATCAACGTGTCCTTTTCTTTTCTTTTCTTTTTTTGGAGGGGGGAGGGTATTGGACCTACTATCAACACAAAATTACCGAGTAAAACTTCTAAAAAAAGAAAGAAAAAAACACGAGTTTATAAAGTGTTCAAGACATTTAGCCGTTTTCTCTTTCTTTCACGTTTCAAACTGATCCTTTCCTAGGTGGGGTTAGTTTGCCAAAGTTCTCCTTTTGCGCTTTTGACGGATTTCACAGAGTGTCACTGCCTTTGTAATCTGAAATGATGTGA
The DNA here is from genome assembly GCA_014905375.1 of Phtheirospermum japonicum. Taxonomy (NCBI): domain Eukaryota; kingdom Viridiplantae; phylum Streptophyta; class Magnoliopsida; order Lamiales; family Orobanchaceae; genus Phtheirospermum; species Phtheirospermum japonicum. The sequence continues at coordinate 782,833 of BMAC01000278.1, read as the reverse complement.
GAGAGAGGGGGGAAAAGAAAACGTGTGAGAATTGGGATTCTCGGTTGTAGCCTTCTACAATTTCCTTCCACAATCGGTTTCTGAGGTCAATGCGGTGACGTATTATCCAATTGGAGCTAGCTGGTGTTTGAAGTGTTCATATTGTTGATGTTCCCCCATTTATCCTATAAAAGGGGGTTTAATAAGCATTTTATCTTTGAATTGTGATCATTGAAACGAAAATGGAGGGAAAAAATGACACGAACGGGTCGACCCGAACCACAAACGGATCTCCAGAAGACAAAATCGACGAGCTCCGTCGATTACTGGGTAAATCCAACGGCGACCCGCTGCGGATCGTCGGCGTCGGCGCGGGCGCGTGGGGTAGCGTTTTCACCGCAATGCTGCAAGACGCGTACGGGGTTCACCGCGACAAGGTCCAGATCAGGATATGGCGGCGACCGGGCCGGTCCGTCGATCGGGCCACGGCGGAGCATCTATTCGAGGTGATCAATTCGAGGGAGGACGTGCTGAGGAGGCTGATTAGGCGGTGCGCGTATCTGAAGTACGTCGAGGCGCGATTGGGCGATAGGGTTTTGTATGCGGACGAGATTTTGAAAGATGGATTTTGCCTGAACATGATCGACACACCGCTTTGCCCGTTGAAGGTTGTGACTAATTTACAGGAGGCTGTTTGGGATGCTGATGTTGTGATTAACGGGTTGCCGTCGACTGAGACGTGGGAGGTGTTTGAGGAGATTAGTAGGTATTGGAAAGAGAGGATTAGTGTTCCGGTTATTGTGTCGTTAGCGAAAGGGATCGAGGCCGAGTTGGAGCCTGAGCCGCGGATAGTTACTCCGACTCAGATGATTAATCGAGCGAGTAAGATCGGTTTTATTCTGCTTGTTTGGTGTTGTGGTTATTCATTAACTGCTTTCTTGGTATTTCTTGGTATTTGGTTTATTTGATTTACGAATAGCAAGTCTGTTTGGTTTTATATGGCAATCCAGATCAAGTTTAAATCTGTAGCTGGTGCATTTATCATAACATTTATGCAACTTTTGATTTTCTTTCTTGTTTTAGCTAATATATTATGCTCCCATCATTCTTTGATATCTAAAGATAAGAAATATGTGGTTTTGTGGCAATGATTAATTTATACATCAATCTGTTTGTTTCTGATTTGAACTAATTTATGGTGCAGCCTATTTGCAGTTGTTATAGTATATATATATTTTTTAAATTTTGCATATTGTCATCTATAACAAGCTTTAGGTCGCTGTTTGAGGAGCCTGGTACGAATTTCCAAATGCAAGAAATAGTAGGAAATGGAAAGAGAAAAAAAAAATTAATAAAATTAAAATATAAAAATAAAAAGATCTTGTAGTTCTATAAAGATATAACACTTCCCTGTATAACAAATATTTTGTTAGCTAATTCTGCACTCACGATTTAATTTTTTTTTTCTTGTCTTGGATTAGTTCTATCTTGTAGTTTTACGATCTTAATTTATTCATTTTCTTAATTTATTATTATTTTTCTCTCTTTCGCATGTATTTTCAGCTGGGATTCCTATGGAAAACATTCTCTATCTTGGAGGACCTAACATTGCATCAGAAATTTACAACAGAGAATATGCGAATGCTCGGATATGTGGATCTGAGAAATGGAGAAAACCACTGGCCAGGTTTCTGAGACAGCCACATTTTATTGTTTGGGATAACGGTGACCTTGTTACTCATGAAGTTATGGGGGGTCTGAAAAATGTGTATGCAATTGGGGCTGGTATGTTTCTTTTTCACCATTATTATTATTCTCCCTATAAAGTGGACATTGAGCAAGAATAAAAAATTATGGGGAGTTTTTTTTTTTTTTTTTTTTTTTTTTTTTTGTTGAGAAAATATCTAGAAGCAATATTAAAATTTTAATACAAGACAAAGTTTTAAAAAAGTTCATATGAAATGGGACAGGGATGGTGGCAGCTCTAACCAATGAGAGCGCGACAAGCAAGGCTGTCTACTTTGCCCACTGCACATCGGAGATGATATTTATTACCCATCTCTTGGCTGAGGAACCCGAGAAGCTCGCGGGCCCCTTGCTAGCCGACACTTACGTAACCTTGTTGAAAGGTCGTAACGCATGGTACGGTCACAAGTTGGCCAAAGATGAAATAAACCTTGATATGGGTGACAGCATCAAGGGCAAGGGAATGATTCAGGTATTATTTATTGATTGATTGATTTTTTAATGGCTTGTGCTTACCTCTGTGTGTGTGATTTGCAGGGTGTTTCAGCTGTAAAAGCTTTCTACGAGCTGCTTAGTCAGGCTCGTCTAAAAGTTCAACATCCCAATGAGAACAAGCACATTGCGCCGGTCGAGCTATGTCCGATCCTGCAGACACTGTATAAAATACTGATTTTGAGGTACATTGAGAATGTTACAGAATTTTGCATTTGGGGTGGGGGGGGGGGGGGGGGGGACCTATTAAGAAATTGGAACTTAATTAACCCGATTCTTGTTTGTTGAAATGAATTTGTTAGGGAGATGGGGTGTGAGGGGATTCTTGAAGCATTGAGAGATGAAACAATGAAGGACCCACGAGAACGAATTGAGATTGCGCAAAGCTACGCCATCTACAGACCTTCGCTTCTTATAAAATAGTAGTGGTCAAAGTTGATAGATAATTATTACTCTTTATGAAAAAATGGCGTTTCAAAGATGAGAATCCGTGAAAAATCACCGAGAAGGCACTGGGATTGCACGAAGGCTAGGCCGCCTTGTACGGATATTCTCTGCTGTAAGATAAGTGCTGATTAGGGAGACAGGCTATTGTATGTTCCTTTTTTAATTTCTGGAAAAAAAATTGATGGTTTGACTTTTGAGGTAGCCTTTCAAGTTTTTTGGATTATTGATTCGTTCTAGAGCTTTGAACTGGAACTTGAGGGTGTTATCTATGGTTGTGGAGATTTTGTGATGTAAAAAGTTTTGAGTTAGAAAATTAGTTTGGGGTAGCTAATGTGGTGTCCCCAAAAAAATAAGGCTATTCAAATTTAAACTTGGCTAGAAAAAGAAAAAAAGGAAAGAAAAAAAAATCACCTTCAGTCCAAACTTGGTCGTGAGTTTCATGGCCTTTTCAAAACCACCGGTTACTTAAAAAATAACATTTATGGCCAGTTTGGATTAATATTTTTTGATATTCAAAAAATTTTATTTGTTTTAATATTTAGAATAATTTACATTTTAATGTGGTAAAGTGGATGATGTTGTATTTTATATTGTATTTAAATGTAATGAGATGCATGAAAGAGATGAATATTACTTTTTATCGAGTATCGTTTTAGAATTTATGTCAAGAATTAAAGAAAATTTAAATTTGACTAATACAATCTTAATCAATTAATAATATTATTAATTAAATTCCCTTATGTATTTACTCATAACTATCTTATTATCTTAAGTTTGTTTTGTATTTTTAAATGAGTGGGGATAAAGTTGGAAAAATAGATAAAAGGAATAATAATTAATTTGAAACAAAACTTAACTTTTAAAACGATACTTAAGATAGTCTAATAGATAGTGTAAAAGTTAGATAAATAGCCGAATAGAATGCAGTGTAAAAGTTATATGTAGAATGTTATTGTTTGATTACTGAGAATTTGAGTCACAAACGGAACTAGATTTAGAACAATCCTTGCTGACCAGAACATTGTCTTATTTATTTATTTATTTTTAATGTAAAAACTGTTGGATTAGTTACAATAATTCGAGTACAAAACTGGAAAAAGAAATCGAAAAAACAGAAAACAAATAAATAATTCAAGTCGAGTCGAGATTTAATCTCTGTCCGCAAGACGAAATAGCCATGGTAGTGCCCTTCGGTTTTGGCTATTCGTCTCCAAAGATGAAACGACTTCGTCTCTGGTATTACAGCACCGTAAATACCAGAGCTCCGGCGAACTGGAAGAAAACGAACTGAGCTATGAAATAATATGCTGAATATGAGTATGTATGCTGTTCCAGGTGTTCAGATATTTTTATGCGTGAGGAAAGTGCTGGGAATGCAGGAGTCTCACCCTTATATAGGGTTCAAATTAGGGTTACAGCAGCTGCCAATTAAGACGTCCTTAATGGCGTTCAAACAGTCAGTTTTATCTGACATGAACCTGGACGAGTTCAGCGTGCAGATACTTCTGCTGTTTGAAATTCAAAAGTTGAAAACGTCTGACTGGTCAAGAGCCAGCCGTTACGTAACGGTCAGGTGCGTGAAAGTTCAAAAAGGTAATCAGGGTTGAGCCAGAACCCGACCAACTCAATCGGACCAATTGCCCAAGACCCAGGACCGAGGACGAGGTCCGGGACCGGGACCGGGACCAAGCTCGGATCCGCTCGACTCCGCCGAAGGCGGACTGGCGAACCCAAGTCCAAGAGCCTGCGTGAACTTCGTTTACACAAAACCCACAACACTCTCTGGCCCACTTGATGTACATTAAAGAAATGTAATCATTTTTAAACTCTCTTCCACATTGAGTAACATTGAATGTGGGATAACCGATAAAGCATTAAAGCAAACCGTTCAACTTTCAAGCATCATTTCTCACTCACCAATAAATGGATTTGAGAAATTCAAAATGCTACGATTATCTACACGACATGTAGAATAATCCTATACAATTCATTAACATGAATTATCGCTGTACCATTAAATTAGAATAAATCCAATTTACAACAATCCCCCACATGAGTGAGAAACTCCAAAAAACGAAATGCATGAATGCAAATACGTAACTCAGTCCTTAAGAGACAATAGAGAATAGGGATAGGTGGCTTGTGGCCTTGAACCCTCCTTAGTTAATACTACCGAGCATACCGGCGGATTAGTGAACATAATTTTTGAACTATTCCCCTTTGTGTATACTAAACAATAGTACCAACCCACTAAGGTCTCAATATTCTTCCGTTCTCACGTTTGTGTCCGTTTCTGGCCATGGACAACTTCTTTGGATTCATAAGCTTCCAGTAGAAGCGGCCCTCACTTCTCGCTTACATAGGTGATTCTTTAAACAGCAAAAGTAGAGTTTATAATCTGTCACGTGGTGAGGTTAAATCTCTGATTTTTAATGATTCTTGTGCAGGTCTTTGACTTGAGTATGACAGAATGCTGATTTAAAGAATCACCTATGTAAGCGAGAAGTGAGGGCCGCTTCTACTGAAGCTTATGAATCCAAAGAAGTTGTCCATGGCCAGAAACGGACACAAACGTGAGAACGGAAGAATATTGAGACCTTAGTGGGTTGGTACTATTGTTTAGTATACACAAAGGGGAATAGTTCAAGAATTATGTTCACTAATCCGCCGGTATGCTCGGTAGTATTAACTAAGGAGGGTTCAAGGCCACAAGCCACCTATCCCTATTCTCTATTGTCTCTTAAGGACTGAGATACGTATTTGCATTCATGCATTTCGTTTTTTTGAGTTTCTCACTCATGTGGGGGATTGTTGTAAATTGGATTAATTCTAATTAAATGGTACAGCGATAATTCATGTTAATGAATTGTATAGGATTATTCTACGTGTCGTGTAGATAATCGTAGCATTTTGAATTTCTCAAATCCATTTATTGGTGAGTGAGAAATGATGCTTGAAAGTTGAACGGTTTGCTTTAATGCTTTATCGGTTATCCCACATTGAATGTTAGTCAATGTGGAAGAGAGTTTAAAAATGATTACATTTCTTTAATGTACATCAAGTGGGCCAGAGAGTGTTGTGGGTTTTGTGTAAACGAAGTTCACGCGGGCTCTTGGACTTGGGTTCGCCAGTCCGCCTTCGGCGTAGTCGAAGGCGGAGCCGAGCTGGACCCGGTCCCGGTCCGGACTCGGTCCTCGGTCTGGTCTTGGGTCTTGGGCAATTGGTCCGATTGAGTTGGTCCGTATGGGGTTCGGGTTCTGGCTCAACCCTGGTTTCCTTTTTGAACCTTCACGCACCTGACCGTTACGTAACGGCTGGCTCTTGACCAGTCAGACGTTTTCAACTTTTGAATTTCAAACAGCAGACGTATCTGCACGCTGAACTCGTCCAGGTTCATGTCAGATAAAACTGACTGTTTGAACGCCATTAAGGTCGTCTTAATTGGCAGCTGCTGTAACCCTAATTTGAACCCCTATATAAGGGTGAGACTCCTGCATTCCCAGCCTTTTTTCCTTACG
>BMAC01000278.1:761536-776429 GCA_014905375.1 Phtheirospermum japonicum | reverse complement strand
ATCTAAAGCCACGACTAACTAGTATTGAACCAGAGACTAAGTTTTTCCGGATGTCCGGAACGTGCAGCACCTCATTCAGAGTGATCTCCTTGCCAGAGGTCATTTTCAGCACAACCGTACCAGTACCAGCAACTTCCGAAGAAGCTTGATTACCCATGTTCAACTTCCTTCCCTCACAAGGAAGGTATTTGGAGAACAAGCTCCGATCAGCACACACATGGGCGGTTGCAGCAGTGTCGATAAACCATTGGCCACGGTTCTCGATCATGTTAGCTTCTTCAGTGATAACCGCAACGAGGTCATCATTAGTCAGCTCTCTCTCGGCAATGTGTGCACTTGGCCTAGCCTTCTTTTGCTTTGGCTTGCGGCAATCCTTAGACATGTGTCCAGGATAATTGCAATTGTAGCATTTGCCTTCGAACTTCTTAGAAGAAGGAGCTTTAGGCTTCGAGTTGCCGGGACGCGGCCTTTTCTTCGAGTTCTCACCTCGTTCAAGCAAATTCACCCGAGGTTCATCCGAATTTTCGGATTCTTGTATTGAGTACGAACTTCGGATTCAATTCGTACTTTCCGGATAACGTCTTCAAGAGACATCGCCTTTCGTTTGTGTTTGAGGTACGTCTTGAAGTCTTTCCAACTTGGTGGAAGCTTGTCAATCATGGCAGCGGCCGTGAAAGCATCCGGGAGAATCATCCCCTCGGCGTGGACATCATTCACCAGCATTTGGAACTTTTGAACTTGTTCCATAACCGGGCGAGAGTCCACCATCTTGTAGTCCATGAAGTTCGTGACTACAAATTTTCCTAGTTCCAACCTCGTCGGAACTATACTTTTTTCTCAAGTGCCTCCCAAATTTTCTTGGAGGTCTTTATATCTGAGTGCACATTACTCAGACTATCTTCTAGGCTACTTAAAAGAAAACCTTTACATAGATAGTCCCCATTGTGCCAATTATCATAGGCAGCGTGGAACATGGAAATTGGTCTCGTCCTTGTCCGGAGTAGGTGGTTCATCTTCCTTCACGAAGTTGGCGAAACCAAGCATCGTGAGGTAGAACAGCATCTTTTGTTGCCACCTCTTGAAACCTTCCCCATTAAATTTTGGAGGCTTCTCCGCCGCGGGCATGATCCGAGAGGAGTGCACCGGCGCGGTTCATCGTTGGTACAAAAGTCCCCACCGAACCCGTTGAATGGGTATTCAAAACAGTTGAATCTGTTTGGGGAGCAGTTGCAAACAAACTCGGAACCGAAGTTCCCGTCATCCCAATGGGATGGGTCACAGCCGGAGCTGGCATCGTTTGGACCGAAGTCCCTATCCCAAAAGGGATCGTTCCAACAGCCGAAACTGTGGATGAGTTCGACTGCGCCATGCGCTTCGTCAGTGTCTCGAGTAAGAAATCGAGCGTTCCTGGGTTGAGAATGATCTCATCCTGAGTGGTGTTCAAGATTGGCGTAGACATGCCAATTGTCGAGGTGTTCGTGACTGCAGGGGCAGTGGTCGTCGCCGAAATAGTGGAGGTGATGGCCGGAATAGCGTCGCTCGTCGGAGTGCTTGAGGTTGACATCCTTTTCCAGTTAGGGATTACAAATAATAAAATTACAAAAAATATTTCGTCTTGCGATTGTTGGAATAGTTACAATAATTCGAGCACAAAACTGGAAAAAGAAATCGAAAAAACAGAAAACAAATAAATAATTCAAGTCGAGTCGAGATTTAATCTCTGTCCGCAAGACGAAATAGCCCCGGTAGTGCCCTTCGGTTTTGGCTATTCGTCTCCAAAGATGAAACGACTTCGTCTCTGGTATTACAGCACCGTAAATACCAGAGCTCCGGCGAACTGGAAGAAAACGAACTGAGYTATGAAATGATATGCTGAATATGAGTATGTATGCTTTTCCAGGTGTTCAGGTGTTTTTATGCGTAAGGAAAAAGGCTGGGAATGCAGGAGTCTCACCCTTATATAGGGGTTCAAATTAGGGTTACAGCAGCTGCCAATTAAGACGACCTTAATGGCGTTCAAACAGTCAGTTTTATCTGACATGAACCTGGACGAGTTCAGCGTGCAGATACGTCTGCTGTTTGAAATTCAAAAGTTGAAAACGTCTGATTGGTCAAGAGTCAGCCGTTACGTAACGGTCAGGTGCGTGAAGGTTCAAAAAGGTAACCAGGGTTGAGCCAGAACCCGAACCCCACACGGACCAACTCAATCGGACCAATTGCCCAGGACCCAGGTCCGAGGTCTGGGACCGGGCTCGGATCCGCTCGACTACGCCGAAGGCGGACTGGCGAACCCAAGTCCAAGAGCCCGCGTGAACTTCGTTTACACAAAGCCCACAACACTCTCTGGCCCACTTGATTTACATTAAAGAAATGTAATCATTTTTAAACTCTCTTCCACATTGACTAACATTCAATGTGGGATAACCGATAAAGCATTAAAGCAAACCGTTCAACTTTCAAGCATCATTTCTCACTCACCAATAAATGGATTTGAGAAATTCAAAATGTTACGATTATCTACACGACACGTAGAATAATCCTATACAATTCATTAACATGAATTATCGCTGTACCATTTAATTAGAATTAATCCAATTTACGACAAAAACTAAAAACTCAAAATATTCTAAAAAAATTACGCACGCACAGAAACACACTCATACAAATACATAAACACGAAAAAGATGGGATGGAGAACTTCAAACAATGATTGTGTTTTATATTTTAGGTGAAAATAATAGTGTAAAATAAAAAATATATGAAACATGAAACTTAAATAAAAAAAACGAACCAATCAGAAATTTGATGGTGTCCGATAAAAAAATAAAATAAAGAATATTTCATTAAAAAAAACAGAAAAAGAGAGAAAGAAAATAATTAAATTAATTAATCTCATCGCTATGTAGAGGAAGAGCATAGTCGTGAGGAACAAAGAAGCTGAAAGAGAAATCATTCGGCTTATGATGTCGCTGGTGGATTACGCAGCTTCTTCAGATGAAGACGAGCCACTAACCCCTGCCCACGAACAACAAATTGAACTAGTAAACGAAAAACGACTGCGTTTTGAGGGTCCTGCGCCAGGCCCATCATCGAACGACGACATAGTTCACTCCCACAAGAGGTACCTCGCTTTTTTCTTTCTTTCTTTTTTTTTTTAAATTCTGGTTAATTAAAATCCGCCTGAGTTCCTGTTGATTCGTGTTTGAAGGATTTGAAGTTTTAGTTTGAGTAATAATTTGATGTGAACTATTTTGAATTATTAATTACATAGTAAAGTTATATTATCTCTCTGTTTCTGCTGATAAAGGGGAATTGGAAATTTGGGTGATATCTTCAAAATGAACAGATGCTTTTGAACTGTATGCAAATCACAAGCATCATCTGTATGTTTAGTTCAAATCTAAGTTTTTTTATTTTCGGACTTGGCTATTCAGTATCTCGTTTGGATCAAAATTTAATTTGCACGAAGGCTCGATGAGAATATTCTTGGCTGATTAATTAGTTAATGTTAACTAAATTCTTACTACTTGCTTCTTATCCAGTGATACAATGATGTTATTCTATTTGATACCTATCGCATGGACCCGTTAGTTAATCTTCCCTTTTTGATTCCTCATTTTGTTGTGTTATGGCCCTTGAAAATTTGCAGATACATATAATATTTTTTGTTAGTGAAATTATCCTACTTCATTTACTATCTAGGACATCTGTGAATCCGAAACCACCTTCTAGTAAGCGAGCGGTAATAGTGTCTGATCGCTCGTCTGACATGAAACTTCCTGACGCCTCATTCCTCTTGAACTCACCCGTTGTACCGTCTGATCTACCAAATGTTTCGGATCACTCGTCCCGAGTTGCAGCCGCAATGGCGGAAAGTGCAGCTAGAAAGAGAGAGTTAATTGGACCGACAGCTACTTATCCTCGTAGTAAAATTCCAAAAGGGTCCTTGCCGCACTCGAAGAATGTTCCGGATACTGTTGGTAGTCATTTACTTCCACCTCAGCTGGCCGGAAGGTGTGTTTTTTTCCATGCTATTTTTTTTGTGAATTATGGCTTAAACCAAAGACAGAAACTTGTGCACACCTGCCTAACTGAGTACATTCCGTTAAGCAGGACCCAAATTTTAGTTTTTTAGATTTCGATTTTCAGTTTCTTATTAGTTTTTCTTAGTTTTTTAGGGGGGTTTAAAAAATTTTATTTTACAATTTAATTTTAAGGGACCTGCCTAACAGTTAGGCTGTCTGACAGGAGTGTGACTCTAGACCAAATTTTAATGTTTGAATTGAATAATCATCTAATGCAACTATTTCTTATTACCTTCTATTGTTTATGATCTTGTGTTAGAGTTGCACCTACTAACTTGGAGTTTAGATACTTTTAAAGATAGAAATCCCTTTAAATTGATAGATTTACTCATTATTTTTTCTATATAAATGTTTAGAGTTCATGAATCCTTGTTCAGATATTTTCACTAATTGAAATCTGAGATTCAGGATTAAATTGTCTATTGCTTTTTGTATATTTATCAGCTTTTTGATAGTGAGTTTTTATTTAGTTGGAGATGAAGCAAATCGTTTCTTAGTTGCTTGTAAATTATCCGGCACAATATTTATCATTGTCACGCATTTTCTTGTTGGTTTAAATCCGGACATTCTTACATGGATTTGCTGATGCTACATATGATATATATATATTTTGCAGGAGCAATGTGGTGACTGAAGACATAAGCAAGCTGTTTGTGAGAAAGCAAACTAATTCATCAACAGAATAGGGTGTACAATTTGATGATAAATCGATATTTCTGCGTGTAGGCATTAGTGGCATCGCACTCGGCCATCTGTTTTACGCTAGAATCAGATTCGGGTTGTAAAAAATCGTGAAATGTCTTTTCTTCTTCATTTTTTTTCCAACTCTGTAGAATCGGGATTGTGCATGTATACCCTGCGCTCTATTACCGAATGATGGGCACAATTTGGGATTATCGCAATGTTTTGGGCAACAATTCAATTACTTGCAGATTCAATGGGCCATAATGTGTTTACCTGTAAATTGGGGGGTGCTATTGCAAGTACGTGTTTACAGTATTAGTTCATTTCTCTTTCACTAAATAACCACGAAATGTTATTGCAATTATCTCTAAAATCGATATTAAAAAAAATATTATATATACATTTTATAACATATTTATAACACTCAAACCGAACCCTTACATGACTTAAATTTAAATAGAAGTAATGGGAAAATTACAGAAATGAGACCATACTTGGTCATTCATTATGTGTATAATCACAGCTTCACTCCACATTTTTTACAACAAATTTTTTCTTTGCTCACTCTGACTGGAAAGATAATTTATATACAAACTTATAACTACTGAATACGTCATCGTAAAGTGCAGTAACATTATCCACCTAAAAAGATTCAACGCTACGGCTAATTAACTAGCCGATTGAGTCATTTCTTTGTAGAAAAGAGGTTTGAACTGAGAGGTTAGCCAATTCCAGACAGAGAATTTAGATCCATGGAACTTAACCCTAACCGATTTTTTAGATCCTCCAAGCCTGGAAAATTCCAAATTCTTGGTAACTCCATAATCGGCATTTTTAGGGTCGTCAAGCAAAGGCAGCGCAAACGAACCATCCGACTCCAGGTTCTTGATCCATCCGCGCAGAACAAAGTTCACAACCTGAAATTATATATATATATATATATATATATATATATACACGGGAAAATATGAGCGAATAGTAATGGGACAAAAAGGGTTCCTGTATTTTATGGAATATTCATTTTTAGATCAAAACTTGTAGCCCTCTTTCACATTCTTCATCTTTTAAAGTTGGATAATTACAAAACCTGACCTGACATTTTGTCTAATTACAAAATAAAAACCCACTTATCTTTTAAACAAATGTCAGGAGGTATACGCAATTTTTAAAAGGTATTGGGTCTTTTTTGTAATTAGGCCAAACCCAAGGGGTATTTTTGTAATTAATCTAAAGTTCACAAAATGACATGACCTGTAATACGTCTCAATGGGAGGAGTGTATAAACAATTTATTCTACAAACTTGTGTATGAAAACAAAAGCATTCCCAATAGGTTGGTAAAAAAGTAAATAATTTATTATTTATTTATTTATTTTATTCAAATAACAACAAGTACCTCGGGAACTTCATCATGAGGGCAATGACCAGCCGGACTTATCTCATAATATGGAGCATCCGGCACTCGTCGTTTCACATGCAAACCGAATATTGGCATCACCCATGGATCCTCCTTCCCATATATCAGACAAATCGGTATATTGCTCATCTGACACCTGCAAATCATAAATAAAGCCATAAATGGATGTTCCAACAAAAACAACATAAAAAAAAGGTTAATGTTATACATGTGTACATACCGAGATAAAGCTTCATTGAAGGATAATTGTGCCCTCGGAGCAAACATGATTGAAGCCAACGATGCAGCAGCAGCTGGATGCTGAGTTGTCTTGACAATACGAGAAAAAACATCATCCACGTTTGTTGAGTGATCTGCATATACTTGCTTCAAAATTTCTGCAATACTTTCAGGATCACTAATTTTCAGCCATCTAAAAAACGACACGCCAAAGTTAGTTAAGCAGGTTTTGAAACATTTCAAGAAAGTCAAACTGGAAAAAACAGTGGCATGGCAATAACAGATTAAAGTATGCAAGTCACTAATAGCTCCTCCTTCTACATAAAGTAGATGATAATAGCCTGAACTTATTTATTCGAATACCAAACAGGAATCTTTTAAGGAATAATTACAAAAACCACCCCTGAGGTTTTGGGTATTTACAAAACATCCCTGGTAAATTTCGAAATTACAAAAAAAAAAAAACTTTTTTTTTGTGGTAATAATTATAAACCTCTGGTAGAGCTGTCAAACTCTGGCCTGCCCCAGCCTGATGTTTGGCCGGGCCCGGACTAGTGTTTCTTAGGCCCATAAAAATTCGGAGTTTATTTGTCTTCGAAGACCAAACCCGAATCTTTTAAGGAATAATTAAACAACCACCCTTGATGTTTTTTTTGGTATTTACATAAAGACCCAGAGAAATTTCAAAATTACAAAAAAAAAAAAAGAAAGAAACTTAATTTTAACTCAAAACCTCAGGTAGAGCTGTCAATCTCTGGCCTGGCCTTGCCAGTTGCTTGGGTGGGCCTGGGTCAGTGTTTCTTGGGCTTAAAAAACCCGAGTTTTTTGGTCCCACTCATAGTCTTGATGGGTCAGCCCAGCCTGGTCGACCCGACAGAACCGTGTCATTCCCTTATATATTTTTATGCCCTGGGCCAAATTGGGCCACAAAAATTATGGCCCGGAAGAATTTGACCCGGCCCGATAATTTTGACAGCTCTAGTTTTGGTAATCATATCGTCTTTTAATTATAGATTTTAGAATTACATACATTTTAGAAAGACTTTTGAAAGAGTTGGGTTGTTCAACTTACAAAATCTCTACAAGTTTTCGAACACCAGAAGGGAGAGGAAACGTTCCGGCCCACGGAAATAGTCTCGACAATCTTGGTGATCGTTCGGGATTAGGGAGAAAGCCCCAAAAAGGTGTTGCGTTGAGCAAAGTTACGCCTTTCACCAATTCAGGATAGCATGCCGCAAAATAGATCGCCACAAACCCTCCAAGCGAATTTCCCACAAGATAAACGGGCTCCCCGATAACCTACAATAAATCACATATTGGTTTATTTTTACATATAGCGCTCGTTATCACCAACAAAAACACAAAAAACACTAGGGTTCAAAAAAAGATGAACTTTTTCACAGTACCTCTTCTATAAAATCGTGCACTTGTTCCCTCCACAAGTCAACCGAATAAACTAACTCTTTCGCCCACGTCTCACTTTCATCTCCAAAACCCCACTTATCCTTTTCTCCAGCTAAAGTTGGATCTTCGTGTGGCAACGACATGCCTTGGCCAAGAAAATCTAATGCAAATACTCTGTAATCACGGCCGAGATCTCTTAGCTGTTTTTCGTAATGAAATGAGCCCACACCAAACCCGGGAAGAAAAAGAACTGCGGGCAAATTTATATTTTCGGACCCTGATTTTTTATAATGGACATTTAATTTCGGCCTCCATTCCCAGAAACAGCTACTTATGGAAGCTACTTTATTGCCGTTATCTTCATCTGGCAAACTAGGAATCGAAACTTTAGGTATCGAATGGCTAGTGCCACTCAGATTGGGTAAACCCTTTTCACCATCGAGCACGTAAGAACTATAAGTTTCACTTGAATTAACGTGCTCATATCTATCGAGAGAGCAAATTGCTGTAGAACGTCCAAACCGGCCAGGTCTTGTTAACCTTAAACTATACAACTGAGAAAACCTTGAAGATGCAAATCCTGATTCAATTACAACAGGAAAAACCAGTTTTTCCTTTGCAACAGGATATTTTGCAGCATGGCAAGAAATAACTTCCATCCTCCGGGGCAACTCTCTGAATGGAGTGAAAAAATGAGATGTCAACAACAGCAAGTGAATATCTATATTATTATAGAGAGAGGAAGAAAGTATAAAGATTTTTCTTTATTGCATTGCATATCCATTGGATGATTAACTCTATTTATTTGAAGTTTAGGCGCGAGAAAAGCATCCTATGTATATCTCAGCTGTAGAAAGGCTCCTTATAATAATATTTCAGGTCCTAAAATCAGGAAAATAATCGCTTGCCCTCAAAACTTTTAAATAAAATCAATAAACTAAGATCTATCCATTTACCTCTTTCTATTGACCCTTTACTGATAATATATTCATCTGAACAATTTCATATAAACAATACAAAACCCTCAGTGCACAGAGTGCTATCGAAACAGACATCAATCCAACATAATATATAACTCAGATTCTTGGATAAAATCATTGGATCACTAATTTTTTCCCCATAGATCAAGATAGGGAGGGGGGGGAAATCACGCACACGCGCGCATACAAAGATCTGAAGATCAATAAGTTTGAAAACACATGTTAAAATACTAGCATGAAAAAAATATATATCGTGGAGAAAAAAAAAAGCAAAAAACACAATCTTTATTTCTCTTTACTTTACCTCTTGATTGGAGAGCCCAGATTTCATTTAAGTGAACTTCCCAGTGTCCAGGAGAAAGTAACTGGCAATTATCAATTTTATTATTCTAGGTTATTGCTATTATTAACTGATTCCTCCAGACTCTAGTAGAAAGAGCAAAATGGTTGGCTAATACTTAATATAATAATTAGGTTGCTTAAGAGCCTGGCTTTCTTTAAAAGCCAAGAAAACGGTAAGACGAAAAGGAGTGAAACTATGAGGATTGTCGGTATGTTTGTTTTTTCTTTGTCATCTTGTGACCAGATTGTTTGGCATGAAAAAAATGTGGAGTGCACGCAACGTGTTTGTGAATATGTGAACGTGATTTGGCCAAATGAGACTGTACTCTGGAAGATTTTTAATTGATAGGATTGTTTTGGCCCTGTCCATAAATACTATATTTACTGGATCGCATTACCCGGTGTTTATAAAAAAAAAATTGATATTTGCAGAGTTTTATGAAATTAAAATTTTAAATGATAGTATTCTCGACCCATGACGTGGACATGTCTAATTTATTTATCAATTTAAATATTAATTAGTTTTAGATTCAATTTGTTAATAGTTTTATTTATATATTTATTAAAATTCAAAAGAAGTCACTTCTAAACCTCTGCCTACTCTCTGTTTATTGATTATTATTACGTTATTTTATATTTTAATGTTTAAAGTAAATTCGTTAATAATATTAGTTACATACTTTAAAAAATCAAACAGATATAATACCCTCAACTCGTGTCGCATTGTACCGTGTCCTATCAATATTAATTAATTATCATCATCATCATCATCATCATCATTATTATTATTATTATTATACAATTTTTATATTTTTTATTTTAGATTGAATTCATTACTAATATTTAGTTACATAATTAAATTATTTAAAATAAATCTTAATTCAGAAATACTATATTTACTAGGTTAATGCCCGCGTATTACACAGGTTTATAAAAAAATAAATATAAAAAAAAAATTGATACTTACAAAATTTTATGAAATTAAAATTTTAAAGGATAGTATTCTCAACCCGTGACGTGTACATCTCTAATTTATTTATCAATTTAAATATTAATTAATTTTAGATTCAATTCGTTAATAGTTTTATTTACATACTTATTAAAATTCAAAAGAAGTCACTTTTAAACTCGTGCCTACTCTCTGTTTATTGATTATTATTACGTTATTTTATATTTTAATGTTTAAAGTAAATTCGTTAATAATATTAGTTATATACTTTGAAAAACCAAATAGATATAATACTCTCAACCCGTGTCACATTGTACCGTGTCCTATCAATATTAATTAATTATCATCATCATCATCATCATCATCATCATCATCATCATTATTATTATTATTATTTTATTATTATTATTATACAATTTTATATTTTTTATTTTAGATTGAATTCATTACTAATATTTAGTTACATAATTAGATTATTTAAAATAAATCTTAATTTACCTATGTAGAATATTTAAATTCAATAATTACAATTATATTAACTTTTATTATAACTACTGCTTATTTAAAAAATTTCATAATAATATTTTTTTTATTTGAAATTATATCTTATGTAATTTATCTTTTAATTAAAATAATTAATTTATATATTTTTTTACTAATTATATATGACTTATTTGTATTTTTATTAGGAGAATAAAATAAAATATTGAATTAAACAAAATATAATAAAATAGAAATATTAAGTTAGTCAAGTATAATAAAGGATATAAAATACTTTTTCGAATATAAAATAACAAACTTTCTTACTTTAAAGGATATAAAGTAAGAAACTTTATTAATTTTTTGAACATAAAGTATGAAATTTCACTATACAATAATATATAATTTGTATTAAATAAGAAAATACATAATAATAATTTGCTATTAAGCAAGATTTTTTTTTATTTTTTTTTGGCAAAACAAAAGCGTGTAATAAGTAAAACAAAAGTGTGTAATGAGTAAAAAATACATAACAACATTTGCACATCAAAGCAAAAAACTTTTGCAATCAAATAAAATACTTTTTGGACATTAAATAAAATATATGTTACATATGGTAAGAAATTCGAACATATAGTAAGAAATATTTCCGGTGACCGAAATTATTTTTTGAACATTAAATGAAAATGTTTGGACATATAGTAAGAAATGTTTGCACATATAGTAAGAAATACATATATATAGTAAAAAATCCAGACATACAGTAAGAAAAATATTTGGGTTGAAAATAAAATTGACTGCACTGACTTTATGGACATCTATATCTATATATATCTATATTAAAAGGGAGGTCTAGAGAGAGAAAAAAAGGTGAGTAGAAGAGAGAAAAAATGTCACGTAGGATTATTTTCTTTTTTTTAGTTATGTAAGAATTTTTATTAACATAATTATGATATATACCTTATTAAAAATCCACCTAGGATTAGTTTCCTTTTTATTATGTAAGAATCTTCTTAACATAATTAGAATATATACTCTAATTGACATGAAAAATAATAAGAATTAATATTATATATATGCACATATATATATATATAATCTTTTATATGTTTTGATTTTTATTTTGAGTTTTCTTTTTTATGTTTTTTCTTTTTTTTTTCTTTTTTTTTTATTTCGAGTCCAATAATATCAAATTTGTCATTTCTTCTCAAAATTAATTTGATCAATTTATTTAATTAAATTATACAAAAATGCACAATACAATATAATTTGATATTATTTTTATTGGCTATAAACATGTTGTTTATTAAATATTATTACAATTCAATACTTTTTTGGTCACGACCCAATATAAAATATAAACGATAAACACCCATAGAAACTTCTTTATTTAAATACAAGATGCTCGATGAGAGCATGCTTAGACGATCATCTAAATACAACGCCATAAAATAAAACTAAGAACCATAGATGTAATTGGTTCATTATATATATATATATTTTATTTTATTTTAAACGAACTAACAAGACGACAAGTCACCCATATATATTAATCCTTGCCATGTAGTTCTCAATCAGTCGCAACTTCATTATCTGAAAATTAATTTGATAAACAAAAGAAAGAAATTGTGGGATGAGCTAACAGAGCTCAATGGGCCTGAAAGGGTGTGTTAATTTTCTTTTAAAACATGAAGATGCAATAGAATATGAAACTTTAAATTAAATAATTAAATAAATATATAATACTTAAATATCAACAACACAGAGTCAAATCACGATTAAACGCAGCCTGCGTAGATTCACCACCAAGCTTTTATGCGTTCTCCTTATTACCTTTTAGCCGAAGCTATGGCCGAAGCCCACGTCGCCTTATTCCTCCCAATTGGCTTGACGTCTCTTTAGCTATGGGCTTTTGCCCAAAGATCATCATACTCATGAGTATACCATATCTACGACCCAATCGCCTGTTGGACACTCCGTCCTTTCAGGGCTGGAATTAGGACCATAGGTAGTTTAGACAAGGACCACGGGCGACCCGTTCAATCACAAGTCTAACTATCCCACACCAATACAAACAAGTAACAATATTTATTCTATTCTTTGGCAAAAACACACATAATCACTCACGAAGACTAGCATATGAATTAATCAAAGTAAGTTAAATTCCCATAACACATAGATAATTTCTGTCAAAGGAAGATGCATATGTTGTTTATCAAAGTAATTTTCAGTTTTGAAAATATTAAGAAAACCCACTGTTTAACACTTTGTTCCACAAATCCTCTCGGCTTGATTTCCTACAAAATTCGCAAAGTATATTAGGCACAGTCTAACAACCTAAAAAAATAAACTCAAAACAAGGATTCAGACAAAAATTTTGCGATTTTATTTTATTTTTGATTCAATCGAAAGGATTTGAAGTTTTCTTCCCTTTTTACAGCGATTAACGGCTAGACGAAAAAGGAGATGGAAAATTGAGAAATTTCCTCCTCCTTTCTATGGCCGGCGATGATGCTAAAACACGACCCAAAATTTTCTGAGAAGATCAAGTACAAAATCCCAAATTTTGAAAAAAGAAATAGGCTTTACTACGAAAGCCATAGATGAAATGAAGAGAGAGAAAATAAAAGGCTTTCACCTTGTGAATAGCTGGTAAAGGATTAGTATGAAAGTACCCTTCTATATATAGGAGAATAGGTTCATTTATTTATTTTCAGATTATTTCTTATTTTTATTATAAATGAATATAAAGGCTTAACAATTCAAAACCAAGAGAGGTGTTGCTGGGCTTAAGACTTTTATCCAAAATATCACTAATGGGCTTTGACAAGTATATAAAACCCATGTAAGTTAATGTATTAATTAATAAGTGTAGTTATATTTTAATAATGATAGTCCTAAAAAAAAATAAAATAATAATAATATAAATAATAATAAATGAAAATTTTTGTTTTACTAACTTATCATCTTTTATATATTTTAGATTTTCGGAGCTGGGTCTCACATTTTTATTTGAATTGATCTCATAAAATAATGTATTTTATTATTATCTCAGAAACCACGTAAATATTACAAGTGCAAACCAAATACTAAGTGAAATGAACACCATCACATCAACTACAATATATTTGGAAAAAATCAACTAATTCAAAAATAAAAAAGGGGGAAGGCCGACTCTGAAAACAAATGTTGCTAAATACAGTAATTTCAAAGCATTTATGTCATACTCAATTTCGATTAAAGTTTAAAATCGAATTTATTTTGTTAGGTATGTATTTATATTTTACTTACTAATCGTTTCAACATCATTGTAATATTTATATTTTATTAATACTTATACTGTCATTTGATCATTCTTATTTAACTAAAAAGCCACCTATGATTAGTTTCCTCTTTTATTATATAAGAATCTTCTTAACATATTTAGAATATATACTCTAATTAACATGAAAAATAATAAGAATTAATATTATATATATGCACATATATCTATAATCTCTTATATGTTTTGATTTTTTTTTTAGTTTTCTTTTTTATGTTTTTCCGTTATTTTTTTTATTTCGAGTCCAACAATATCAAATTTGTCACTTTTTCTAAAAAAGTTATTTGATCACCTTATTTAGTTAAATTATACAAAAACGCAAAATACAATATAATCTTGTATTATTTTTATTGCCTATCAACATTATGTTTATTAAATATTATTACGATTCAACACTTTTTTTATTTGAATTTGATCTCATAAAATAATGTATTTTGTAATTATTATCTCAGAAACCCGTAAATATTACAAGTGCAAACCAAACACTAAGTGAAATGAACACTATGACATCAACTACAATATATTTGGAAAAATAATAACTTTTTTTTTTTTTAGTTATGTAAGATTTTTCTTAACATAATTATGATAATTATGATAGATACCTTATTCAACTAAAAAGCCACCCAGGATTAGTTTCCTCTTTTATTTTGTATGAATCTTCTTAACATAATTAGAATATATTATCTAATTAACATGAAAAATAAGAAGAATTAATATTATACATATGCACACACACACACACACACACACACACACATATATATATATATAATCTTTATATGTTTTGATTTTTATTTTGATTTTTCTTTTTTATGTTTTTTCGTTATTTTTTTTATTTCGAGTCCAACAATATCAAATTTGTCACTTTTTCTAAAAAAGTTATTTGATCACCTTATTTAATTAAATTATACAAAAACGCACAATACAATATAATTTGATATTATTTTTATTGGCTATAAACATGTTGTTTATTAAATATTATTACAATTCAATACTTTTTTGGTCACGACCC
>BMAC01000278.1:713869-761517 GCA_014905375.1 Phtheirospermum japonicum | reverse complement strand
ACATTATTTGATTAAATTATACAAAAATGCACAATACAATATAATTTGATATTATTTTTATTGACTATCAACATGCTATTTATTAAATATTATTACGATTCAACACTTTTTTATTTGAATTGATCTCATAAAATAATGTATTTTGTTATTATCTCAGAAACCGCGTAAATATTACAAGTGCAAATCAAACACTAAGTGAAATGAACACTATGACATCAACTACAATATATTTGGAAAAAAATCAACTAATTCCAAAACAAAAAAGGGGAAGGCCGCCTCTGAAAGCAAATGTTGTTAAACACAGTAATTTTCAGAACATTTATGTCATACTCAATTTCGATTAAAGTTCAAAATTGAATTTATTCTGTTAGGTATGCATTTATATTTTACATACTAATCGCTTCAACATCATTGTAATATTTATATTTTATTAATACTTATACCATCATTTGCTCATTGTGCGAAGTAAAAAAAATTATCTTTACATTAAATTGTAGCAGACCTACAATCCATGCTAGACGGTGAAAACAATAAAGAAAAAACATGTAAGAAAGAAATAGAAGTCACGTAGAATTATTTTTCTTTTTTTAATTATATCGAATTTACTTAATATAATTATGATAGATACCTAATTGATATTACAAATAATAGATCATTTAAACACACACACACACACACACACACACATATATATATATATATAATCACTTTTATGTTATTTTTATTTTTATTGTGATATTTTTGTTATTTTTATTTATTTATTGTGAGTACAATAATATCAAATTTTGTCACTTTTTCTCATAAGTAATTTGACCACTTTTTAAAATTAAATTATATAAAAATGGCAACATAATTCAGTATTTATTTTATTAGCTATCAACGTGTCATCTATCAAATACTATTACAATTCAATCTTTTATTTAAATTGATCTCATAAATAATGTTTAATATTAATGATGATTTAGTTTTTTTTAATTATGTAGGAGTTTTCTTAAAATAATTAGGATGTATACCCTAATTAATATTAAAAAATTTATAAGATCGTTTGAATATATATATATGTGTGTGTGTGTGTGTGTGTGTGTGTGTGTGTGTGTTATTTTAATTTTTATCGTGAGTCCAACAATATCAAATTTGTCACTTTTTCTCAAAAATAATTTTACCACTTTTTAATTAAAATATGCAAAATTACACAATGCAGTACAATGTAGTGTTTGTTTTATTTGCTATCAACGTGTTATTTATCAAATATTATTACGACTCAAAATTTTGATTTGAGTTGATTTCTTAAAATAATGTATTTTGTTACTATCTCAGTAATCATGCAAAATAATACAAGTGCGAAACCAACATCGAGTGGAATGAACACTGTGCATCAACTATAATAGATTCGTAAAAAGATCAACTAATTGTCTATTTGATCCACAAAGTGGTAGTAAGAGAATTACAGTAGAAAAGAGATCTGGTAATTTTAAATATATCAACGAGTTGCATCCTTCATACGTTTCTCTACACTATCAATTACTATTTCCATGCGGTGAAGACATACATATATAGGAAAAACATATCTTTTTTTGAACCTCGAAAACCTGTAAACAATATATGAGCCAGATGGCGTTCTTTTCTCATCGATTGCATGAAAGAGACACGGAGGTACTCACTATTCTATACAGTCTACGACTCACACAACAATTCATAATTGATGCATATACGATTATTGAATCTTCAAAATTGTGGCACGTCAGGACTCATCAAAAAATTATGAAGTGAGATGTACAGTGGGATTGTTGATGTAGTGTTATGAGGTGAAATAAATGGCTCAAGTGTTGGTACTCATGTTGTCTTACCCTCGACATTTACTAGCGGTTCTCCAGAGGGTCATTTCACATATTTTTTTTTTATCTATTACTGAATTACGTAGCTCATTTAAATGTTAAATGGTGTAACAAATTTATATCTATCAAGAATTTGTTCAAATATGTCAATTAATGTAACTATATGTTCACCATAACATTCCATGAGAACAAATATGGGGATGCAGAGGATAAAAAAATCAATGAGATCAACCATGTATTATGATTGTCATAACATTTCTCCATGTTAAGCGGCGTGGAGAATATTCGTTTATAAAATTCAGTATAAAGTTCCACCTATCATGTGTTTGAGTTTTCATCTTCCAGAAGAGTATAATGTATTGTGTAATAATAATGATTAGTTAAACGCAATGAAACGCAAGTCAAAAACACCATATCATGTTTTAGGTTGGTTCGAGGCAAATAAGAAAAATCAGGAAGTACATAATTTGCCTTATGTTGAGTTTCCTACAACTTTTTTAGTACTAAAAAACAAAAGAATAAACACATAGTAAACTAGGTTTTTTAACTTGACGATCATACTGTATATGTTAATATTTCTCAAGGAAGCAATGCAGGTGAATTGTTGTTAATCCCTAAAATGACTGTCACACCATCTAACTCGAGGTTGCCTTTCAAGTTCCAACGATGACAATTTCTTCTGATTGTGTCACATGTTATGATGATCAACAAAATTCAGGAACAATCTCTCTCTCACATTGGACTTTTCCTAAAGAAGTTGGTTTTCAGTCATGACCAGTTATACGTTGCTATACAAAGGATTACCAATCGTAAGGGTTTAAAAATATTGATCGACGATGATGAAAATAAATATAGTAACAAAAATACAAATGTTGTCTATAAGAAAATTTTTCATAATTTGTAAAGTGTATTTTGTCTAATAACAATCCTTTTATGGATCAAGTTATACCATTCTGAATACTATTCGATATTTAAATAATATATAGATGATTTATATATAGGGAGCGGTTATGGTAAAACCATTTCTGATGTGAGAACCAGTGATAGTTTTTACTGAAATACACACACACACACAGATATATATAACTTAAGTATATATATATAATTACTTATTTAAATATTTTAATACATTTAAAAAAATTATTTTTATTTTAGATAAAATAAAATAAAAAATTATCGTGCAACGCACGGGTATAATACTAGTGTAGTAAGAAATTCAAACATACAGTAAGAAATTTTGGGTAGAAAAAAAAAAATATCGAAAATAAATTCCGGCAGCCGGGAAATATTTTCAGATGATAAGGAAAATAAAATGTGATCGAAAAAAAGTTCCGGCGGCCGGCGGCTAACTTTATATTTGTTTGGCCAAAAAAAAAAACTCTCGCCGGAAGGCGGCGGCAGGTGGCCCCAAATTATTATTATTATTATTATTATTATTATTATTATTATTATTATTATTATTATTATTATTATTATTATTATTATTATTTTAATAGTAAGAGTATTGTGGTATATTCATATCACAATTTTGGACTATTTGACAAAAAATAGTTACTATTTAACTTAAAATTGGATGGAAGACTAATTGACAAATGGACTTCCACATGGGGTGACAATTTCCCCTAAAAATTAACCAAATACAATTTTGTGTTATGAAATCACTCCTATATATTAATGCAAAATCCTACTACCTATGTGTCTGCTTCGTATGATTCGTTTGAAAAATAAAAAATTATGGTGCTTCGTTTGCTTATGTGTCATCCGAGCCTAATATTTACCTATTTTATTTTTGTTGTATCTTACCTAATTTAATTTCTTTTAATTATATTTTTCCTTATTCAATACTTTCCCTTGATTCTCTTAATATAAAAATAGAAATAAATCATATATAATAGGTAGATAGATCTAAATTAGTTATTTTAATTAAAAGAAAAACTACATATGAAATAATTTTAATTAAAAAATTATTATGAAAATAAGTAAATAAATTTTATTGATAATATAATTTAAAATAATTTTATTTTGAAGTTTTAAATATTCTATATAGGTAAAATATGAGTTATTTACAATAATCTAAATATATAACTAAATATCAGTAGTTTATTCAATCTAAATATAAAAATATTAAATTATATACTAATAATTAATAAACATTGATTAGACACCACTACAATGCGACGGGGGTTGAGAGTATGATATATCTTGGATATCTCAAAGTATGTAACTAATAATTAATAACGAATTTATCCTAAATATTAATATATAAAATAATTTAATAATAATAATTATTAATAAAATAGATATTAGACACGGGTTTAGAATGTGACGCCTTTTGAATTTTTGTAAGTATGTATTAATGAATTTAATTTAAACATCAAATACAAAAATATTTAATATTTGTAATAATTGATAAATAGATTAGACATGTACTACGAGTTTGGAATAATTATTTTAATTTTTAAATTTAGATTTAAAATTAAGTAATTATCACAAATATTTTTTATATTTATCTTTTGATAAGTTCTGTGTAATACACGGGTGTTAAAAAAAATATTAATTCAAAATCCTTCTAATTTACGTGTCTTCTTCGTATGTCTTGCTTGGGTAATAAAAAATATTGGTGCTTCGTTTGCTTATGTGTCATCCGAGCCTAATATATACCTAATTTAATATTTTCATTTTACTATATCTTGCCTAATTTAGTATTTTATTTTTATTATACTTAGCCTAACTTGATAGTTTTCTTTTATTATATTTTATCTAATTCAATAATTTTCTTTTATACTCCTATAAAAATATAAATAAGTCATATATAATTAGTAGAAAAAAATTTAGATTAGTTATTTTAATTAAAAGATAAATTACATAGGAAATAATTTTAATTACAAAAGAAAAACTTATATATGAAAATAATTAATAAATTGTATTAATAATAAAAGTTGAAATAATTTAATTTTGAAATTTTAAATATTCTGTATAAGTAAATTATGATATATTTGAAATAATTGGAGTATGTAACTAGATATTAGTAATGAACTCAATCTAAATATAAGAAAATAAAATTATATAATAATTAATTAATATTTATTATATAATGACACAATGCGAGTAGGCTTGAAAATATGACATGTTTTGAATTTTTCTGAATATGTAATTATAATTACTAACAAAATTAATTTAAATATAAAAATATAAAAATTAGTTAATAATAATTAATTAATATAAATTATAGACGAGTTGATAATGTGACATCTTCTGAATTTTTTTATGCAAATATAATTATTAATGAATTTAATCTGAATATTGAAATATAATATAAATCAATAATTATAATAATTAATAAATTGAACAGGGCACAGGTTGAGCTACACATCCTTTCAATTTTTTTATTTAAAATTTAAAATTTTATAATTTTCACAAATATTATTTATATTTAATTTTTTATAAATCTCGTGTAATACATGGGTATTAAACTAGTATATATATATATATATATATATATATATATCAATTATATATATTTATTAAATTGATAATTCATTTCAGAATCCGTGTAATATGCGCATCCTAAATTGATAAGTATTTTCTGAACATGCATTTTTGTTAGGGAAAATTACATGCACATATATTAGTCAAATGTATAATTATACTTTGTACTTTAATTCTGGAAGGCACAATTCAATTAAACTATAGTGCGTAGACCATTTGACTTTCCGAGCTTGCGAGACTAATGAACTTTATGAAAATGAATAATATATGCCATTTATACACTAGCACTATTTGACCCAACCCAAGTGTTTCGAAAACTATTATTAATTTACGAAAATAGGAAAACAATCATAATTCGATTTTTCAGAAGAAAAAACCCAACAAATGACATTGGTGTGGTATACTCGGAAGGGGCAATTTCGTCCTTCAGCGCACCTCATAAGCCGTAAACTCCCAACCCATCCTACGTGCACGATCTTATATAGTTTGCCTGACAAATCAGATAGGGGTACCTAAATTCCCATTATGCCCCCATCTTGTCTTGGTAAGAAAATTGAAAACCCCCACTCCTCTTCCTCGTAAAAATGAGTGTAACGGAAGAGAATGCAGATCAAAACCTAAATTAACAACAAAACCAAAATAAAAAACCCCCTTAGAGAGAGAAAGTGCTCTCACTCCTTTCCATTTCTCTCGATCTACTTCGAATTTTGCTCAGTACCCAGATCCAATAACGCTATTTACCCGTTCATTTAAGTTAAATCTCCTTCGGGTACATAGATACATCTAGATTGATAGATTTGTAGGTTTTGTAATGGCAGGTTGTATAAAGGGGGTGAACAGATCGGCGTCGACGGCGTTCTCGCCGGACGGCGCGTACATCGCCGCTGGGACGATGGCGGGGGCGGTGGATCTGCAATTCAGCTCCTCCGCCAATCTCGATATATTCGAACTTGATTTCGTGTCAGACGATCGGCAGCTAATCCTGGCGGGCACTGTTCCTAGCACTGAGCGTTTCAATCGGATTTCCTGGGGCAAGGCTCCTGCAAATTCTGAGGATTATTCGATGGGCCTCATTGCCGGTGGCCTTGTCGATGGCAACATTGGGATTTGGAATCCTAAGCATATGATCTGGTGAGTTTTTAGTTATTTGGCATTATTTCTGCGATTAATCTTATTGCCAACTGCAGACGTCGTTTGATGATTGTTATGATTCATGTATAAGGGATGCAATCCAGACATTCAAAAAAATAAATGAAAATAAAAAATCTGGATTTGATGAAATAGAAGATACAATGTTTATGTGGTAATGTTTTTCTTGCTTTCAGTTCTGATCCCAGTAAAAGAGGTTCTGATACAAGCGAGAATGCTTTTGTTGCGAATCTATCACGGCACAAGGGGCCTGTAAGCATTTGACCATGATTTTTTTTAGCCTTTCTATTTTAATTATGGCTGCTGATAAAATGATATATATTTATTAATTTATTCATTGGTCCAGGTTCGGGGCCTGGAATTCAATGCTCTTTCCCCAAACTTTATTGCTTCTGGCGCTGATGATGGTGAAATTTGTATATGGGATGTAATAAAACCATCAGAGCCAAATCATTTTCCACCACTCAAGGTATACATTGATTAATAGCTCCAGTACTGTTCGTTAAGGCTTTTAAACTAATTCCACGAAAACTGTTTGGCAAGAAACTTTATTCTGCTTGTTTACATAGACATAAGATGTACGGGAACTGGGGATAATGGAAGGTACGAAGAACTAATTACCCACCTTGAGGCAGTGGCTAAGATTCCTTTGGCAGTTAATCTATTATTCTATTATAAAAGTGTCCTTTGTTGTTTGGGGACCTCCTGTTCCCTTGTTGGTTTATTTTATTTTTATTCTTGACGAGACAAATATAGAACAATATGTCCTCTTGAGGTTTAATTTTTTCTGGAAGAACAAATTTGTCTGTGGGTACTCGAGTTGAAGCGCTTGATGAACATGAGCACATTAGCAAGTCCAAATGTCAATTGCTGGATTAGTTGGATGGGTTGTACATATTCAAACTCATGAGATATCTATGCATGTGTGTGTGTTTGTGTATCTGTGTACCGCTGACTTCATCAAAGAATAACATGAATATATTATTGACGTCATCAAAGAAAAAAAAATGAATAATCCGTATCAATTTTCAGGGCAAAATGAAGTAAATTTTCATTATGTTAGAAATGATTTCCATTGAAGAATCTAAAGTGAGGATCGAGTGTCTCCACAGAAACCACAAGCTCCAATTGCATTTGAGAAATTTTCCGAACCTACACATTATTTTCATAACTATGTGCTTAGCAGTGCAAGTTCTTCCCAAGTGCGCCCCCACACCTGTGTAGAGTAGATCGTTCAACAGTATTGTGATAATCTTTAACATATGAGCTGGCTTAACCTTCATTATGAGCTGTAAGCTGCTCCCTGTGCCTGTTCTTAGAATATTTCTTACCACTAGGCATGTAATCTGAGACTAAATTATCATTGTGATAGAATGATTCATTTATAGCCGATGGCCTTCTTTGATAAAGCTTGTTGGAGCGGAATATCTCAAGTTTGTTGGCTTTTGGGCTAGTAGTTTTCTTGGAAGGATAAGATTATGAGTTAATGACCAAATATGACTGGATACAAATCAAACTGAAGTTATTGGGAGTTGTCACAACCCAAGGAAATTAGATAATTAGAAACTTGACAGAGGAGAAACAATTAAAAAATAGGAAGTAAAGATGAAACAAGCAAAGAGGCAGGGGTAGATACTGATAGGTTTGATATGCTTTTGTCTGTCTTTTTATCATTTCTTCTTTTTCATTCTTTTTGAGAAGAATGTGTCTTCTTTTGGAAAAAACCAGAGTTCTTGATAAAACAGAAACCAAAAGATTTATTATTCTGTGGCAAACGTACTTTGTGTACACTACTAATTATAGCATTTTGAACATTGATTCATCACATTTTTTTATTTCAAAAAAACCAAATCCTTTCACAATTTCTGATGACACCCATCAGGTGCTCAGTGCTCTAGATCGAGCTCTAGCTCTATTTATTTTATCATCACCTTTTTGTACTCGCAAAAGGCTGTGAGCCTATGACCTTGATTTTCTTCTATATGTCAATTCTTAGTTTCTCTCTTACTCCTGGGATTTCCGTCTAATTAAGTTTTTCCATCCACTTGTCCATTATTTTCCCACCCAGAAGTAGGAGGGAAACTCAAGCTTATTAAACTGTTTTTCAGGGCAGTGGATCTGCAACACAAGGTGAAATTTCATTTGTGTCCTGGAATAGCAAGGTTCAGCACATACTGGCCTCCACTTCATATAACGGGACAACAGGTAAGCAGGTTGATTATTAATGGCTTTTTTTGGCTCTTAAATATCACATTTGCATTGGAATAATAGGCGTTTTCTGTAATTTCAGTGGTGTGGGATCTGAAAAAGCAAAAGCCAGTAATAAGGTAAATTGACAGCCATCAAATGTGAAACCCATTTTTGGCACATTGCACCGTTGGCTGTTGTCATTGGATTCTTCCTCTTTCTGATCTCAAATATGCCTTTGCAGTTTCTCAGATTCAGTTAGAAGGAGGTGCTCGGTTTTGCAGTGGCACCCCGATGTCGCTACTCAGCTCATTGTGGCTTCAGATGAAGACAATTCATCTTCTCTCAGGGTATAATACATTTGCTCTCAGTTTCTTGGCACAAACTTATATCTCAAACCTACTTAACTTATGACCACTGTAATTGTGTTCACCTTCAGCTGTGGGATATGCGCAATATAATGACTCCAGTAAAAGAATTTGTTGGGCACACCAAAGGTATGATATATTTAAGGAATTCACTCGTAATTTTTTACCAAGTCTTACTCTCAAATCTCAATCATTGTTTGCAACATGTCTCTAGTTAATTTTCTTTTTTTTCTTTTTTTTTTAATTTCCTGATTTCCAATTTAAATTGTTATTAATTTATCATTGCTTGAATATGAAAATGATCAATGTTTGATACGTTACTGACCATTCTGACATCTCAAATTGTGATAACTATTGGCCGATGTTCTTTCCATGATTCTCCTATATTGAATTTATTGTTTTACATTAAAGATAATCGTCCAAGTTTTAGTTTATTTCTGGGTCAAGTGAATTGTTAATTATCATAAAACCATTTCGCAAAAATGCGGATACGGGAGATTTTGCAATCACGCAGCCTCTTTTCTCTTAGATTGCTAACATCATTTCGCGTTTCCATACCAATATTATTGTGAGAATGATTACATTGCAAAAATTATCAGAATCAAATGGTGCCGGAAGAGATCTGACTAGGCCAACTAAACACTTGCTCTCGTGGAAAGGATCAAACTTTCAAAATAATGACATTAACTAGCATGTAAGATTGATACACCAGAGAATGGTGAATATGTGCACTTATGTGTACATTTGCCACCAGAGAATAGGAATGTTGGGGAACTCATTAAACACCAAATGATGTTTCTATTAACGTGGGAGTTTAATACAACAAAATTTATTTCCATGTCCTTTCACACATTTTCTTTTTATACACGAGGGCCCTTGCGCTGGAACAATAAATTTATTAATTTAGAGTGTCATAAGAACCGGCTGAAGATAACTTCAAACATTTTATAACTGCGTTTTCCTGCACTAAGCTAGGGAGTAGTTTTCTTTCTGAGCATTTTATACCCTCGTATTTATTTTAACCCCATACTAGGGACAACTGATAGGACAGGTTCTTTTATCTATTAGCATTCTTTTCCTGCCCAGTTGTGTTGTTTTAGTTACTTTTAAGCGTTAATCTTGTCATCTGTATTCTGATGACTATGCTTAATGCTTATAATTCAATTTACACTTCAGAATTTCATTGAATCCTGTTCCACGTGCATCAGGTGTGATTGCTATGTCATGGTGCCCTATTGACAGCTCTTATCTGCTTACCTGTGCCAAAGATAACCGTACTATTTGCTGGGACACTGTATCTGGAGAGGTGAATATATTGATTGTTTGTATTTTCCTTGAAATATAGGTGTTATCATTTCCCATTGAGTATGCAGGATTCCTTCTTCAACTGTTATTTTATTCTCCTTCGTTCTTTGAGTCAGTATTTTGACACATGGGTCAGTGATAACATGAGTTGTTTTTGTAGATTGTGGCTGAATTGCCTGCTGGAACCAACTGGAATTTTGATGTGCACTGGTATTCTAAGATTCCTGGACTCATATCAGCGTCTTCATTTGATGGGAAAGTTGGCATCTATAATATTGAGGTTATTTCCTAATGCATGAAACTCATTTCAGTTTTCAATGGTTGGTTGCTATTAGTAATGATGCAGTAAATTAATAATTTTGGTAAGGGTCTATTAGTGATTTACCCTTTTCTGTAAGCATTTGCTGTGATTCATGGATGATTAGCAGTTAGTGATTAGACCTAGTACCTGTCGCATGCAATTCTGTTAAGTTTGCTTCTTCTGAAGTTGCATCATTATGTGGAACTAGAGAATCTCAATGGTTAACTATCAGAAGTTTTTAGTGATCTTTGCCCTCTGGAGGTGGACATGAACTTTTCTCCGGTGGCACACACAAAGTCATGAATGCGTACCTAATTGAGATTCGCTCATGTTCTGGATTAAATGCAGTGTGAAAATGGTTTTCAAAGATTCATAATACAAAAAAACTGTCTTCTTTTTCTTTCTTTTGGGATTGCTTAATATCCTTTGTATCAATTGTGGATTTGCTTTTTTGCCTTCCGATTCGTACACTTTTTAATTGCAGGGCACTGGTCGATATGGTGTTGAAGAGGGTGCTTTTGGAGCAGCAGGTATGATCACAGATTTTTAGATGTTTAAAAGTTTACCCATCTCCACGTGGAGTATATGGAATGCATTTATTGTTCTGAGACAGCTTGTAGCATCTTTTAAATGCATTTGCTTGTCTACTTTCTGGTATTGTGCGGTATTCGAGCCTTTTTATTTTCTACCCCCAGATTTATCATGGTAGATACTTCATGGCTCTATTGTAGAAATTAGATACTGCTTGTGTTTAAAACCAACAGCACTGCATCTGTATCTCCTAATATTTTTCCTTCATTGCCTTGATGTCTTAATTAAAATTGGGTGTTAGTGTGTTTGATGTTACCAGTAGCATAACTCTTCGTGTGTTATGTTCTTCTTCTTTTCTTTTTTCTTTTTGGTTTTTTTTTTTTGCCGGGATTGTGGTCAGTCAAATATACTAAAGGTTGTTGCACACTATTGTGAGAGTAATAAGGGAGTGTTTGCAGACTCTAGTGCTTTTTTTAGAAGTGATTTATTTTTGGAGAAGCACGAGTAGGGAGTTTTTTCAAATAGAAGCTAAAAGCTAAAAACAATCAAAAGTTGGAGTCTGTGAAAAAAAGCTACTTTGAAAGGGAGCTTTTGAATGTAATTTCAAACTTGCCCTTTTTATTGTTAAAATAGTGGGCAAAGAATTAAGGATATAAATGTAAAACACAAATTTTATTTGAAAAAATTACAAAATCACTTTTCCAAAATCAAAAGCACCCCACTTACAGCTTTTAAATTTTACTGAATTAAAGCAGAAGCTAAAGCAAAAGTTGTATTAACATAAACCCAAAAATGCTATTTTCCAGCTAAAATCCCCAAAACACTTTTTAAGAGTCAAACACTCCCTAAATACAGGATTAGAAAAGAGACCTGAAAGATTCAAATAGTTGTGATTTTTCAGTACAATCTTTCCATGATGTTAGTACAAAGAGCCATTAGATGGTCTCAGTCAAATAGGAAATAATTAAAATAAGTGTTTCTGCTCAATGTCATGTTAATTTATGTTTTTGGTTAGTCTCAAATGTTATGTTTTATGTAGCACCTTTGAAGGCCCCAAAGTGGTACAAGCGAAAAGCCGGAGTTTCATTTGGATTTGGAGGCAAGCTTGTTTCGTTTAACTCTGCTGAATCTCCTGCTGCATCTTCAGAGGTAAACTGAGGGACTTTTATTGTTGATTGCCTCCGACATTTTACACTTTTTGACTAATTTTCCTATTTCCAGGTTTATGTGCACAATTTAGTTACGGAACATGGTTTGATTAGTCGATCTTCTGAATTTGAAGCTGCAATACAAAATGGAGACAGATCAGCACTTAAAATTTTGTGCGAAAGGAAATCTCAAGAATCTGAGTATGTCTTCTTTATTTCATAGTTGGTGCCTTTGAGATGAATTAGGTTGTTATAGCATACATGTTTTTTTTGTCCAAACTTGTCTTGAACCTATTATTGTCTGCTCAGATCTGAGGAGGAGAGGGAAACATGGGGCTTCATGAAGGTCATGTTCAATGAGGATGGGACTGCAAGGTCAAAGCTGCTTTCCCATCTTGGTTTCAGTCTGCCTGATGAAGAAGGTGATACTTCAAAGGATGATGTCTCTGAGCAGTTAAATGCTCTTGGTCTTGATGAGAGTACAGCTAGTAAAGGAGTTTCGGAGAATAAAGAGTCTGCCTTATTTGCATTTGATAACGGAGAAGATTTCTTTAACAATCTTCCAAGTCCCAAGGCCGATACACCTCGGTCCATTTCCAAGGATGAATTTGTTGTCGAAGATTCTATAAAGAAATCCCAACCAGAAATTGACGGACCAGAGGAGAGTTTGGATCCTTCATTTGATGATGCTGTTCAACGTGCTTTGGTTGTTGGAGACTACAAGGGGGCAGTCGCACAGTGCATCTCTGCAAATAGATTGGCCGATGCTTTGGTCATTGCTCATGTCGGTGGTGGTTCTCTATGGAATAACACGCGTGACCAGTACCTCAAGACAAGTAGTTCTCCCTACCTAAAGGTGGTGAAACATCACCTTTTAATTTTGTAACATTTTTCCCTTTCTGTTTGTGAAATAAGTCTTGTTCTTGTTCTTGATGTTGATTGTCTACACTTTTCTTTTTAGGTTGTCTCTGCCATGGTAAACAATGACCTAATGAGCATAGCAAACACCAGACCTCTAAAATCATGGAAGGAAACTCTTGCTCTCTTTTGTACTGTAAGTTTCTTCTCCCCTGAAATTGAGTTGGAGGTCATAATATTTCACAATGTGGTAATAGATTAACCGTTATGTAGTACAATCTTTTGAAAACTTGAGGCCTCCATATTTTTATTTTTATTTTGCTAACAGCATTGTCACTCCCTCAGTATATTAATGAATTAGAATGTGATGCCCTATGTCATCCTACCTATAATCCTAAGTTTGAGGCTAAAGCTACATTGTCAATTTCTATTTTGTGATGCCCTATGACATCCTACCTATGAATCCAGCACATAATTCTTTCTGTTTGTGTGTTTCAATTCTGAGATCAATGCAACTTGCTGTATCTAAATTATATCTAAATTTTGTTTACTATCTTCAGTTTGGACAACCAGAAGAATGGGCACAATTATGTGACACACTTGCTGCTAGACTCATGGCTGCTGGTGATGCTACTGCTGCAACTCTGTGTTACATATGTGCTGGAAATATCGACAAGACTGTGGAAATCTGGTCAAGGAATTTGTCATCAGAACTGGATGGAAAGCCATATGTAGACCGGCTCCAGGTTAGAATGCATTGACTGAGCATTTCTGGTGATGATTTTTGCGAGATGGAATATGAACTTATATGTATTTCTTATATTTTTTAAAGGATTTAATGGAGAAGACTATTGTCTTTGCTTTGGCCACTGGACAGAAGCAATTCAGTGCTTCATTATGTAAACTAGTTGAGAAATATGCTGAAATATTAGCAAGTCAAGGGCTTTTAAGTACAGCGATGGAGTATTTGAATCTTCTCGGGACAGAAGAATTGTCTACTGAACTTATTATCCTACGTGATCGTATTGCTCGCTCAACTGAGCAAGGTGCGCCTTTGTGCAATCTTTTGTGATTGATTCTTATTATGATATTTAGCTGAAAGGAGTCTGCATTTATGTTTTGGTGCACCGCCCCTCCACACGCAAAAGAAACGAAAAAACAGAAAAGAAGAATAAGAGAATGATATATCATGGATTGTTTGTGTGAGTTTGCTAGTTCTATAGTCATTTATGACACATGATGTATTGAAAATTTGCAATCTCTCTTAGTCTGCAGTCACTACTTTGATCCACGTTTGAGGTTAGTATAATTTTGTCTTATGGGTTAGTAGTACTGTAGACATGCTTCCGCATCATGAGTGACATATCAAGTTTTCGACTGGATTACAACTTTAAATTGGAAAGATTAAGATTCCTGATAGTTCTTTTATCAAGCTATTCTGAAAGACATCTCATCAGCATAAATCGGTTTCTCTGTGTCCAGCTAAGCAGACCTGGATTTGCTCTAAACCCAATTTTGAATTGTAATTCATTTGAGGTCGTTCTTTGTGTGGTGTGGTGTACATATATTTGTTACGATGAATTACTTTTCTATCTTAACCTTCTTTATGTTCTAATTTTTTCCTTTTCTATCTTAAACTTCTTTATGTCTAAGCTTTATGTTCGAATTTTTTCCATTACTTTTGCTCTTCTGACACATATTTTTGTATAAGCAGAGAAAGAGGTTGAGAAGACTGTTACTTATGAGACCAATCAATTGCAATCCGGACCTACCTACGGAGAGCAATCGAGTTATGGTGCTGTTGATGCTTCTCAAAGTTATTATCAGGTATTTATTTCCTGATTCTCAGCTTCTAATTTATTTTTTTAATGTTGATTCCTGGTTCTTACTTTTACATATTGTTCCCTTTTTTCTTTCCTCAGAATACTGCAGTATCTCAGTTTCAACCAACTATTCCCAGCAGTCCATATGGTGAAAATTATCAGCAGCAGCCAGCAGCTTCATATGGAAGGGGTTACAATGCTCCTGCAACATATCAGGCAATCTCACAGCCCAACACACCACAGCCTTCCATGTTTGTCCCTTCCCCTGCACCTCCAGCTCCGATGGTAATAATTCCTATTTTCTTTAATTTTTAATTAAGTATTTTGGTTCGGATATGACTACGATACATGTGTTTTCATGATCATTTGCAGGGAAACTTTCCTCCGCCGCCTCCTGCTAATACTCAGCCTGCTGCTAAATTTGTCCCCACAAATCCCCCTTTATTAAGAAACGCAGAGCAATATCAGCAGCCATCGACTTTGGGTTCCCAGTTGTATCCAGTATGCTTACCCCTCACCCATTACTTTTTTTCCTCTTGTAAAAATTTGGTCGTTTCTCTAAGTTTGTCTTAAATTCTTCTATTTAGGGGGCTGCTAACCCTAGCTATCAAGCGGGTCCCCCGGGGGTTCCTGCATATGGTGCCAACACATCTCAACTTGGGGGCCCCACTCCCGGGCAAAAGATGCCCCAGGCATTCACTCCTACTCCGCCATCTATAGGATTCATGCCTGTTAGTGGTTCAGGGGTTCAAAGGCCAGGGATGAATCCAGTGCAACAACCTCCTAGTCCTACTCAGCCTGCTCCAGTGCAACCACCAGCTGCTCCTGCTGCTCCCCCTCCTACTGTGCAGACTGTTGATACGTCAAATGTGCCTGGTAAACTTTCTGCACCTCCTCCTTTTGATATTTTTGTTAGAAGAACTTTTATCAAAGAGCTCCAGATCCCTGTTCTAGTAAACCAACTATTAAATGATGTGTAGACCCACTTTATAATTTTAAAAATGTTAAAAGGAATTTCTTGGAATAACTCTTATCATCATATCTTTCAAACTATGAGGAAATAATCTTATTTTATTAATGGAACTTTTACTATATTACTTTTAAGTTTATAAATTATTACTTCCTCTCTTTTTTATTGCATATCTACCTATAATTCGTTGTATATATAAATTACATAATATATACACTATAAACAAAACAAAACAAAATTAAAATCATAATGCAATATCCAATCGAGGTTTAGTTGGGTTCCATTCTGAAAACAAAAATTCCATACCCGTTCTAATGCCTGTTCGTATTTTTAGAGCTTTCTCCAAGCAATAGGGACTGGCTTCCAATTTTACTTGAATCGGTTGTCTCACACTTGATGTTTTATCCTTGGACTTGATCCCTAAATTTAATCCCTGGAGCTGTTGACAACTCATAGATACCATATCTCAGTGCATCTGTAGTCTGATCTCTGAACTTTGAACTTATTCTCTATAGAAAGTTAATCCGTTCATTCAGATGCCTTAACATCATTTCCTAAACATCCTACAGCGCAACAGAGGCCTGTCATTGCAACATTAACAAGACTTTTTAATGAGACGAGTGAAGCATTGGGAGGCTCACGAGCAAATCCTGCTAAGAAGCGGGAAATCGAGGACAACTCGAAAAAGTTAGGCGCCCTTTTTGCGAAGCTCAATAGTGGAGATATATCTAAAAATGCCGCAGAAAAGCTTGTTCAACTCTGTCAGGCCCTCGACAATGGTGATTTTGGCACTGCCCTTCAAATCCAGGTACAGGAAAAATCTACTTCATCTATTTTTATTTAATTGTGCTTTGTTGACAAAAAATTACAATATACACCTTTTTTGCATGATATATATAATAGGTGCTTCTCACAACAAGTGATTGGGATGAATGCAACTTCTGGTTAGCAACACTCAAAAGAATGATCAAGACAAGACAGAATCTCAGATAAATTATGAATCGACTCCTCCGACCTTGTGATTTTGATTCGATCCTTGTAGTTGTGGAACCATGTTCAAGTGACATTTGTACACAAGAACTTTTATGGTTGGATAGCATGCAGGTTTTTATTTTACTTCTTATTTCTCCGTTGTCCTGTGATATCGTTTTGCGTTAATTTAATTCGAATTTGTTTGAGGACACAGTCCAACGAGAGAGAGTTCCGAGGACTATGATAGTTTTTGCCAATTGTTTTCTTCACATAGTATATGTAGTATTGAGATATAGATTCATTTGTTTTTTTTTTTTTTAAAATTTTATATACGACTCTGCACTGCTGTAATTTCCCCTTAGGGTCTGGCTTTGGATACTCACCTTATCTTTTTTTTGAGGGCCATTGGGTTGTATGATTAGATTTAATAAAGATGGTTGGTGTTTTCTACGTTTTTGTTGTCTTGCTGTCATTATAATCCATAACCGTACACCAGTTACATTTATTGCCTTTTCTTGCTGTTTGCTTGTAAGCGATTGAATACTACGTCTTATTGGATATAATTACCAAAATATACTCGATTTTTTTCCCCTGCAATTTTTTTGTAATTAGTCTCCCTTCAAAAATTTGCAATGAAATGCTGTAGTTTTCAATCTTTTATTTTCTCAAAATTGTGAAATAAAAAATATAGAATTGTCATTTAATTGCAAATAGGATAACTTAGGAAATCAAGAGACGAACCCTAGTGCGCAGTTCCAAAATCCCTATTCTTAGAAAGTAGTTGAAGGTCATTTTTGTAAATGCAAGTAAAATAAAAAAATTTGCAATGTTTAAACGTTGGGTTAGAATTTTGGAAGTTCTGAAAACTCACTATGGAATCGTTTCCAAATTTATTTTCCAGTTTGAGTGAAAAAAGTGATAATTGAGAAGTTATTGGTTTTCGTGTGAAATATGAAAATATGTGTGCTAAGTTATGTTCAAATTTTCATTTTCACATAGATTTGTGGGATTGTAGTATATTTTGGTGAGAATTGTGTCACTAAAATAAAAAGTTTTTTGGTAAATTGTCTAATTTTTTATTTCGTTCAAAATGTAAAAATTGAAAATAAATTTTTTAATAAGGGTAGGTCTTGGGTGAAACCGATTTCATAGTATGAGACAACTTTTTACCATTTTTTAAAATTGACCCGAACTCATACCCAAACCGCTACCACACCTAGGGGTGAGAATTTTCGACACGACACGATAACCCGACACGAACCGAACATGAATTTAACATGTACATGTATGATCCTTCGCGTGTTCGCGTGTTATTCGTGAATAACACGCGAAACAAATAGGTTAGATCAGGTTGACCCGCAAGTCAACCCGATTGACCTATTTAACCCATTTATATTTAATGGTATGATAGTAATTTAATAAACTATCTCTTGTAAATAGGATTAATTTTGATTTCTAGTTCGGTATGTAATTTGATTTGGTGCTCGGACTTCTTTCGAACAAAAGAAGACAAATATCGTGTTAGTTTCATGTTATCATATTTTTTTTAATATTTTCTTATCAAGTAGCCATTGGAATTTTTTTTCTTATATAGGTTTTTTCGTGTCGTGTCGGGTTACCCGTGTAATAAACAGGTTCGTGTTCGTGTCGTGTATTTTGACACGAATAACTATTCGTGTCGTGTTCGTGTCAACCGTGTAATACCTGTATCTCAACACGATCCGCGAACACGAAACACGACACGATTGACACCCCTAACCACACCCGCACCCAGGAAAATCGGACTTAACCCCCAGCCAAAACCGGACCCAGGAAAACACCTCACCTCACCTCACCCCACCCCACAACTCACCCATCTCCATCTTCAGAATGTTTTTCCTTTTTTCTCCATCTTCAAAAAAAATCTTTGCAAATTGAAAGCGAAAAATCTGCAAAATTTCTGCAAGTTGAAGGCAAATTCAAAGAATGAACGCTCACTTACAAAAACACAAGAGTCAAAGAATATATTCGAATTCAAGTCGAATTTCTGCATAAAATCGAAGCGAAAAATCGAAGCAAATTTAGGGATCTAGAATCCAATTTCCGCATCGAAAAATATTTGTCGTGGCAAATTTCAAAATCTCTCTAGAATTGATGATTCAGGTAATTAAAACTCTCTTCAACTTAAACATCGAAAAATTTGGGGAAAAATTGATTCAATGTATATTTTCTCTATTAATTTTAATTTTTGTTGATGTATATGGAGGACATTCATCTGCAAAAAATATGGAGAATAGTTATGGAGGACATTAACACTAAAGCAGATGGTATGGACCCAGGTATTACTGCACTTTCTATTTTTGCAATACTTTTAGTACCGTTTGTGATACTTTTGATACTATTTATAATACTTTGTAATGTTGTTTTGGATTAAGGATGTAATGGTGCTGATTGTACTCCTATATCAAACAGAGCAGAAGATATGGACCCAGGTATTACTGCACTTTCTAATTATATAATACTTTTAGTACTGTTTGTGATATTTTTGATACTATATGTGATACTTTGTAATGTTGTTTTTGATGAAGGATATAATTGTGCTGATTGTATTCATATATCAACTAGAGCATAAGATATGGACCTATGTATTACTGCACTTGCTAGTTGTGTAATACTTTTAGTAACGTTTGTAATACTTTTAGTACCGTTTCTGATACTTTTGAGACTATTTATGATACTTTATTGTGTTGTTTTGGATGAAGGTATTAATGTACTTTCTAATTGTGTAATACTTTTAGTACTGTTTGTGATACTTTTTATACTATCTGTGATACTTTATAATGCTATTTTGGATGAAGGTATTACTGCACTTTCTAATTGTATAGTACTTTTAGTACCATTTGTAATACTATTAATACCGTTTGTGATACTTTTATTACTGTTTGTGATACTTTTGTAATAATTGTGATACTTTTTAATGTTTTGCAGAACTAAATGATTCAGTGGACATAAGGGGGATCTTTAATTGGGATAAGAAGAAAAACAATAGACGAACTTTATGATTTGTACTGTGATCACGCTCGGGCGGTGGGATTTAGCGTGCGCAAGTCAACGGACAAAAAGAATCCCGATGGACAATTGAGAGAAAAATACTGTTAGAATTTAATATATGTACCACAATGATACTACTTTTGTAATATGGTGTGTTCTGTGATATTTCTAATATATTTTCTGATACTTTTAATACATTTTGTGATACTTGATCAGATATAGTAAAAATTCATACTAATTTTTTGATACAATGTTCTGTGATACTTTTGATATATTTTATGATACTTTTAATACATTTTGCGATACTTGATCAGATAATTTAAAAAGTATACTAATTTTTTGATAGAAAAATAAGTGTGTTCTGTGATATTTTTAATATATTTTCTGATACTTTTAATACATTTTGCGATACTTGATCAGATAATGAAAAAATCATATTACTTTTATAATACAAAAATAAGTGTGTTATGTGATACTTTTAATATATTGTCTGATACTTTTAATACATTTTGCGATACTTGATCAGATATTATAAGAATCATACTAATTTTGTAATGGAAAAATAAGTGTGCTTCTAAAAAATCATCCAATTATAATATTGTAAAAAAAATGAACAATAAAAATATTGCAAAACAAACAAAAA
Source organism: Phtheirospermum japonicum (assembly GCA_014905375.1). Taxonomy (NCBI): domain Eukaryota; kingdom Viridiplantae; phylum Streptophyta; class Magnoliopsida; order Lamiales; family Orobanchaceae; genus Phtheirospermum; species Phtheirospermum japonicum. Next base: position 740,908 of record BMAC01000278.1, on the reverse strand, counting down.
ACACATTCAAAAAATTAGATCATACATATTCATGTAATGTTTTTTTAACTAAAACATAGGTAATATCTAAAGAATTCGCCAACCAACGTATCCATTCATCAAAAAACATACCCAAAATATCCAAAAAAATTCAAAACATGTAAACATCTATCAGAAAAAATTAAAAGTGTTTCCAGCACCCATAATGTGCTTAACACAATAACTTCCTACGCTTGTTAGCTGCAGCACTAACTTTTCTTTTTTCAGCAATTTGTCATTTCAACTTAGGTTTCTCTTCATAAAAATTTTTCACTTCCTTCAACACAATAGCACGAACAGAGTTGAAAGGGCTCGAAATTAGGGTTGCACAAACCTCAGCTCTAATAGCATGTCGAATTGAAGCCTTCAAAAAGTGGAAAAGAGAGACTTAAAACTTCATTACAATCCTTATTGTCAAAAACTAACAAAATCAGATAAAAAAAATACCTTTAACAGACTTGAAGATGTGTGTGGGACGCCATTGAAATGCTTCATATGGTGCATTAGATAAACACCACAATCCTGATCTTGCTTCTTCGTATTTTGTGATACTTTTAATATATTTCCTGATACTTTTAAAATATTTTGTATTACTTGATCAGATATTGTAAAAATTCATACTAATTTTGTGATAGAAAAATAAGTGTTCTGTGATACTTTAAATATCTTTTTTGATACTTATATATTTTGTGATAATTGATCAAATATTGTAAAAAATCATACTAAGTTTGTGATACAAAAATAAGTGTGTTATGTGATAATTTTAATTTCTTTTCTGATACTTTTAATATATTTTGTGATACTTGATCAGATATTGTAAAAATTCATACTATTTATGTGATACAAAAATAAGTGTGTTATGTGATACTTTTAATATATTTTGTGATACTTGATCAGATATTGTAAAAATTCATACTACTTTTGTGATACACAAATAAGTGTGTTATGTGATACTTTTAATAACTTTTCTGATACTTTTAATATATTTTGTGATACTTGATCAGATATTGTAAAAACTCATACTGCTTTTGTGATACAAAAATAAGTGTGTTATGTGATACTTTTAATATTTTTTCTGATACTTTTAATATATTTTGTGATACTTGATAAAATATTTTAAAAATTCATACTACTTTTGTGATATAAAAATAAGTGTGTTTTGTGATACTTTTAATAACATTTGTAATACTTTAAATTATCTATTTAATATATATATATATATATATATATATATATATATACAGGTAATTATAGAAATCAGATATCAAAATTATGTGATACTTTAACCTTTTTGTATGATACTTGAATAACTTTTTGTGATACTTTAACTATTTTTTGTGATACTTGAATGAATTTTTGTGATACTTTAAATATTTTTACTGTAACTACTAATATATTTCTACGAAAATATCATATCAGTTTGTAATACTTTTGTATGAATTTTTGAAACTTTTAAATCATTTTGTAATACTTTTAAATTCTTAATGCAACTTCAAAATCCCACATTATTTTCAAAAGCCACATTAATAATTCACACACACCTCGCACCACCACCTGCATGCGCGCACACACTTCCACCATCACCACGTAGACACATCAACAATGGTAGAAAAGATGGAGAGAAATAATGACGGGAAAAATAAAAGGCCTACCGTTATCGATTCCGATTTTTGGAACCGTTTTGAATTATTTTCTTGGTAATATTGTAGATCTCGGCTATGAGAATTGAATGGTAGTAGCCGATTTGATTTTAGTCTGATAAGTCATCGTAGATCTGAGGTCAAAGTTGATGGATTCGAGATTTTGACCTCAAATCTACGTTGATCGGATTAATCAATTGTAAATCCAATATCGAATTTTGAATAAAAACACATAGACGATTCAAATTATATGTTTATTTTATCGCTGGAGGATGCTGGCCGCCGCCGGGGGAGTGACCAGCGGTTCATGTGTGAGGGAGAGAAAGAGAGAAACAAAGGGGGGAGGGGAGGCGGCTGGTGAAATGAAGCGGCCACATTTTTTTTCCCCTCTTTTATAGTTAGGGTTAGGGTTAGGGTTAGAGGTGGATGTGCGGTTCGGGCAGCAAGTGGGTTAGATAGATGGGTATGGTAAAAACTGGTCTCATACTATGAGACCGGTCTCAACCAAGTATTTGCCTTTCAATAAAGAACACAGACATGATTGGCAAAATTAAATAAATTATACAAATTTATTTATAAAATTAATAAAACAATACAAATGTAAAAAAAATTAAAAAACAAAACAAAAAAAAAAAAAGATCGGGACGCTTTTGGTAACGTCTCGCTAATAAAAATAAAGAAAAAAAAATGTCAAAGCAGGACGCGTTTGACAACCACATCCCGCACTGTATCAAACCATTTTGGGACTTATAGGGCCAAATCGGAAAAAACAAAATTAATAAATATCCGGGACGCTGTGCCCGGGGTCAAACTGTAAAAAAATTCCAATTTCCGTGACACTGGTGGCAATAGTGTCCCGGGTCAATTTGTAAATACCAAAAATACACAAAACACTTGACGCAATTTGTATGGGAGATGATACAAAACATCATTATACGCCTAGTTTTACGGTTAGATTTCTTTTATTTATTACTTTTATTTTGTTTGAAAATTTTAATGAGTACTTGTTTTTATTTGATTTGACATGCCACCGACGTCCCTCCCGTAGTAAATTTGAAAAAAAAAAAACAATTTCAAATAAAAATAAGTAGTCATTAAAAATCTCAAACAATTTTTTTTTAAATAAAAATAATTAATAAAATAAACTGCCATAAAACTAGGAGTATAATGGCATTTTGTTGTATCATCGCCCATACAAATTTCGTCAAGTATTTTGTGTATTTTGGTATTTACAAATTGAGTCGGGACGCTGGACGCTTATGCCACCAGCGTACCGGGATTGATTTTTTTTTTTTTTACAGCTTGACCCAAGGACGCTGGTGGAAACAGCTTCCCGAATATTTATTAATTTATTTTTTTTCAATGTGGCTCCATAATTCCCAAATGGATTGAAACAGTTCAGGACGTGGTTGCCAAACGCGTCCCGCTATGAAATTTTATACTTTCTTTATATTAGTGGGACGCTATTACCAAAAGCATCCCGAATTAAAACAAATTGATACAGTAGAGAGTGGTGAAAAAAATGGTAAACAAATTGTGGTAAGAAAAATTTCGAATGTCATATCGATACACGGTTGATTCAAAATCATATATGAAACTTCTATTCTACATGGGTTGTGAGAAAATTGTAAGCGTCCACTCATATCAGTAAAAAGAAACAAACAAAAAATTGAACTTGTATTACCAAACCGACGATTATAGTAGCCATCCATAGCCCCCCAAGAATACAGGCCATACCCAAGCTTAAAACTTATGAAATTCTCAACCCAAAGCCATCTAACCCAAACTCAAAGTGAAAACTGATATCCATCGTTTCTTTCTTTTGTCACGTATTATTGTGATGAGACAAAAGAGAGACAAGATAAGGAAGAAAGTTCAGACACGCCATAGAAAAGCGGCTTGGTCGATGCTACCCTGAGGGTACTACTCTGATCCATTCAAATATTGACACGTGGCAGAGACTTTTAATTTAATTATTTTTCTCTCACTTAGTAAAATCCTTTTAATTAATCCACAGTTCCCGTATGTTTTTCGTTTCAGCTGTCTTGCTCCATCCAAATGCTGACACATGGCAGTTGTATTGTTTTTTAATTTTTTACCTCTTACACGTAAACCATGGTTATTCTGAAAGTTTTGGGGATAAATCTTCCGCCCAACACCCCCAAACTTGAAAATTTTCAAATTTAAAATTTGACTTTTGTAAATAATTAAGCAGCAAATGATGTTTTTCATTTTTCAAAAGTTAAAACTTATTTTCTCCCCTTTATTTGTTGCATTTGTTCTCTTCCCCGTAAATACCCACAGCAATCGAACAGAGAGGTATGATTTGTTTTTATTATGCTTTATGCTTTCCATTTTCTTCTTCTTTATTGTTTTAAGAGAAGTTGGTTGGGTGTAAATTGGTGTTTGAATTAAAAAAAAAAAGGATTGGAGATTTTAGTTTTAAGAATATGGTTTCTTGGATCTTAAAGATTTTGATAACGTTTTTTCCTTTTTTTTTGGCTTCACCAAAATTTTGACCAGCTTCCTTATAAACATTAGTTAAAAACTTTGATTCGCTACAGGTGTTAATATATTTGTTTGTTTTTTTTGTTACTTTATTTAGTATGGTTGTAAAATTAAATACTTGTTGGGTTCAGGGAATTGGATTCAGCCCAGTGGTTAAGTGCACTTTTTCTGGGCAAGCAGATCCAGGTTCAAACACCATTTGGTGCGTGAGTGTGTTAGTTCAGCTAATGAATGAAGAAGAACTTGTCCAAAAAAGAAGAAATTCTGTTGAAAGTAGCTGCACAAGGATGTCAACAATCTTCACTTTTTTATTTTCTTCTATGAAGCATAATATCTTCCTGAATCTAAACCAATAAAATGTTGAAAATGATTTTTATTTTTTTACTTACAAGGGAAAAATGTCTTTTTTCTTGCATTCTAAGGGTAGATGCACGCTTTGATTAACACTTCTTATGAAAGTTAATTAAGTACTTAAATTATAAGTAACAATCCAATATTAATTATTACTTTTCTTTTGCAGGGACACCATGAAGACAACAATTGAAGAGTTCTCATATCATGATAAATTAATTTGAAATGGTTTTATAATATTTTTCTTTTGATCTTTGTTTGAAATGTATCCTATAATAAATCTCTTTATTCTCAATTCTACAATAATAATCAACCATTTTCTTTTTAATCAATTTGAAATGGCTACACCTATTTTCTTGTTGAGTACCATCGTAGCCCTCAATTTCCTCTGCATCGCAATTGCTTTTGATCCATGGCCGTTTCAATATTTTTGCGTTGCAGATCCCACAAGCCTAGTAAGAGTGAACGGGCTGCCATTGAAGGACCCCAAAACAGCCAAAGCTGACGATTTCTTCTTCAGCAGTTTACATCTGCCCGATAACACGTCGAACAGAATAGGGGCCGCGTTGACCTCAGTCAATGTCGCCTCCGTCCCGGGTCTCAACACTCTCGGCCTCACCCTGGCCTGCCTCGACTTACCCCGCCATGGTTTTATCCCACCTCACTACCACCCGAGGGCAACTGAAGTCATTACGGTCCTCCTAGGTCATGTCGAGGTTGGGTTCGTCGAGTCGGGTTCCAATCGCACGTATTACAGAAAGTCTCTTAAGATGGGCGACGTGTTTGTGCTCTCGGTTGGGCTTCCACATTATTTCCGCAATGTCGCGTGGACTAACACCGTTGCGTTGGCGGTGGTCAACAACCAGAACGCAGGGATCATCATGGCTACACAGGGGATTTTCGGGGCAGAACCTCCAATTAACGCCGGCTATCTGGCTAAGGCGTATCTGTTAGATCAGAAAACTATCCACAGGCTCGAAGCTGCCTTTTAGAATACTATTTAAATACACGTACGTTGGACGTGAAGACACAATTGCTTATTCTAATTATTTGTTTAAAAAAATCTTGTTTGAAATGTCCATGATGAAGAAAGTTTCTGTGGTTCTAAGTTTATGTTAAAACATTAATGCTAATAACTCGACAATAATAGCACCATGTGTGTACATAAGTTAAATTAGATATCATTCTCAAACACATTAAGCCTCATATAATTGCCTGATTTTACAATCTCTCTTAGTAGATCTATCTCAACACTTGATACTCCTCGTCCAATCATTAATTTAGCCCACGATAAAGGAAAAAAGCTGAATAGGTTAAAAAATGAAATGATTCACAACATTACCATTGCAGCCTCTTCATTATCACAAGAATCCTCTCTCTCTCAAGTATTCCTAACTCTCAATTTCTATTTAATAATCTCACAATTGATTCTATTTTCTGGACATCACCCCCTGCACTTTCACATAAGTGAGGTGCATATATTTGACAGAAGTTAATGAAACATGTATAACTTACAAGCAGCTTACATAGTACCCAAGTAGATTTAAAATATGCAGTTTAATAATTGCTAGTAAGTTAGTGAGAGAGCTGCTAAACATTTACACATGGCTAAATCAAACAAAATTACATCCCACTATAAATATACAAATGGAAGAAAGTTACATAAAAAATACTAATAAAATGCACACTTAAAAGAGAATTTCATTAACAAAAACTTGAAAGACATTAAGACATTTACATTTTATGACAACAATATCCTCTTAAAAATGCACATGGACTTCAGAGGTGAAAATGGGACCAAAGACCTGTCCAAGCAATAGTATAAACCCCAACAAAAAAAGTGCTAGCTAATTAATGGAAAATATCAAGCAAAGAAACAGAGTAGTAGATGATATGTTCCAAAAAAGCTCCATTGAAACTTGAAAGCCTGAAGCACCACAAAAAACTGGAAATGTCCACGAAAATGAAATCTCCTTGGCAAACCAAAATATATCGGATCAATTTTCCTATAAAAGAAATTCTTCAAAAATCACAAATAATTCACATTAACAACAATTTAGTTCTTTTTTTAATTGTTTAACCATACCTTTGAAGAATGATGATTCCCAAATTGATAAGTGAATAAGTTCATTTGATCACCCACATTTTCATTAACTCCCTGTATTACCATACAAAATAAAGAGTGCAAAATAGTAAATATTCATAAAATTATGTAAAGTGCGAGAGAGAAACAGTGCATCTACCCCCTGAATTAGAGGTTGCCAGTGAAGTTGATTATCCCCAAAATGAGTTCCAAATGATGGAACTTGAAAAGAATAATCAGTTCGATATTACTGTGGAGGGGCAGAGTTTGATTCTTGTGTATTTTGGACATGAGTGCCTTCTTGCGAGATTTGTCCCTTTCTTTTGGTGCCTTTGGTGTCTAATATCATATGTCAAACAAGTTAAACGAAATCATATATATATATATATATAAGACAATTATACAGTTAAAGAAAAAACTTACTTGAACTTTCACATTTTCTTTTTCCTCTTTCTTTGCCTTTGCATTTTCTTTTCATGCTCTTATCATCCCAATGTCGAACTATACGAGCATTTTTGATTCCTCTTGACTTGAAATATAAGGGATTACGCGCGAGCACTTCATCTTCTCCATCTTCATCAACAACAAGATTTTCACAATTACTTTGATCATCGAAACTTAAATTTTCAATCAACGCGTTGACTTGTTGATTTGCACTATTCAGAATCTCAACCAAAGCATTTCTCGTCTCCGCATAAGCTTTTGCTTGCATAGTAAGATTGTACGTCAACCTCATAGTTTGGTTTACAAATACCATCTCCGATGTGTGGCCACTTTCATTTCTATTTTCATGTCCTGAAGTCTCATCAAATACCCTGTTTTGCGCATTTTTCATCCACCGCTTCTTTATATATGATTTCGGAAATGTAGTCACATTCATATAATTAAAATTTTTGAAACATGCACGCACAATATGCCAAGTGACTCAGATAGATGACAGCCGCACTCAACTTCATGAATTTGTCTATTGTACACGACTTGCCTAACCTTAGAGTTTTGATCATGAGATATTACCTTAAACTCAAGCAAGGGAATCCCAAAATCAAGTGGTTGTTCATCGAATATTGTATTCAAGGAATTGATCAGTTCAAGTTCAAACAAATGGTATATATTGAGCATGTAAACAGCAGCAGCATGACTCAATAATGGGTGATTTTTCATAATCAGTGATGGTTTCCCATGTCGACAACGAGTGTCCTCGACTTTTTCTTTGTCATGCCAACTTTTTTGAATTTTTTTCATAATTCATGACAAAATCATACAACGAAATGCTTCTGTTACCTGCTTTTTTCAACACCAAGTTTGTGACCTCACTTCTAGATGTAGCCAAAATCCCAGCACTAAACCTTTCATTCCTAAAAGCAATAGCCCATTTATGTCGCAATTTGTACATGCCATTTAGCCACTTATGAGATGAAGAATTATAATCATCAATCATTGATGCCTATGTATCTTCAAACTCTTCCTCGAATTCATAATAACCCATGCACTTATGCCACAAATGCTTAAACATTGAATCACCTAGCAAGCTTCTTATGTGCGAAGGAGCATTTTGGTTAATATGTCATTGACACAAACGATGAAGTGCACACGGAAATATTGTTTCAATCGCATTTATCATTGCTTGATATTGATCGGTAAGAATTGTTTCAGGCTGCTTACCACTCATATACTCAAGAAATGTGCTAAATAACCATTCAAAAGACGACTCGGTTTCATATGACATAAAGGCCAAACCAAACATCACATTTGCATATGATGATTCATACCAACAAAAGGAGCGCATATCAAATTATATCTATTCATTCTATAAGTGGTGTAAACTGAAACAACATCACCAGAATGTTCATAATCAACCCGACATCTGTAATCTCTAAAGAAAAAATTCAAAATGATACAAAATAGATGAAAATTTTCCTGGATTACTAAATTTCATCACCCTATTATCATCATCTAACTGTACATTCCAGTAAAAAAAAAGCTTCTTTATTCGACTTCTTTATGAAATATTGAAGTAAAGCAGAAGCATCTCCAATTTTTGTATGTTTTCTCAAACGATTGAGGTGATCATATGCATCTTTTCGAATAAATCCCAAGTTTTCTGGACCATGCGCTTCTTTTTCCATATATGAAATGACATTATTCACATATATCCCAGCACTCACCATAGCTTCTAGAATGGACCTCTTAGCATGTGATAAATTACTTGATGATCTTATCAAATGAGCTTGATCTACTGCGACCATTTCATGATTATGTTCAATATCAAACCTACTAACCTTCCACTCTCCCTCTTTTTCCCTCGTGATTTCAAGTTTTGCTTTGCATTTTGTTCTAGTTTTTGGCTTTCAATAAACTGGTAGTCTTAGACCATTTTTCGTCTTTCACTCCTTCACAAGAACATTCGAATTCCTTTGCCTGAAGTTCATTAGTGCGCGGAAAATATCGTTGATCTCCTTTTTTGACACTAAATCCTTTGGCATGTGCATAGTTATAATACAATAAATATACATCATCAACACTTCTCATGACTTTTCCCACCGCTAATTTGCTCTCTAATTCATCAATAATTATATTACCATGTTATACCTCATTATATTTTGGAATCACCATTTCTGAAGAGTCACATTGCTCTTCTTGCTCATTTGCCATTTCAACTTCTTCATGAGTGCCTCCCTCCAAATCTACAACAACATATAGACTTTCTTAATCAATTAAAAAAATATTTTTTATCAATAGTACAAGAAATAAAAACTACTACTTGGGAAATGAAATATAGTGTTAGTTTCTTCAATATCCATTTCCTTAAAAATTGATTCTTCTGAAACTCCAAGAAATTGAATCAACTTATAATACTAATCTTAAATGCCCCGGGAATTTTTCTTCACCGACGCTGCCCTAGAACCCCAATCGCAATTAGTGAAAAAAACTGTAAAAAGATTGATTTTTAGATATTTACCATAATTCCTAATTTTGATTGATAAATAATGTTAACTTTGGTTAAGTTTCATGAGTTAGTATTTTAAAGAAATTAAAAATAAAAAATATGAAAAATGGTGCGGGAACTAGGATTAAGAAGAAGGATTTTACCAAGTGAGAGAAAAATAAATAAATTAAAAGTCTTTGCCACGTGTCAATATTTGAATGGATCAGGGTAGTACCCTTGGGGTAGCCTCGACCAAGCCTATAAAAGCAAACAAAGATGAAGAGAAGGAAATAAAAGTTGAAGGGAGAAAGTAAATGCATTAACTTGTGGAAAGAAAGTACACAGTTGTACTTGTAAGTCAAAGAAGAAAAGAAGACCCAACTAAGGTAATAAGTTCTAATTAAATATTATTAGTTTAATATATTAAATACTTATGTTACAAATTTTATCTTTGTCAAATATAAGAAGATATATTTTATTAAAATTAAATCTTCTTGACACCATATTATTCAGTTTAACGAGAGTTTCATTTTGAGACCAATATTTAAATATTAAATAATAATTAGTTTAAAGATATGACATTTTAAAGTTTTAAATGTTAAATTATAAATTGGTACCTTTATTATGGAGTATTGAACGATGATACTTGAACTTATAGATATTTATTCTTCTACTATTGATACTCTATAAAGATTTATATTTGGCATCACGTGTCGGCTAGGCGGCTTTCGGCCACTGGTGACAGCCAGCGATTGGTAGCAACCGATAGTTTGATGCACAATCATCTGATCGATGATAATTTTATAAAGAGATATGGATGTCGTCCTGCGGTGGCCAGGCGGCACTAGAGGTGTCAATCCGGTTACGGTTGGCCGGTTAACCGTCGGTTAGTAACCGCTTGACCGATTATAGTCAACCGTTGACTGCCAGTTCCAGTTACAACCGTAACCGCCAATCAAATTCCGGAAGTTCGGTTATGATTAAGGTTACCGAATAACCAAAACCGTCGGTTAACTGGAGAAATTAAAAAAAAATTGGTCGGCAGTTAACCGGCGGTTAAATCGCCCGATTAATGACCATTTGAATTCAATGGCTCGAATCAAATAGTCGTTGATCATCAACGGTCTAAAAAAACTAATCGTTGGGCAGTTAACCATGGTTAATCGGTTAACCAAACCGCCAGTTAACAACGACTTGTTTTTCAATTTTTTTAAATCCATTTTGACACCTATAAATCCCTCACTCTCCAACACCAATTCTCACACCGACTCATCTCTACTATTCTTCTTCTCTTATATTTTCAAGTTTCAAGTTGCTAACTTGTGCAATAAATACTATCAATAATATTCTTCTTCTTCTTAATCTTGTTTTAATTAATTCTCTTTTATAATATTATTATGGCAAGCTATTCTCGTAATATCAATACCAATACTATTCGAGAATCTCGTCGAGGAAGAGGTCGAGGATCTCGACGAGAAATTTTGGTCGTTGCCGGATATTATGTTCCCAATGACATGACAGTGGAAGAAGTTAAAAACTTATATAATAAAATCAACTTCGGCGAGCATAATAAAACCAATTCCAATGAGTATTTACCCACCTCCGACGAATCCGAACCGCCGACCGACGTCAATTTAGGTGAAGATGAGGAGCAAATAGGTGATATGCCATCGCCTCAATCCAAATTGAGGGAATATCAACCCCTCCATCTTCCGATCGCATTTCACAAGAACGACTGTCAACGGTGAACCTCGGGCACAATGCAATTATTGCAAGAGTCATTACGCCTTTGGTTCTAAAAATAATAAAGGCTACGGGTCGCTCAAATACCACATAGAGAAGAAGCATCCTGACAAATACGACGTTGATAGCTCTCAAACACAAATAAACTTCTCATCTTCATCTACCGCCGGTGTCGGGGCCGATGGCCAAGGTACAAGTTCTAATTTATTTCAATATAGCGAAAGGGTTCATAGAAATCTCTTGTAAGATCTGTTTCCGTTATGGGTCTTCCTTTTAATCATGGACATAGTAGTCATTATAAAAATTATACTAGGGGTGCATTTAATCCATCTAACACTAGGATTTCACGAAATAAAGTTACTCGCGATATTGAAAAAATGGTTGGTGAGTATAAGTTGAATTTTATTTCAATATTTGATAGTTTGTCTCAAAGTGTCTCTATATGTTCTTTTGGACGGATTTCCATCATAATAATAATTATATGGGAATTAAATGCCATTGGGTTGATAATTCTTGGACTTTGCAAAAAAGTTTAATTGCATATAGAGAGTTTAATAGGGCGCATACCGCGCTGAATATTTCGCGCAAAATATCCAATATTTTTTCCACGTATCATTTAGGTAACAAAATTGTTTCAATTTCATTTGATAATGCCTCCGCTAATACGACTAGTTTAGATTTGTTAAAAGTTCTTTGTCAATCCATTATTGGCGGTAAATTTTTTCATGTTAGTCTTATTTTGAATTTATGTGTTTAAGATGGTTTAACTACTTTTAAATCTAAAATTTCTCCGATTAGGAGTGCGGTATTTCATATACTCAAACACGATTCGGTTGCAAAAAATGGCAAAATTTTTGGCGAAACAGTGGTTTGCATCCAAATTTTTTTTCAATTGATGTGCCAAATCGTTGGAACTCTACTTATAAATTGCTTTAATGATTCTTTTGAATATCGAGAAGCATTGTGTGTATCCTTTGATAATCAAGATGTCGATTTTGTTTTGTTTACCAATGTGTGGGATGATTGTTATAATATGATGTCCCTTTTAAAATTTTTTAATGACGCCAACATGACTTTATCCGGTGTTTATTATCCTACCTACACACTACTTCTTGATCAATGTATTCAAATTGTACTTATAGTAATTCTTTACTCGATTCGCCTGAATTGGATGAATGTATTGCTAGTATGTTAAGTAAATGAGTCAAATATTTTATCTACATTTATGATATTTTTTTGATTGCAAGATTTTAGACCCATATTATCGGATCGAGAGTTTAGAAAATCTACTTAAAGTTTATGAAGCATTAGGATTTTTTTTTTACAAAATTCAAATATTAAAATTCCTAACTCTATTAGTGTTGCTCTGTAAGCACAATAATCTTTAGCACAAATTTTTAATGATTACAATCAATCTAGTGATGTTAATGTGTCCCCTTCCCCCACCACTTCTAATGTAAGACCATTGTTCAACGACACTCGACAAGCTCTAGCCCCATATACTAGGTTGATTGAGCGTACTAAGCGAAAATGGCAAAGGGCTAGTTCTAGTCGAACAATGGGATTAGAAAGTTATTTAGGGGCTTTTGAAACGAGTAGTATCCCAAAAAAACACGATGGTACTAAGGATCTTGTGTAGTTTTTGTCGAAAGTGGCCACTACTTTTCCTACACTCTCTAGGATTGCGAAGGAGGTTCTCGTCATTCCTGTTTCATCAGTTTCTGTTGAACAGACCTTCAGTACGGGAGGTTTTGTGTTAGATGATTGCCAGTCTAACTTATTACCCAAGAATCTTGAAAATCAAAGTTTGATGAATGATTGGATCAAAGCTAAAAAATGAGAACAAGAAATGCAATTGGATGAAGGTGAAGAAAGCGACTATTACGATACCACTTCGGGAAGCAACGACAACGGCGAATAGGTAAGTAGGTAAGTGAGGTAAGTATAAGAACTACGTGGACTTTGATTCCTTTACAAGGATACATAGGCAAGTTAATTCTAATATTAAAAGTTAAAATTTAATTTTAATTTCTAATATTAGAATTAAAATCAAGTCCTTTTTTTCTAAACTTTTTTTTTCAAAATAAATAAAATCGAACTACATGGATTTTGATTCCTTTAGGAGGATACGTAGGCAAGTTAATTCTAATATTAAAATTTAAGATTTAATTTTAATTTCTAATATTAGAATTAAAATCAAGTCATTTTTTTAAAATTTATTTTATTCAAAAAAAAAAAATCGAACTACATGGACTTTGATTCCTTTACGAGGATACGTAGGCAAGTTAATTCTTATATTAAAATTAAAATTTATAATTTTTAATATTAGAATTAAAATCAAGTCCTTTTTATAAAAAAATTATTTTTAAAAAACTTTTTACTTCAAAAATCTAATTATTCAAAATTTATTTAAGTTCACATCTATTTATCTCATTCTAATTCCATTTAAGTTTCTCATTCATATCAATTATCAAATTTTATTTAAAATTTTAAATTTAATTTTAACAAAAATTTAATTTCAAGAAATAAAAATAAAAACAAAAACCGGCGGTTAACCGCCAGTTCGGCTAACCATAACCTTAACCGATTCACTGCCGATTAGGTTACGGTTAAGGTCCTCTAGGTTAATTTAACTGCTGGTTAATTTACCGACCGGTTATAACCGGAATGACACCTCTAAGCGGCACTGTCGCCGACAACTGCTAGTAACTGATGATGGTTGATGGTTCAATATATAAACCACCTACTTGGTGATTGGTCATATCTTGATAAAATGATTGCACAATTTTTGGATCATGAAATTAAAGTATCGTTGGTATTCGGATCGAATCTAGATTGTCCATGGATTAGTATAATGTGGACGACCCTGCTCCTGAAGAAGTAGTTAAATATTTGTAATTTAAACTCCTGTATTTTATTTATTGTAATAATGTCCAAGTGGTGGGTTATATCACTATTTGTTGATTTTAATTTTTATTATTTAAATATCGCAATACCTCCTATGTGAAGAGTTCAACTATCACAAGATGGATAGTTTTACATGTTTCTGTATTTTATATACCAAGTGATGGGTGATACCGTCTATTAAGAAGTTCCTACTTCGAAAAAGTAGTTATTGATCACGCAATTTAATTTCCCTTATACACTTTAAATATTGCAATATCACCAATGTGGAGGGTTATACCACACGATTGGCTAGATCCTACTGTAAAGAAATAATTGAACAAACATATGAACCCTGCTCCTGAAGTAGCAGTCAATAGAAATGAAATTCGTTCTCCACGTTTATTGGATATTAATGGAGAAAACTGAGCAAGGGGTACTAGAAGTTACCGATAAATAATTTATAAAATTTATTTCTCAATAAACTTCATGTTGATAAAAGAAATATACTTGAAAGAATTATACGAGACCACATTGATATGCTCTCGAAGAAGTATATATCACTTACACTATAGTCATGAACCACTAAATCCCTATATTTGAATAAAGGCAAAATGAGGTTATTATTACTCCGGAATAAGTACAAAATAGTCAAAGTGAAGATATTGAAATTAGCTTTAAAGTAATAAAAACTCGACATTGAAATACAGTAACATATATTAAACTCATGAAAATGGTGGGATGCGTTTCGAGAGTATTTAACTACATAACTCTGTCACTCCTTACTAATCATGAGAGTTTACAATGAGAGATCTAAAGGATCTGGCCTTCTTTTTCGCTTAGAGATAGTCGGTGGCTGGCAAGTTTTAACTTTCACAGAATCTTGAACTATAATATATGCTTGAAGTTTTGTAAGTAGTTCATAAATTGTGTTGGCAGATATAAGTATTTCCCTCGGTGAATGAGAGATAAACTTATGATCTACACATTAATCTAGAAATTTGAGCAAATCATTAAAGAAATTATCAATATTTAGCAAGCATATAGGTTTGGTATGGAAGTTACACTCTGCCCATGACGTAATATTAAAAATTTCATTCAAAGTGTCATAACCACTTGGAAGGACGATGAAAGCATCGCTGTTGTTTACCATGTACATCATACAATCATGAAAAGATTGTGTTTGAAGCTTCAATCCAGCTGAACCCATGATAGTATTGGTTTTAACTCTATGAAAAGGTATGATACTCAAGTCTATTTCCTAGTAATGTGCAGATGATGTAAGACTGTTATAAATTCTGTAGTTGGTTCCTCCATATAAAATATCGATCTTTTTCTTCCCTAATTCTCTCACAAGTTGAAGTGCCATATCTATATATAGAATATGACCTATTAGTTTGAGTCCACCAAGAACACATATGGTATTGAGTGGATGAGAATTTTTTCTACCTCTTAGCAAGGATTCTGAAACCTCCTTCTATCTTTTTCTATACTAAAATTTATAATATTTGTGAAAGATACATCTTTATGATCTGTGACTTCGTATTTAATGAGAAGTTTTTACAAGATCATAAATGATTTCACTATTTACTTTTAAAAACAGTGAAAGATATTCACGAGTTAATAAATGATATCACTGTTTTCTTTTTTACTGTCGCAAAAGAAGAACGACAGATAATAAATGATATCACTGTTTTCTTTTTCACTGTCTCAAAAGAAAAACGACAGATAATAAATGATATCACTGTTTTGTTTTTAACTGTGGCAAAAGAAAAACGTCAAATAAGATATTACCTATTTAAAGAAATAATGCTTATTTGTCGGCAATTGAAAGACTTTTATCTTTACAAAATAAATAAAATCCTACTACATAATACAAAGATTTTTACATTCCTTTCACCTCTTCCAACGGCTAGTTAACAACTAGTAATAGTAATATTTCATTCTATAAATACCCTCATATCTTATTCAACAGTCACCTCATATTCTCTCATCTTCCGAATAAATTCTTAACACTATTTTTTTTTCAAAATGTTTGAACGAATGTTGATGATAGTCAAGATAATTCTGATTATCGCACTTATCATATTAACCTTCAGCATGGATTATGGTACGAGTGATTTCTTGCTTCGTGTTCTTGGTCTCTGTCTGATTTATTTTATGTTCGCCTTTCTGGTAGATATCAACATGTATTACCTGCTATGTATGTTTTTACATCTTTATGCTTTAAATAAAATTCTTCTTAACATCGTATTGTTAATGATGTGTACATTCTTTTGAATTCCATAATATTATCCCTCGATCGGCAATCGAAAAACATTTATATTTACTAAGATTCAATAGCATTGAGTCCATTAAGAAATTTGGACCTTTGTTGATGTGAGTTTTGTGATTATCTCGATGTTTTATAGACTGGTATGAAATGTATGAAATACGCTACTGTATTTGAATAGTAAAACAGTACTATCAAAAGTACGATCTACACTATTGTGTTTGAATGTTGTATTTGAACAGTGATTTTACTAAAATATCATCGAAAGAGGATGTGATATATCGGTTAATAATCTCCGTGTTAAAATAAATACCTGATGTTGGACACAACTAGTTTTTGTAATAGATATAAGAATCTTCCAGGAACAAGTGTTTAATAATATCAATTTACATAACCGAATTATATCGGTTTTATTAATGATATAATTATTGAAATTGATATTTCAATTGAAGAAATGAACGAGTTCTTCAATAATTGTTCTCGACTAATGAATATTTATTACTAGCAAAAGTTGGGAATGAATCCCTAATAATTTCTGAATATACGGGGATGACACACACACACACACACACACACACACACACACACACACATATATATATATATATATATATATATATATGGTCCCACTCCCCTCCATGTGTGCTACTAGATTTTATGGATCCACTAAATAGTCACATGAGTATATGACTCATAACTGAAAGTTTACGAGGTGATTTTCTCTCAGTATGAGCACAGTTTCGAATCAAATGATAAAGGTAATAAGATATCTTAATAACTTGAATATATCATGGAATGATCGGATATGCACATACGAGTGGGATATCAATTGATAAAATATTAAAAGTCCTCCAATTCATTGTCAATATCAAGAACATAGTGCAAAATAATATGAACTCCCTTATTGAAATTAAATAGTTATAATATGCCAGTTGTATGAGTTTGGTTTCAGATTTTTCTCAGCATGAGGGGGAGTATTGATAGTTGAAGATAATTATGAAATGCATAATGTTATATCCTTACAATCGAAGTAAGAACTTGAAAGTTAAAAGATATAATAAAGATTGATAATGATCTTATATACTAACTATACATGTTTCGATAAATCAAATAACTCCGTAAGCGTTGACATTATTCAAAAAATATTTCTCCAAACATAAATATCAAAATGAACGTTATAGGAGGCATATACTCTAAAGAGTATATAGAAATAAATATAAATTCTTGGAGAGGATTGATAATGAGATATCTCGATAAATTATATTGTTATGGGGAATGATATGAAATTGAAAAGTGTCGACACACAATAAAAGAATAGCTCTACGAATGATTATTGATAATAAGGATATAAAATCTATCGAGAAATGTCGATGTCGGTACACATGCCCTTATAATGAAAGTAGTAATGTGTGGGCTTGATGAAGAGTGATACTAGAACTCCTAAACGGGTTTCGATTATATTGCTAATACATTCAATGACTTAAAACAATGATATTGTTGTGAAGTAAATTAATGCGATGTACTCTTTTTCTTAGTTGTGGTTTTTATCCCAAAGGGTTTTTCAAATAAGGTTTTTAATGAGACAGCTTGATCACAACTGATAAAATAGCTACATAAGATATTTTGATAAAATAAAGATATAAGTTTAAATGTATCAATTGCATGTAACAACTGAATATGATACATTACTATCTTATGAGATAAATTCGAGATATTTGAAAATCTTTATTCACGAGAAACTAAGTGAAGAGTATCGACTAATCTCTATGATATACTCGTACAAATCCCATAATGCTCGAAGCATACTTATAAAATACGCGTGACACTCTTTTTCTCTTTGGCCGAGGTTTTGTCCCACTGGGTTTTCCTAACAAGATTTTTAACGAGGTAACTTAAAGGTGTATATTAACATGGATAATGTACTCTTTTTCCTTCACTTGAATTCTTTCCCACTTGGGTTTTCCTAATAAGGTTTTAACAAGGCATATTCATGATATGATGAGGATTAAAGATGAAATTATAGTACAGTTCCTCAAAGTTATGAAATAAGATGGAGTAGTTGTACGATTTTTCCTTCGATCAAGTTTTTCCCACAGGGTTTTCTTGACAAGGTTTTAATGAGGTAACACATGATTAATCCTACAAGAATGACCAATATGAGGGGGAGCGACTTAATGCTTACACATTGCTTAGGTTTTGTCCCACATGATTTTTCTAACAACGTCATGGTACAACAGTATATTATCGATACAAGATCTACTACAAACAGCCTTGAAAGTTCTTCTCTCATTGAGTTTTTCTTCAACTGGTTCACGAGACATATATATAAATAGTCATTCAAGGGGGAGTGTTATAAATTCCCAACCAATTTACTATTCATGCATAGTAAATGTATTTATTATTGATAATGTGAATAACTATTTTGCCCCTAATGAGATTACGTAATTACGATTGTACCATTGAAAGTTTCATTATAAATAGGATTTCAGTTATAATGAAAATACAAACCTGATAATTCATTCTCTATTTACTTTTTCTATTTTCTCTCTAGTTTATAATAAACCTTTTATTATTTCTAATAATGGTCAGAAAATTGAGGGGAAATAACATATAGATTAAAAAAAACACAATAAATATAATTGAGATGAAATTTAATTTCCATATTCTTGCTATTTGCTCTTTCATTCAATGGGAAAGATCGAATAAATAAATAAAACAATTTTATTATTTGAGATATACGGAAAAGAAGCTAATTTAAAAAGTTGTTAGTTGACGAGTGATAATTAATTTTAAATTAATATGATGTGTCTGATTTGTTTAGGTCATTTTAAATTAGTTGACTTGCGGTTAGTTTACAAATATTGATATAGTCAAAAATATATAAATATTATACATAAGAAATGATAAGAAAAATAATTATAATAATAAATGAGAAATTTATTATGTCTAAAACTAATATTCGCGTAAAATGTAAAATAATATTAGTTTAAAAAATAAAATATTTATTACACATATAAAAGATAAAATATTTTTTTTCAATAATCTAAAAGCTCATTAGAAAATGTACAATTTGTAATTATTTCATTACAAAAGCTTGTTGGGTTATTATAAGCTTATCGAATATTATTACCAAACAGTACAGAAAACTTGTTGAGAAATGAGTTATTAGATCATCCAAAAATTTAATTAAGTGACAAAGATCCAAACAATTATTAGTTGCAAATACGAAAGAAAAGAACAGTGATTTCTATCAAAAAGTTTGTGAATTAATCATTGCAATATTTATTAGAGAAAAAGAGGAAAAGAAATGAAAAGACAAACATGGAGTGGAGTCATGTTGCGCGGAAAGTTATTTGACCAGCACAAGCAGTAACTTTGAATTGAATCAACCGGATATGATTGCATTCAATTATGGAATATCATGTGCCATCCTTCAATTATTTACCCTTTCTACTTCAAAGTGTTGTATACTAACTCAGTTCACAGTAAGTCTTGAATCTATCGGTTTTTGTTTTTTATTTAAAAGAGTTAAATTATTGGTGAATAATAAGGTGTTGTTTTGACAAATACTTCACTTAATTATTTGACAATTACTTGTATAAAACTGGCGTTATAAAAATTAGATCACTTTTAACATAATCAGTACTCACCCATCTGACCTCTCTATCAACAAGCTCTCGACTCATACCCCCAATTTTCCAAGTTCTTTTTCCCTTCTCTTTTCAAAGCCTACACTTCTCTCCCACATTCCCGCTATGGCAAGTTGCTCTACTGCGCCCAGAGGCGGATACAGAAAAAATTTTTTGGTGGGCACAAACACAATAAAAATTTTTATTTATTAAAATTATACTCAATAAATCATCATATTAAATAACAAGTATAAAATCTAATAAGGGTTTAAGAAAAAAAATTACTATTATTCTCATCGAGTTATCATATTTTGAAATCGACTTACAATTGCATCATGCTAATAATAATAAAAAAACACTCTTTCCCTAGATATGTAACTAGAATAATTATGCAATATTTGATCTCTCATGCTATTATATAATTTTATTTTACATACGTCATTTTTTTAAAATACACTTTCTACACTCATCATCACATGAGAATTGACACTAACTTCAAAAGAAATTATACTTTTGGAAAGTTTAATGCTAGCTTCTATTTATACAAATTAAAGAAGACATAATACTATTATAATTTCGAAGACCAAATTACTATAATTTAAGTAAATAAAATACCAATAGCAATAGTTATTTCTTTACTTAATATGTCGGCAAAAAGATTTACAAGTGACCAAATGCTCAAGTCAATAAAGAATTCCCAACAATTGGTATAAATAATATATCTAAAATTTATAAATTTTGATGATAAACAAGAATCATCAACATCTAAGTTCAAATCTCCGTGAAATATTACCAAAAAAATAATTATACATCACTTATTCTAAAATTAAAAATTAGGGCTTAAAATTTTAAATAACAAAATTATCTAATGTAGAAATTAATACACTTTTTTTTATTTAAACTAAGAAAAACTCAATTAATTTTTATAATTAATAAATTATTATATATATATATATATATATATATATATATATATATATATATATAGTTAAAGAACAAAAAAAAAAAGATTTTGGGGGGGCCTGTGCCACCCAGGCCCCCATATACATCCGCCACTGACTGCGCCATTGCCACATTAGACCTCCATTTCGACCCTTTCATCGTCACCTCGCTCGTCCGAATATACGTCAAGTGTGACTCTCTCAAATGCAGCTAATCTGTTTGACGAAATGTCCCAGTGTGAAAATCTAATTCAGGATGTTGAGTTTTGGAACTCAACCATCGATGTTTAAAAGTAAGGTTTTTGATGAAGGTCTGGTTTAGTTTGCTAATGCGGGTTTTAAACGTCGACCCGAATGTTACACTCTTTATTTTTCTCATAATTTGTAATGATGTTTTGGGTTTTTCATATGGGAAAGAGATACACAGTTAGGTTTTAAAAAATAAGTTCAATGATGACCCGTTTGTGGTCACCGGGATGATCGATGTGTACTTGAAATGAAACATTGTAACCGACTCTTGGAACTCTTATGATTTTTGAGAATAATAATAAGTATAACCTAGTTTGAAATTCGATAGCTTAATGTATCACAATATCCACTTAAAGTATCACTAAAGATTTCTAATCACATTTAAATTACATAAAGTTCATCAAAAAATATAGTGATCCAATTTCTTATTGTTAAAAAAAATAAGGATTTAATTTCGATTACAATTTAATAAAAAATGACTTCATTGAAATTGTTAAAGCTTTCTTTATTTTCAAGTACAAGATTGCAAATCGACTTTTTCCTTGTAAACGTTATAATATTCCCAATAAAAGTATCATAAAATTGGAATAAAGTATCACAAATTTCAGTAAAAGTATCATAAATTTTGTATATTTGACTTATGTTTGGACATCTATATTTTACTGCAATAGATTGTTAATGTATTATGAAAGATTGTTATAGTATCACAAACCATAGTGAATGTATCACATATTTATGACATACGATTTCTTGTATTGCAAAGTATTACAATACCGGTTTAAATTATCACCGGTCTCACTAAAAGACTCACGTTTGTAATCTGCACTATTTACAAAAAAAAAAGCTTATAGTTTTGGGGGGAAAAAGTATGACAATATTAGTCTAGAGTATCACGAAGTACGTTTTTTTTTTTTTTTTTTTTTTTTTTTTTTTTTTTTTTTTTTATTTTGAAATTTTCATCACTTAAAATTACGTTAACATCTACTTATTATATACATTTGTAATAACATCACAATTTCCAGTAAAAGTATCATAACATCAATTTACGGTTCATAATTTATGGTGAAAGTATCACAAGTTTATATAAGAGTGTCACAATTTCAATTGAAAATATCATTGTTATAAATAAAAGTATAACATTATCGACTCAAGGTATCATAATATATGGGATGAGTATCAAAAAGAAGTTGTATAGTTTTTTGTCAAAATAAAAGAAAACAATCACATCATTAAATAAAAATATTACAAAATGTAGTTTAAAGTATCCCAACATCCACTAGACGTGACTAAAAAACTTATAGCAACAATAAGCTTAAATATATTTCATCTGAAAAGTATCATAAAGTTATCTAAAAGTATCAAATGTTTGATCAAAAGTATGACAACTATTTACGTAAAATAAGCTCAAAAATAAAACTAAAAGTAAATGTATTTTGGTGCTTTCGAGCAAAACTTTTTGCTTGTAATTGATTTATCTCAATCACCACGGTGTCTCTTTTGAAGTTTCATTTATTTATTTTCGATTCCTTGATTTTTGGCATCTTCGCTCTTGCTACCATTTTCGTTCTCAAAAGATTTTTTCTCAATGTAAACCAGTTATTACATCCTTCAAAAAGAATATTATGATAATCAATGTGTGTAATTCTTTAAAATTGTAATATTATGTATTAAAGTGGGTTACAATAATTCATAAAGTGTTTTTATTAATATTTATATCAATTGATATTTTTTTTATCGATACCCAATTTCATTCTTGGATACGAACGACCACCAAAACTTCTCGATCATAAAAGATATATACCGATATATTATAAAATCTCGAATTGAACATATAGTTACTGTTAAAATACATACTTGTGGCCATAAATATAAATGTACAATGATGATTTATTTCCCTCCATGGTAAAAAGACGAGTAGCATTCATTACAAATTGTCTTCGTCAATAATAACCGAATCTTAAACACAATTCGCAGTCCCTATTTAGGCTGTCACATACGAAAAATCTCTCAATTCCATTTTCAGTCTCTCCGTTTGACAAATCTCACCGTTTCTCTCGACGTCAATTTCCATATATAGCCGTCGTATTTGATTTTGCTTTCCAAAATAGTATACAATTTAATTTGATGGGTTATCTCTCCTGCAAAGCCGATTCATCAATCTCCACCGCCGATTCCCATTCCTCCAAATCATCACCCTCCCTGAAGAAGAAAAAACCAGAAGAGGGCAAAGATAAACCCATCAAAATCAAAGAATTCAAATACAAAGATCTCGAATTAGCCACAAGCAATTTCTCAGACGCGAAGCTCTTAGGCAGAGGCAGCCATGGCCTCGTCTACAAAGGCGTCCTCCGCAACGGCCGCCTCGTCGCCGTCAAAAAACCCTCCCAAAAAACCCCAATTTCCGTTAACCCTAACGAATTCGAGAATGAAATCGACATTTTATCCAAGCTCCAAAGCCCCAAAATCGTCAACCTCGTCGGTTTCACGAAAAACGAATCCCGAGATCGCCTTCTGGTGGTCGAGTTCATGAGTAAAGGCACTCTCTACGATGTTCTCCATTCGAGCCCCAGGCCTCTGGCCTGGGGACGGAGGGTAAAATTGGCATTACAAACCGCCAAAGCCATCGAAACCCTCCATTCCTCGAGTCCGCCCGTGATTCATCGCGATATCAAATCCGCCAACGTTCTGATCGATCGGAATTCCAACGCTAGATTGGGCGATTTCGGATTGGCGTTGCGGTGCGTGGATGATTACAGGCTGAGATCCACTCCGCCGGCGGGGACGATGGGCTATTTGGATCCATGTTACGTCACCCCTGACAATCTGAGTACCAAAACCGATGTGTTTAGTTTTGGGATATTGCTTTTGGAAATTCTGAGTGGGAGAAAGGCGATCGATATGGGCAATTCGCCGCCTTCGATCGTCGATTGGGCGATCCCGTTGATAAGGAAAGGAAAATTATTGTCTGTGTACGATCCTAGGGTTTTGCCGCCTAAGGATCCGACGGTTAGGAAAACGTTGGCAGTCTTGGCCGCGAAATGCGTGAGGTCGTGTAGAGAGAGAAGGCCGTCGATGGACGAGGTGGCCGGGTGTTTGAGCGAGGTGAGTAGATTGGTCCCTTTGCATTCTTGGAATGGTTTGGCTAATCCTTGTTTGATGGTGGAGAATGTGGGAAACCCGGTTCAAGTGTTACAAAACGGGGATGTTAAAAACGGGAGAGTTTATTCCGATTTAGGGTTTCGGAGAAATTTGAGGGAATTGATGGACGGCCCTGATGATTACGGCGAGTTGGGAGTTAAGGTGGAATCGGTGAAAAGGGTGTCGAGTTTGAGATATGATATTCGGTCGATGGTTTTTGGGGATGGTAAGAATAGGGTCTCTAATTTGAAGCCGAATCGGTTGGTTGGGAAGAGTTTGGATAAATTTCCTGAAGTGGATGATGAGATTACTAATGGATTAAGCTCTGTTACTCAGGCTAATGGATAGGCAATGCAATTGAACTTCTTTTAAGTGTTTTGTTTTCTTTTTTACTTGATTTGAAAATCTGCAAAGCAGATCAAATCACATTGTTGTAGATTGCTCTGAGACACTCATAGTCTATTGGTGCACTATTGATGCAATAGCTTTGCGTTCTTCATTGTTTCAAACGGATGATGAAGTACGTAGGGATTTGATTGTAATGAGCTTCTTTCTATTAATTCTTTTTTTTTTTTAAAGAGTGATTTTTTAGATGATTGTATTTTTATTTTTTTAATTTTGTTTGCCTGTCATTTAGTAATACTATCAATGAAACTGATTTTCCATTGCAAAATTTACAGTCGTCGTTTATCAATGCATCGACTCTTGATCTCCTTACCGTAAAGTGCTCGTTTTATCGCGCAGGAAAATTGTAATATGCATATTTCAATCTGTGTGTGTGTGTGTGTGTTTTCTTTTTAATCTTGCAATGAAAAATTTCATTTTTCGTATTTGATAAAGCCTGCAAATTAGCTCATCTTGGTCATGGTTTGGTGAACTACATTTAATGTAAGACGGGTGAGTCTCATTTCATTGAAAACCAGCTTTCGTGTTGATGTTAATAATGACAAATAATTTGCTAATCTGTCTTTGTTAGTGTTCTGTAACTAGACACGGTCAACCGTCTTATTCATTTTTTAATGTGTATTTGGTGATTTGAGATTCCCATTATTAATCTGACCGCTACTATTTTATTGTCTTCTCCTTGCTGGCATGGATCTTTTGGTAATTACAAAAACTACGCTTGAGATTTAGTATATTACAAAAAAACGCGCTTCTCTTGTAAAATTACAAACATGCCGACCTTACAAATATAAAATTAGTTGAGATTAGTTTGAATACCCACATTTTTATACGGGTGTATCAAATAAAGGTATAAAAATATAAAATTTATTAAAAAATTATTAATTTCATAAAGTGAATTATTAATAAAATCAAAAAAATACTTGATATAAATATAACATATGTAAAAGATTAGATTTCTCTTTGTTCCAATATTTTAATTTTATAGTGAGATTGAGATGAAAATTTGGTAGGTGATTTGAAAAGACAAATTTATTTTCAAAAATTTGGCGTTCAATTTGCATGTTCACCTCCGGTAGAATTTTTTGCCAGAAACTGGCATGAGGAGGCAATTAAAAAACATACACGAGGAGGCCAAAAAAGGCCAAAAAAAAAAAAAAAATTTGGAGGCAAAGTCCAAAAAATTGTAATATGTTATTTTGATAAATTTTATATTTTTATACGTTTATTCAAGAGGCACGGGTTTTTTTCCCCTAATTATAACTATAAAACTTAATAATCAAATCATATCCCCACCGTTGCGAAAAAAAAAAATCCAATTGACTGATTTTGTGTAGAATTTATTTCGTTAATTATTAATATTTATAGTAAGTAACTATACTCAACGTTTGGTAAATTAAACTAAAATCAATGATTTGTCAATAGTGAGGTAAAAATATTGTAAGATTAACACAAATATATATATGTAAAGCGTAATTTTTGTATATAATTAATTAAAAGAAAAAAAGGTTCTATCAACTCTGTTTCATACCATCGTGGTAAAAGAAGAGCACGTAATCGTAAACATATTGTAATATTAACAAAAATATGTATGTAAAGTTCGTGATTTTTGTTTCCATATGAATATTATAAGTCCTATATTTGAAAAATTTGTTTTCATATAGTTAAATCCGAAATGGATGTTTTTTTTATTAAAATCTATATGTTAATTACTATTTAAACATGAAATAGATATAATCGAGACAATTTGCGTCAAGTTATTATTAAACAATATAGTTGATGTTTTCCATAAATTAATTAAAAGTGAAACATATATTTAAATTATGTAGATTTTAGACTCGAATGACACATAATCAACCGAAAAAATTAATATTTTTATTTGTCAAACGAAACATGCAATGCATACATATAAGTTATGAGGACACACACACACACGAAATCAAAAATACTTCATACCTCAAAAATTATATTGTAAGATATTGTTTTCAAAAAGAAATGTCACTACAAAAAAAAAAATTATTGTTAAGATGGTTGTGTTTTCTTCAGGATTCACAACAAATTATTGTTTTAATAATCTTCTAAATTATTAGTAATTGATAATTCATGTTTCTTCAAGAAACCATGATTGCGATCATAATCAAAGAAAAATTTAATTATAATTTTTAGTTTAAACATTGAGGGAGAGAGAAATAAAATAAAAATGGAGATCCCTAATTATGATCTTGTGCACATAATATATACATATATCAATTCAGG
>BMAC01000278.1:698911-713844 GCA_014905375.1 Phtheirospermum japonicum | reverse complement strand
ATATGTTTCACTTTTAATTAATTTATGGAAAACATCAACTATATTGTTTAATAATAACTTGACGCAAATTGTCTCGATTATATCTATTTCATGTTTAAATAGTAATTAACATATAGATTTTAATAAAAAAAACATCCATTTCGGATTTAACTATATGAAAACAAATTTTTCAAATATAGGACTTATAATATTCATATGGAAACAAAAATCACGAACTTTACATACATATTTTTGTTAATATTACAATATGTTTACGATTACGTGCTCTTCTTTTACCACGATGGTATGAAACAGAGTTGATAGAACCTTTTTTTCTTTTAATTAATTATATACAAAAATTACGCTTTACATATATATATTTGTGTTAATCTTACAATATTTTTACCTCACTATTGACAAATCATTGATTTTAGTTTAATTTACCAAACGTTGAGTATAGTTACTTACTATAAATATTAATAATTAACGAAATAAATTCTACACAAAATCAGTCAATTGGATTTTTTTTTTTCGCAACGGTGGGGATATGATTTGATTATTAAGTTTTATAGTTATAATTAGGGGAAAAAACCCGTGCCTCTTGAATAAACGTATAAAAATATAAAATTTATCAAAATAACATATTACAATTTTTTGGACTTTGCCTCCAAATTTTTTTTTTAATCTTACTATAAATGTTAGCCATTTTTTAAAAATAAAATCTTAGTGCATAATTAATTATATAGATAAACTATAATAGTAATAATAATAATAATAAAGACTTGGTACCGGGTACCCAGTTCAAGAACTGGTACCAATGGGTACCCAGTCCCGGAACCGGTCCCACCGGGTACCCAGTGGGTACCGGGTCTCGAAAGTGTGGACGCAGAACCGGAACCGATCATAACCGGTTCCAAGAATTTGGAACCAGAACAGGTACCGACGGGTCCGATTTCGGGGCTGGACCCGGCGGATCCCATGCGGTTCCGATTTCGGAACCGGGTACCCATTATTTATGCTTACCCCTACGAAGGTAGAGGCCTTGATATTTTTATCCTCCATTGTCTATGAAGCATAATTACATTGCTACCCTTTAAAACACTTACCTCTTGTCGATCTTATCCTTGTAACAACATTAAATTACAATAGAACAATAATAAATACTTGGGAGAAAATCACTCCCAAACTAGCATTCACACTGGAGGAATCTATTTTCCCATTCTCTCTCTCTCTCTCTCTCTCTCTCTCTATATATATATATATATATATATATATATATATATATATATATAGATTACAACAATTTCATTTATTATTACATTAATGCTATGTCTATTTTTTCTTGATATTTTTATTAAATAAAAAAACTACCAAGGGCAAAAATATCCTCAATATTTTTTTTTTTAAAAAATAAAACAACTTCAAAAAATAATAATTATCAATCAATTTATATTTTTTGTGATTTTAAAATAAGAAAACAAGCACATGGTATATTTAGAAAAATAATGAAATTAATTAATTTTATTTATTATTACATTGAATGCTTACATTTTATTTTACTTTATTTGGTTTTTCTTGATATTTTTGATTATCTTTATATATATATATATATATATAAAACAAGAGAAACAAACATATGGTATATTTTAAAAAATATTGAGATTACATTAATTTAATTTATTATTACATTTAATGCATTTACATTTTTTTTTAATTTTTTTCTTGATTTGTTTGATTTTATTTTTTAAGAAATAGAAATACCGAGGGGACTAAATGATACTAAAAAAAAATGAGTATCAACCCATATTGTTAAATCTGTTGACACCTTACTTGTCAACCTCACAATCATTCAAATGACATGTGTCATTTGGTTATGTATTGGAAATCTGATGTGGCATTCTCATATTATTTTTCTTAAAATCATTTCTTTTATGTAAAATTGTTAGTGGTATAAAATATCACTTTTTCTCATTTCTTTTGTCTTCATAAAAATTTAGGATTTTACTTACAAAATTTCTCCTCCAACTTGCCTTGTCGCAGTTGCTTCATCTCTTTTTTTTTTTCCTTCCAAGTTGTTCATCTTTTCTTTTTTGCCTCACAACTCCCTTTCTGCCGATTATTCGGTTTCCGATACAAGCAAACGCCCGCATATAACTAGATCTACTGCAAAATTTGCATATACGAATATGAGATGTTACTGCTAACATTTCTTAAAGTTGTTATTTTATCTACTAATTTTTCCATGGTGAGTTTTTCTAATTTTCAATTCATAATTTGCTTATGCTTTTACGAAATATAATTGAAAAATAAAAATTATTTTTAAAAAATTAGAGTTTATATAATTGAAAGCTCGAAACTAATTACATTACTTCCGGTATATATAATAATTAATATGAAGCCATCCCACATATATAATCGGGTAAAAATGCATATGATTATTAAATTACGTACTAAACATATGTAAATCATATACTCTTTATGAAATTATAATTGGTTATGATTATTAGTGTTTATACCAAAAATATGTAAATTAATTATAATATATACCAAAAACATAAAAATCAAATACTGATTATCTACAATATGGTTATGATTATTAGTGTTTATACCAAAAATATATAAATTAATTACAATATGCAATTATAAATTCACTTTCTTGATTTTTAAAAAGTTTATAATTGATTTATAATGATTTCCATATATTTCGACCTTAATTTACGGTATGATTATTGTATTGATCAGTAATTGATTTACATTCATTTATATTGATTTCTATTTTTATTGGGATATTTCATAATCGTTTATGATTATTAATTAATACGTTGCAATTAGAGTTTATAAAATACTTTAATCGAAATTCGAAATAATTACTTTATATAATTGAAAAATCAAGATTATTTTTAAAAAGTTAGAGTTTATATAATTGAAAACTCGAAACTAATTACTTTACATCATATATATATATATATTAATTAATATGAAGCCATCTCATATATATAATCGGGTAAAAACGCATATGATTATCATATTACTTACTAAACATATGTAAATCAAATACTCTTTGTGAAATCATAATCGGTTATGATTATTAGTTTTTATACTAAAAATATGTAAATTAATTACAATATATACCAAAAATATGAAAATCAAATACTAATTATCTACGGTATATTTATGATTATTAGTGTTTATACCAAAAATATATAAATTAATTACAACATATAATTATAAATTCACTTATTTGATTTGTAAAAAGTTTATATTGATTTATAATGATTTCCATATTTATTCGACCTTAATTTATAGTATGATTATAGTATTGATCAGTAATTGCTTTACATTCATTTACACTGTTTTCTATTTTTATAGGAATATTTCATAATCAATTATGATTATCATTTATACGTTGGAATTAGAGTTTAAAGAATATTTGAATTGGAAGATTGAAATTAATTACTTTATATAATTGAAAATTCAAGATTATTTATAAAAATTAGAGGTTATATAATTGAAAACTCGAAATAATTTACATCCGATATATAATAATTAATCAAATCATAATAATCAGTATCTGATATTATTAATAATTAATTATTAGTGTACTTACTAATATATGTAAATCAAATACTCAAAAATAAAATCATAAATCGGTTATGATTAGTATTGTTTATACCAAATTATACTACATTAATTCTTTAAATATGATTTTCCGTAAGTTGTGACGTTTCAAGTTTCTACCAATCCATTCCATTATAAATAGACACTAAGCACATAGGTTTGGCCTCATGTATTCTCATTGGTTAAATAATTCAAATTCTATTATTCTGAATTTGGATATGGAGAAGAAGAAGATTTTGGGTGGTGCTGTCCTTGCCATTCTTTTGTTCACTCTCTCTGTGGACTGTGCTGTTATTAATTATGGTAATATGATATATTCATTTCCTTCATACACTTTTATTTTTATTTTTCTGGTTTCTTTACAAATTCTGAGATGAGAAAATATAAGAATCAAGCCGTGGCAGAGATTTTTTTATTTTTTTTTCATTTTTCTCTTACGGATACCAATCCCTTCATATGTTAGGTTCAAATTATGCTAAATAGTTATAAATAACATTTATATGATATTAACAATAATTCATTTGAATTAACACGATCAATTAAACTGGGATTAGCCGAATTAATATTTTTTTTACAAGATTGAATAAAATCGATTGCTTCTGATTAATTCTCAAAAACAACAATTGATACGACCCACATAAAATATAACTAAAATGAAATATTAAAATTAAATGATAATTAATTTGTTTATATGTATTTGTTAATTTTGGTTGCAGATCCTCATTATACACCACCGCCGCGTGAATGTAAGCTAAGACTTCCAATGCCACCACCGCCTGGTTGCAATGAGTCCTATTGCAAAGAACAATGTGCTGGTCGTTATACTCACTTTACTTCCTATTGTGACGCCAAAAAGGCCTACTGCTATTGTATTTTTATTGGATTATGTGACTGACCACCCAAGTCAAATTAAACTTTGTGTTCTTCCATAATTATATGTATGATTTCTAAATAGGAATAAATACATTTCAATATCGAATATATCGATGTTTGGATTTTTTTTCCCCTTTGTGTAATTCAAGATTTATGTTTTAGTATAATTCTTGTAAAATCACTGTTCATATAGGCCTTGAGATTTTGGCCGGCTGAGCTGATTAATTTATATGATTAATTAAGGTTAGCTAAGGTTTGCTTTGAAAATCTTTTACCCAAAATGAGACACAAAAATTTATGTGCGACACTCACGATGATAAATACACGTGTATAAGTAACTTTGTTTCTTTCCGATGCCCAATAAGTTTTTCGTTTTTTTTTTCTAAATGAACACTTTATAGATAGTATAAATATGTACTCCGTAGAACCATTTGTTAGAAATTATATTAAATTTAGAAATCTTTGTTTTGGAATGTATAGTTATTACAATACAACCGTCACGATTTATATAACTATGCGGGATATAAGTATAAAAAGAATCGTAACGACCGAATCATAATAACTCTATATACTAAATAAAAAATTTCTAAATATAATATAATCTCTAATATGTACCTAATTCGGATACATTATTTTCCAGACTTATATGTACTCCTGGCCTTGTAGTCTTGTGGTATTCTCTATTTTATTTCTTAATTTATCATGTAATTGAACTACATTCCATGAAACTTTTTTAAACATTTAATACTTTTACATTTATAGATCCAAGATAGTAGATATTAAGATGAACATTGTTTTTTAGAAGAAGGTATTGGAAAAGAATGGGTAGATTAATGGAGTGATTAGTGAGAAATACTTTTAAAGCTGCATATATTTTTGACATGTTTTCCATAATTTATGACTTAATACTTTTGAAGTTTATATATTTATGAAATGTTACTTTTGGTTCGAGAATTTTCGTTTTGAAATAGGTATTTGAGATTTTCTAAAAAATATTTCAAAAGTTAATATTTCAATTTTTTTTTAACTTTTTTCTCTCATCATTCATTCCAATTTGTTTTCTACGATGATCATTCAATTATCACTTATTATTATATATATTTTTAATAAATTTTACTATTATCTCACTCAAATAACTCTTACCATCAACTATCAATTTATTATTATTTTTATTAAATAACCTTATTCATTACATTTTCATCTCATATCCGTCCGCACTCCCAATTTTTTTCTTTCAAATATTACACATGCAAGCACAACCATATATCTATTCGAGCAGTGCTATTAGTAATAAATGAGGGGAAAAAAAAATACAAAAATAGTGAAATTATAAGAGTTTTAAAGGGGAAAAAAAAATTATCTTGCCCATTATTTTTTCTATTCAAACAATGTTAGAAAATAAATGATGAATTTATATGATATATATTTAAAAAAGACATCTATTTCGAACCCAAATTTATCAAAATAGAGTTACAAATAAGAAAATCAGCAATAACAAACATATTTTATTTATAAAAAAAAAAGGCCCATTGCATAGTGTTTCATAGTTGAAATATAAATAGACAAACACTTGTGTGAGGTAAAATTGATGAGACCGTCAGGCCATCTAACCCGTTATTATGATTTTCGTATAGTGATATATTGAGTTTTGTACTCGTTTTATTGGTTTTTCATAAACAAACCTTTAACCCATGATTTATTGAGTTCTTTTCTATGATATATTGATTGTATTATATATTGTATTGATTTGTATTATAATATTATTAGTTATAGAGTTGAAATAAGAATTATTCAACGGCTAAGAAGAGGCTGAACCATACAAATTATGACTCTCTTGATTGTATCCGGTACATTCATACACCTAACTAGTTTAACTTTCGTGTATTACACGAGATTATAAAAAGAAAATATAAATATATTTGTGATAGTTATAATTTTAAATGTAAAATAAAAATTTAAAATGATATATTATCGACCCGTGTCTTGTACATGGCTAATTTATTTATTAATTATTTTAGGTAAAGTTGCAAAATAGATCAGTAACTTAAGGGTGGTGGCAACTTAATAACATTACAAAAAATAAACTGTTTGAATCAAATTTTCGAGCTTGAAACCCACAAAAAAAAAATCACGGATACCGACGGACCATTTTCATCGGTAAGCAGTCGGTAACGGCTTTACCGACGGATTTACTAACATAAATGGTACGTCAGTGAAACCCACGTCGATAAAAAATTATCAACGAAATTTTTTTCTCGTTGGTAAAATACTGACAGACTCCAATTTCGTCGGTATTTATCGACTGATCTTAATAAATAAATAAAAAAATCGACGAACATTTTACCATGGGTAATTAATCTTATTAAGAAAATAAGAATTAAAATTACTGACGGATCATAATCCATCGGTAAATTAAATTTAAAAAAAAAAATCAGAATGGGGTGTGTCAAGCCCAACCCACACCCGCAAACCCGCCCACACGCAGTTAAGCCCAAGCCGCTCCAAAACCCAACACCTTTTAATCACAAATAAATCATCTCGTATGTCGCTAGGAAATTCGAACACGCGACCTCTCGCGCTCCAATCCTACCCATGACCGGGTAGACTAACTTGATTCCTGGTAAGTTCTTAACATTATAAATATATATACATACTTATGTTATATATATAATAAATAATATAATTATAATATGTCTACATATATAATATATTTATATATAATAATTATATTATAAATATATTATATTATATTAAAATTACTAGTAAAACACACGTGCGTTGCACGTGATGTCATAATTATTTAGTTTAATTATTTATATAATATATCATTAGCATAAATTTGAAAAAAATTGTAATATCAATTTTGTCATTGATTAAAAATTATAAGGGGATAAAATACAAATTCATTTCATTAAATATTTAAATAAGCAAATACTGAATTCATTATCCATTGAAATAAATCATTAACGAAAGGAAATAAATAGCGCATGTTCTAATTTCTAATTTTAATTTTAAACCACATTAATCCTTTTCTTGTTTGATCTTGATGGTAGGTTAACTCTTCTTGTTATTTGATTTCGATGGTCTCTTTCCACACTTTTTTAAAAGACTGCCCATTGTCTCCTCGTCATCGCTTGAAATCATATTGACGTCACCTTCATTGGCCTTCTTGTTATTTGATTTCGATGATTTTTTCGTACTCTTCTTTGTAAGACTGCTGATGGAGCTCTTGTCTGAAACCATGTTGATATCATTTTTGTTGTTGTTCTTCATGAGTCTCTTTCTTTTGTTTCTTTTCTGTTTTGAATTTTCGGCATGTTCTGTACCAATACCGTCACATTTTACCGATGTATTTAAGGTTTCGTTTTTAATCTTGTCTTTTAGATCCAATTGTACCCTCTCAATTGCATCAGCAACTTCACTCAAATCTCCTTTTCACGGACCCTTCTTTTTTTTGGGAGCAATCAGAAATCGAAACTCGGTCGACGCTTGTAAGCTCAGTCCCCGGTAATATTTGGACTCGTGTTCTCCCTAGATACGATAACATAGTAAAATTAAAATACTATACATAAACTCAATTAAGTTAATTGTATATTTGATCCCTCATCACATAAATGAATTAACTTATTATAAGAGTTAGAACCCCATTAGTTAGAAAATTTATAGTTATAGATTGTATATATTACTATTACCTCCCCCCCCCCTTTTTTTTTGCTGGGTAATTGTTTTAAAATAAAAACCGATAAATGGATGAGTTAATAAATAATGTCCTTATTAGGAATTTACCTCCTTGATTAATGCAAGGTATTCATTGATAGGACACCCTACATATACCGTCGCCGCATCTTCGAATAATGTTATAGATGCACTATCATTTCCTTACACGACATTTAAGACTAATCTATACCTGGAGTTAAATAAATATGATTTTAATACATTGATGTAGGCATAAATCAATGTAGATTTAAAAGTTTGAGCTATTACCTTGGCGTCGTTTTCACATATTCCAGATTGCACTTTTGACATGATGTGTTGCCATCGTTCTTGCAAATTGACGCGGCACAATTTTTACATGAATCGTACCACAAGAATGCTTTATTTAAAATCTTCTCAACAAATCCTTTGAAACAGTAATATGAATCCTGTAAGATAAGAAGATATTTATGATTACAAAATAGAGGAACCTACAAATTACTAAATATGCTATATTTTGATGAAAAGTACCCCAGATAGCTTATCTCGGTCATGTCTAATTTGTTGCAGTGTCAATTCTTTTACATCTTTCATCATTTGCTTCATTGTCAATTCCAGTATTTTGATAGGATCGTCATTAGCACATGACCTGCATAATAAAATATAAGAAATACCGAAAAATGTATATTTTTTAAAAGATTTTATTGATATATGGCATATCTTTTTAATTTATAGGATACCATCGTTTCATATAAATGCTCTCTTCACAGTTTGGTTGTATTCGAAGCACCGAAGCCATAGTAGTATGCAATTGCAATTCACCTAATTATTAGGTGTTTAAAAAACACAATGTGAGAAAAATATATACTATGTATAACACTGGTAAAGATTATAACTAAGGCTTATGAAATCACTCAAACCATTTAAGTGTACATAAAGATATTGTTACCGTTGTATGTTCTTGCGTTGAGATTTGTAATTGCAATAACTGGTTTTTGATCAACAATATGGTACAAAGTCGATCCTTCGTTTTGAGCCATGTCTTCCCAAAAAGAGACTACTGTGGTTTGATACCTGCATAATTAAAAGAAACTACTAGCAAACTATATAGTAAATAAGGTTACATCCAATTATTCTTACTTTCTCAAAACAAATTGCATATGAGACGAACTTTCAACTAATAGCATATTTTAGAAAAAGGAGTACTTATTATGAAACTTCTTATATTTACATTGGATTTATGAAAGTCAATCTCGATTAATTTAAGCTAACAACTATGTAGTACGTGAAGAAATAATTCAACGTAAAGTATTACATAAAATATACTAAATACATAAAATATTCAACATGAAGTTAGAAATTTAAAGCTCAAATGCACAAATAAGCTATCCCATTATCTGGATGATTTTTTATGTAAAATAGAACTTTAATTTGAAACAAAGCGAAGATGCGATATTAATGTAATTTTTGTTAAAATTCATACAACAATGAATAAAACGTGATAAGAAAACTATTACTCTTTATTCATGACTGTTATTTCTCTTAATGGTTTTGATACCCCTCTTCCGCTCGTGACAGTTTTTATTTCTTTGACCTTTATCACAATCCCAAGTATATCTGCCAAAAATATAATTTTTAATTGGGAAAATGAACTTTTTCGTCCTGTAAGTTGGTCTACTTTGCAATTTAGTCCTTTTTTTTGGCCTGTTTTCAATTTCATCCGTTTTCTTTTAAAATATCTGCAATTTAGTCCGATTGTCGCCAGAAAAATTGAAATGCACCTTAATTTGTTGAGTAGGCGCCGATCGTTGCTGACTTGGCGTTAAAAATTGGGGATCCTCGGCCACGTGGAAATAAAAGAGTTTGGACTTTATTTTAATTAATGAGTTGGCATAAAATAAAAACGGAGGAAAAAATAAATAAATATTTTTGTTAATAAAAACCAAAGATATTCATATTAATAAACTTTTCTTTTTTTTTTTTTTCTGTAATTTTTTCCTCTGTCGAGAGAGTGGCGAAAATATTTCGTCTTCTTCTTCGGATAAAAAATCGGGAGAGTGGGCATTTCTCAAACTTGTATTCAGAAAAAAATGTACAGCTTGGGCATTTTCACCCTGAAAACAAAACGACAATCAATCAATAAGCAACAATTAATTCCAGAACTAAACAGACCAAATAACAAGTATCACAAAAGTACGGTTCAAATCTGGGCTCGACAATTTGAATAAAAGGCAGTTTGGTTGGAACTAATTCATGGAAAAGCTCTTTCAATCATTAGAAAAGGGTCGACATCTGATTATTTAATAGCTTTCCAATAAATATTAAAAAACGTGGATTTGTAGGATAAATATAGGGAAATTAATTAAGTTCTGTTGAATAAACTACAACTTAATCCTAAAAAAGATACAAAAGTTTGCAGCAATAAATTTCAGTGAGAATTTGATCCCAAACTTTTGTGCAGCCCCTTTTTAATAAATTAATTTAAAAGCACATTAGTTTGCTCGTAAGAGTACGAGGTAACTGTAGGGGTGATAAGTTTGACTCGAGTCGTATCTCTCGAGGAAACAACTGTTCGGTCTTTTCGGATGTTTTTCTCAATTTATGAACTAAAATAAAATACATGTACAATTGGGGTTTTAAAAGAGATTGAGTTGATCATTATAAACTAAAGCAATAATTAAACTAAGACTAATTAAACTAATTATTCTAACTAAATTATCAACTACGAGCAATAATTTAAACTATCAAAAATACGCAACCATAAATCAAACCTAATTAACGAATCTAAAAGCATGAGCATAAGAAATTACCACTAAGCAACGAATCATAAGAATCTAAGATTAACAAATAACTAAGCATAAATCAACTCGCGTAAATAAACTAAATTAAACCAATATCCAATACTCAAGCATAAATGATTAAACTAATTATCAAAACTAGAATTAACAAAGAAATTAACTAAGCAATTAACTACGAAATTAACTAAGAGTTTAGAGTACTTATTGTAACTACGAAAAGCAGTAAAAAGCTCCAGCTATTCCGGAGTTTGAACGTTGATCTTGGGCAAAGAATGAAATCCCGAACTCGAATTCGATGTTTTGGACGCGTTGTTCTTCGATCCGTGATCTCCGTCTTCAAATCTCGTTATGAGATGTGGGATTATTGTTATTATAAGCTAAAATACCCTAGGTGGTCGTGTCTCTGGTGTCTCTCTTTTAAAAAATCCAAAATATAGAGGGTTTATATAGATAATGCAAGTCTTGGCGCACAAGAAACCCTAAAATACGGATTCTGGGCCATCGCGTCGATGGTGCGTCGACTGACGTGCACTGGTGCTCGGCGTCGGTGCTGCCTGGGCGTGCGCGTCGGCTGGGCGGGTGCGTCGACTGGGTGCGTCGACATCGACGCTTCAGCAAGGTTGCGTCGACATTGGTGGCGTCGACATCGACGCTTCAGCAAGTTGCGTCGACATCGGTGCGTCGACATCGATGCTTCAGGCAAGTTGCGTCGACATCGGTGCGTCGACATCGACGCTTCAGCAAGTTGCGTCGACAGTGCGTCGACGCTGCGTCGACTGACGCGGATCATGGCTCGCGTCGACGGAGCGTCGACGGTCGCATCAGTCGATGCGACTGAGCGTCTGCCTCTGTCTCTCTCTATCTTTTGCTACTCGTTTCGTCGGAAAGCTCGTTCTCCTATTCTTGAACATCGAACTTCATCTATTACGCGCTGAACTCTTCCGGTTACTTAGCTGTAAAGTGAAAATAACGAAATATCACCTATTTGCATCAATTACGATTAAAATACGGTAAAATAAGTCAGAACTATAAAAATACGGAATTATGCTTAAATCGTCCAACTTATACCAAAAATAAATAGAAAAAACGTACTAAAATACTAATAAAAACAAGAACAAATCTACTCTAATCAACTACCCCACGCTTTTATTGGTTTGTTCGTCCTCGAACAAACGATAAATTCAAAATATAACTAGAATGAAAATAAGTTCAAGCAAAGAGTCGTGCGTTGCTACATAGATAATTTTGAAAATATAGGTACAAGTCACGCAACGTCAAACACTTGACCATTATTACATTGTCGCTTCAAAATAAAATCATGGCTTCCTCACGAAGGATAATATATATAAGTACGTGACTCAAACTTTGTGCACCCCATTTTTTAATAAATCAATTAAAAAACACGTCATTTTCTCGCAAGTGTACGAGGTAACTGTAGGGTGATGAGTTTGACTCGAGTCGTATCTCTCGAGGAAACAACTGTTCGGTCTTTCAGATGTTTTTCTCAATTTATGAACTAAAATAAAATACATGTACAATTGGGGTTTTAAAAGAGATTGAGTTGATCATTATAAACTAAAGCAATAATTAAACTAAAGACTATTTAAACTAATTATTCTAACTAAATTATCAAATACGAGCAATAATTTAAACTATCAAAAATACGCAACCATAAATCAAACCTAATTAACGAATCTAAGAGCATGAAGCATAAGAAATTATCACTAAGCAATGTATCATATGAATCTAAGAACGAATAACTAAGTATAAATCAATCGCATAAATAAACTAAAGTAACCAATATCCAATATCCGAGCATAAAACGATTAAACTAATAATTAGAATTAACTAAGAGATTAACTAAGAATTAAACTAAGAAATTAACTACTAAATTAACTAAGAGTTTAGAAATACTTATTGTAACTACTAAAAGCAATGAAAAGCTCCAGCTATTCCGGAGTTGCACGTCGATCTTGGGCGAAGATTGAATCCCGAACGCGAATTCGATGTTTTGGACGCGTTGTTCTTCGATCCTTGATCTCTGTCTTCAAATCTCGTTATGAGATGTGGAATTATTGTTATTGTAAGCTAAAATACCCTAGGGGTCGTGTCTCTGGTGTATCTCCTCTCTAAAATCCGAAATATTGAGGGTTTATATAGATATTGCAAGTCCTTGGCGCACAAGAAACCCTAAAATCCAAATTCTGGGCCGTCGCGTCGACGGACGCGTGCTGGTGCCTCGGCGTAGGTGCTTCCTGGGCGTGCGGCATCGAGCTGGGCAGGTGCGTCGACTGGGTGCGTCGACATCGACGCTTCAGCAAGTTGCGTCGACATCGGTGCGTCGACATCAACGCTTCAGCAAGTTGCGTCGACAGTGTGTCGATGCTGCGTCGACTGACGCGGATCATGGCTGCGCACTCTCGACGGTCGCGTCAGTCGACGCGACTGCGCGTCTGCCTCCGTTCTCTCTATCTTTTGCTACTCGTTTCGCCGGAAAGCTCGTTCTCCTATTCTTGAACATCGAACTTCGTCTATTACGCGCTGAACTCTTCCGGTTACTTAGCTGTAAGGTGAAAACTAACGAAATATCACCTATTTGCATCAATTACGAATAAAATACGGTAAAATAAGTCAGAACTATAAAAATACGGAATTATGCTTAAATCGTCCAACTTATACCAAAAACAAATAGAAAAACGTACTAAAATACTAATAAAAATAAGGACAAATCTACTCTAATCAACTACCCCACGCTTTAATTGGTTTGTTCGTCCTCGAACAAACGATAAATTCAAAATATAACTAGAATGAAAATTAGTTCAAGCAAAGAGTCGTGCTATGCTACATACGTAATTTTGAAAATATAGGTACAAGTCACGCAACGTCAAACACTTGACCATTATTACATTGTCGCTTCAAAATAAAATCATGCTTCCTCACGAAGGATAATATATATAAGTACGCTCAAAAGCACTCAAGTATTTTCTGCATGGGACGTGTATACACTCAAATCATACAAATACATGCACAATAAATAAGCACAGAAAATCAATCTCTTTTCAATCGCATATTAAGTGTGTTATCAAACTAAGAATCGGAAAAGGTCTTTTCGGGTTGTTATGTAAGGCTCTTGGACGGGTATGGAATATATAAGTCGTGTGGCTAAATAACTCACCCAACCTAATCACGAAGCAATACGCTTCACCTCGTTCAAAAATAAAAACCTCACTAAGCACTCATAACGTAGCCTTTAAATATAGGCTATTTCTCAACTCAAAACTCGTAAACCGACTGAACGCTCAAACCACTTAAGCACAATTGAAGCTTATAACATGCTTCTTACACAACTCTTTGCCTTTTAAACATAAGGCTTCATAAAATAAACAATAAAACTCAAGCCTTAATAAGCGTGTAGGCAATTAATCAACATATCCACCATCCTATTATTATTATTTTTTATTTCCCCCTTTATTATTATTTTTTTTAAAATTTTATGGGGTATTATTCTTTCTCTTTTTTCTTTTCTTTTTTGGATGGTGGTCCTAGATAAAATCATAAATTCCTAATAACAATTTCCAAGACTTAAATAACCAATAAAAATAGCGAACTCCTACCTCACGCTTTTAATGGGTTAGTAGGGATCGACTCAAAAACACTCATGGCTATAGGCATGGATATTTGGCTATGATTGGCTCATTCGGAATTTATAGTGGCTAAAATTTATGAATATGGCCGGAATAGGGTTTTTATATGTGCCTTAACTTCATTTTCAAAGTCAACTACACACAGCGGTATCAAAGAGATATCAAGACTGAAACTTATTCACGTACATGCAATGATGATAAACACTCAGGCTACTCGCTGGCTTTTTTGCATGAAAAATTTTGAATTGACGCTGCTTTTAAGGTTTTGTGAAATCAATTGCGTCCAAGTACCATTTTACAATATATAATTAAATTTTGAAAAATTTAT
>BMAC01000278.1:666256-684035 GCA_014905375.1 Phtheirospermum japonicum | reverse complement strand
AAGGAAGGCTAATCGGAAACTATTCCGGTGTTCGATTTTATGAACATTACTACGAAATTAAAAACTAGACTAAACTATACTAAACACGCGATCAAATAAGGTTTGAAGTGTTCTAACATCTACGAGCAATAACGGAGCGTCGACGGTGCGTCAGTCGATGCAAGCCAGGCTGCACGCGTCGACAGGCAGTGCATCGACTGACGGGCCTAGGATCGACGCTTCAGAACATTTGCGTCGACGGTGCGTCGATGGTGCGTCGGTCGACGCGAGCCAAGCTGCACGCGTCGGCAGGCAGTGCGTCGACTGACGGGCCTAGGATCGACGCTTCAGAACCTTTGCGTCGACGGTGCGTCGACGGTGCGTCAGTCGACGCGGGCGTAGCGTCGACAGTGCGTCGACGGTGCGTCAGTCGACACACCTGCATTGCTTCGGCTCGTCGCTCGTCCCGTTTTTCTCGTTTTGAGCTGAGATATTAATATTAAACAAAATTAGATTATTTCATACAAAATAAAGTAAAAACACATTAAACACCATAAGAAACGAAAAACATAAAAAAGGAATAAAAACTATAAAAAGATAAACTAAAACACGTAAAAGCACACAACACACAATGCAAGAATACATGAAAATCACATACAAATATGTACAAATCAGTAGGCCAACTTATAGGACGAAAAAGTTCATTTTCCCTTTTAAATTTTATATATGAAATTAAATTATTAATTAAAATACGAGATTATAGAAGAAGTCGCACGTAACGATTCTTGCATCGTTGTGAATTTCAGGGTTTATGGCTTTGAACTTCAGAAAATTGAAGGTAATGTTGTCTTCAATGACTTCATTGGCATCCTTCACAATGTTGTATTTTCTAAAATTATCTCCTTTTGAGGATGCACACTTGGATAGTTTGGGTTAACCCTCCTGACATCCGCATTAGAGATTGCATACGTCTTGTCGACTTCGAACTTTCCATCGAAGTACTTACATCGTCATTAACATAATTAGTCCAATTCGGACCCCCTGCGTAAAGTATTATTTTTTAAATTATTTGAAACCATCATAGTTACATAAAAGTATAGTATATACTTTCTTCATCATCGATCATTATCATCTTTTGAATTCTAGTAGAAGAAAAACTAAATTATCAAATTCTTTGATTACTAAATTATATAAATAATATATTACATATCCAATTAGACAATGCAAATAAATATAAATCAAAATTATATATAATGCAATAATAAATTGCAATTTGTTTTAAGAAAATAAGAAATAAAATGAGCAAAAACAATATGGTCATGATCGCCCCCACCCCCATAAAGAATCTTATATGTATGCCAATAATATTCAAATTAGCAAGTGTGATTAATACTAAATTTGTACAATATATATAGCACAAATTAAACTATTCCAATACATATCAGTTTTG
Source organism: Phtheirospermum japonicum (assembly GCA_014905375.1). NCBI lineage: Eukaryota > Viridiplantae > Streptophyta > Magnoliopsida > Lamiales > Orobanchaceae > Phtheirospermum > Phtheirospermum japonicum. Next base: position 682,606 of record BMAC01000278.1, on the reverse strand, counting down.
ATTTGACTTTCATAAATATTTATATTATATCATATCCTATACTTCTTAATGTAATTTCTTCTCTTTTTGAAAGCCTTTTATAAGTTTAGTAACTTAGGTTTCTTCATATACTTTTATTTCCGCACATTTCGATTTAACCAAATGAAATATATAAAAAGTTGAAAATTAGAAATCACCAATTATAAATAATAGTATATAAATAAATAAATATATTAAACAATGTGATTGTTATTATAAAAGATAATTATTAAAATAGTTAGGGTATAATATTATTTTATTGTTTTTTAATAATGCACATGTGAGCATGCTCTGAATTCATACATAAGCTTAAATTTTAAGAGAGTACATACCTTGAGTTTCGCGAGAAAGTATATCATTCGCAGAAGAAAATCTAGATATCGTAGAGTTATCACCAATAACTTGACTATTACCTGTAAATATAAGTTAATAGATAATTTAAAAGATCAAGATTTCAACAAATAATTCAAAGTTCATTATACATGATATGCTTTATTACTATTTGGACAATACATAATATATACCTCGTCCTTTTGTGGAGGTTTTGTCGACAAAAAACTTTTTTAATATTTTGATGCCATCCAATATCACCTTTTGGAAATAGAAGTGGATACTGCAAAGGGTCGTAACATCCATAATAATGCTTTATTCTATGTCTAGGTCCTGAATGCGCATGTATCACAATGTCACGTTCAAATGGTATATTAGCATTATTTCCTTCCACCCATATTGCTGCAACTTGATCGGCAGATGAAGAATCGTATACTCGTTGATCTAATTTCACAGCTTTTGACATATGAAGTTGAACATTATCCATTGATGGAAAATCCTTTAACCTTCTAAAAACTTTTTCATATGGATTTCCATCTAGAACTCTCATGAGTTTATTCACAGTAATTTCAGATAAAGTTGAGTTCTCAAATATGTTCATTCTATTCTCAATCTCATTTTCTGTTTCCATAAAATATAATTGAAAATACCCAGGACCATCTTCGTTAGATATTAACCCAGGAAGGTCGTGATACACCATTCCTTGCGCTCGAAAAGTATAAACTCCTCGTCTTGCAGATGCAAGGTATTTATCTAATTTTACTCCAAATGAGGTAAAGGAAAATATGTTATTGAATAGACGAATATTTTTTTGAAATTGTATGGCCTCTTCTGACTAATAAGTAAACAATCATATAATTCATTAGGAACTTCAATAGACGCCAACTTGATTTTTCCATTATCACAACAAAATATTGGAGGCTCATACTCAAATCTCATAGCACCACAATGTATGCAGTTGGGCATTTTCTTAAGATCATGTATCTCCAAACATATAGACTCGTTTATTCTTGAAACTAAAAAAAATTATATTTAAGAAAATGATGAATTAATATTATATTTAATGATAATTAATACTACTAACCTTCTGATTCAGATGTAATTTGATTCTTAGGAAGACATGCAACACACGAACTTTTGTTTTTTCGATACTTTTTTGCTCTATCGATATACTCATGCTTTTGAGTAGTATTTAGATTGCTATATTTTCTCTTCATCTTATCACAGTTTCGTTGACAATAGACATCTCTCACTATTGCATAAATATGTAATGGTTAAACAAAATCAATATGTTTAAAACAAAAAAATAAATAACAAATCTTACCTAATGAAAATTCGGATGTTGATGATCTTCGATGCATTATAAAATTTCAATTAAATTAGGCAGTCATACTCTTGAAACAAACATTACTTCACGCGTTTTCAAATGACCTATATTATAAAGAAAAAAAAAATACATAGAGAGTCATATAGTTCTTAAAAAAAAAAGTGGTACAATTCTATTACATAAAATTGCGATCATAAAATCATGTGATGATGCAATAAAAAATTATTTAAAAAGTCTCACCTCATTGTGTTATCTTATTCTTTGAAATTATAGTATTTCCCAACTTTTGAACAAAGTAGAATTAACTTTTGAAAGAGAACTTTGCTCGAACCAAATGTTGTTTTTCAATTACTAAGACCCATTTTTTCTTTGTATGGTAGCGAATTGTTTTAAAATCTAATTTATAAATTACTTAAAAATATGTTCAAGAAATCATTATCGTATACCTATAACATAAAATTGTTATGTGGATTTCAAAACTACTTGTCGAGAGGAGTGTTAGAAAGCGAATTTCTAATTAGATAATATAAGATATAGGGATACAATGTCAATCAACAAAAACAAAATTGATAAATAAATAAATAAATTATAGCTATTACAATTCGAACTAACAAACTATTATGAGAGATTGAACCAAGTAGACTAACCTTAAACCCAAAAGGTGGATTATGAATCGAAGAAATTGAATGAAAAAGATAATTGTTGAAAACTTCTGTTATATAAATTTGATACACTACTATATATATAATAACACATGCATTGACTGATTAATATATAGATTTCTTGCGATAAAGAATACAGGCGTAGATAGGATTACATGGAGTTGGTTCTAGAAACTCATAACCAAAAAACGAAAAAAAGAAAAAAAAAAGAAAAAAAAAGAAACAACGAAAAATATAAAAAGGAATATATAATTATATTGTTTCAATATATAAGAATTATATTGTATAATTAGTAGAGAGTCGTAAAAAGTGTCCCAGTTCTAATATTTAAGGCCCATATGATTGTTAAATTCCTATAATTAGGATTTTAACTAAACTCCTTTTATTAGGAGGAATCATAATTCGTGTACCTAAGTGTCCCAGTTCCAAGACAATATGTAAGGCCATACTAAGTGTCCCATTTCTAAGGCAATATGTACGGCCATATGATTTTTTAATTCCTATCCCCTATTGCTTGGATTACTCCCGTGACCGTTTAGGTTTCTAGAGGATCATGTTATTTGGAATTCTGCTTTTACCTTTTTGCAATTTAAAAATAGGCGTTTTTGTCCTCCAAATTTGTTCCAAATAATCAAATACAAAATACTATACAATAAAAGATTACTTGGTATTGCAAAATCCTTCAACAAATCCCATTGTTCAACCACTTGCAAACAATCCTATGTACGTGAAGGGTTTTGATAGTTCCTTATCACTTTGATCGAATGAAACGTTGAAAGTCAACCATCTGCCCCTGAATCCACAACAATTAAAGAAGAAAGGATAAACACTACTTCTTGTTAGTGATTATCAATTGATATGGAGAGAAACAGAAGTGGGTGTCTGACTCCGAATTAATGTTTAAGATGCTATTATTTAACTTCTTGTTAATTAAGTTAGTTTGAATTATATGAAAGTCCTAAAATTAATTTCTTATATAAAATATATTTAGAGAGATTCCACTTTACTAGATACTATGGTATTGCGTGGGAGTTTAATTAAACTCCTTTTAATTATGACAAATACTTGGGTGAGATCGGTCTCATAGTATGAGAGCACTTTTTACCATACCCAAATTACTATTATCCGCCCATCTAACTTGACCCGCACGCCCTTGTACAACCCGCCCATATACTGGTATTTAATTATACTTGACCCATTCCTTCCTCCCCCTCTCTCTGTTACAACGCTTCACTGCTCAATGTACGAGTCCAGTCAGAGAGCCGCCGATGATTTCTTCACTTCACGGCAAGTAAAGGTCTCCGCAATACCGCCGAAAATTTCTTCACTACACGAAGACGATGAATATTCCCAGCAAATCAAAGGTAACTCGAAATCTCGATTTCTAATTTTAGGGGTTTTCCATGTTACATATATGCTTTGAAATGTTCTTCGATTTTTTCGCTTGTGTGATCTCCATCTCGATATATAGCGTCTTGCCTTTTGAGGATTCTAATTGTTTGGTTCTTATTTTCTGATTTGTTAAATTTCCTGGATCCCTTTATGTCTCGTGCAGTTTTCCAATTTTCCATCTCGAGAAGGATTTCTGAGTCTGAGTGGTATTTCTAGTTTGCTGTTGGGTATGGACGGCGACGCCTAAGAAAACAACTAGGCAAAGAAAATCATCATTTTGTTGCTTGGATAATTTGCTGCAAATGAGAAATTTATCGATATGTCCATCAAGCCCAAGATTCTCCAAGGTTTGTGTGTCTCATTTTTTTTAATAGTTTATTTTTATCCAAATTGATTGAGTTGGGATGTATTTTCTTTGTGAATGAACTTTTAGCAATTTACTTTTTGTTAGATTGGTTTAGCAATTTACTGTTCAAATTCCACATGGAGATGCAACAGGTATGACTAATTGATTCTTTGCCAATTAACTATTCAAATATATAATAGTTTATAAGGTTCACTTGAATTCTAAATAATGCTGATACTTTCCGTTCAATTAGTTTTTTTTCTTTGACAAGGTTGGCCTCCTGTTCAAAGTCCTCAAAACAGCGGCTTTTTCCCCAAATAGAGATTTTGGTATGACCAATTAATCGTTCTTTTTCGATCCTCCTACAGAAGGAGTTGTCAAGTAATTATAATGTTAACTGTTCATTTTGCAGGTCTAATTTCTAATACGGGATCATCAAATAAAACAGGACAAATAATAGGTAAATTATAAAACCATTATACTCTTCTTTCTGAAGATAGAAACCGGCGGTTTCAGAACCGTGATCAGCCCTACCGGTAGTTTTTTTCTGAAGATAAAGTTCTTTTTTCTTTGGTGGAGAGCATTGCAAGCTTAGGGGTCAGGTTTTGCATTTGAGACCTGGACATACGTTCGCGGGAGGCGATGACGATGGAGGAGTAGGAACTGCCCATTCAAGGTTCGGGGATGAGTTGGATTATGTGACGGTGTTATTGGGCTTTTTTCAATCGCATTCATATCAAGATTTATTTTAATATATAATACTAATGATGTGTTGGTGAGTCACTCTTGGGAAATAAATTCATTCTTGTTTATCATTCTGAATTCAATTTGATATGTATCTAGTGGTTGATGTTTCTTGTATTTTGGTTTACAGTTGCGAAATTTTTTTAAACTCTAAGTTTGATTCTTTAGTTTCCTGGCTTATATTAGCATGATGTGTTTGTAATATTGATAAGTCAAACTTTCAAGAATTTTTATGAGTATGAATAGATGGAGGCAGAGAATTGTTGCCAAGCAGGCCCTCGTGATTTGATGGTGGGGTGGTACTTCTTGTTATTACATCTACTTCATTAATAAAGAAAATGTGAAAGTATCACAAATATAGTGAAAATTATTATAATTTAAAAGTATCACAAAATTATTTAAAAGTATTACAAAGTGTGTTAAAAGTATCACAAACTAAATTAAAAGAATTACAATTCTTAGGTATAAATACTGTATATTATAGTTTTACTGTAAATTAATTAACGTTTTTAACTCAAGTTATTTGAGTATCACAAAAGATTGCCAAAGTATCACAAAATATAATTAAAAATATCAAAAGTTTTTTATACCTATTTTTAATTAAAGTATAGCTAAGTAATGTTTTTAGCTCAAGTTGTTCAAGTATCACAAGACATTGTTAAAGTATCACAAGTTTTTTATACATACTTTTACAATAAAGTATAGTTAATTAACGTTTTTAACTCAAGTTATTTGAGTATCACAAAACATTGTTAAAGTATCACAAAAGATTGCTAAAGTATCACAAAATATTTTTAAAATATCACAAGTTTTTTATAACTATTTTTAATTAAAACTAGTACTTTATACCCGTGCGATGCACGGATCTTATGGTGCATTAATATATAAATTAAATATTAATATTATTATTGATTCTAATCAATTAAATCACTAAGTATGTATTATTTTATATTATTTGGTATATAATATATTTGTTATTATATTCGTAGAGTTGTCGTTCCCACCAACTTTCGATTGGTGACTCGTAAAATAGTATGTATATTTGTAGTTTTGCATACAACATTATAAATTATAAATTTGATGTCTTAATTGTTTTGGCTATTAGTAATCTCAATTTGTATTGTTTATGCTATTATAAATTTAAAATATGATAAATATTAAGTAAGATTTACAATAAATAAATAATAATAATGGATTACAAAGCATATTTGCCCTCAGTAATACTGAGAGATTTTTACCGATGGATTAAACATTCGTTAATGACACCCTCGGTAAAACCTTCAGTAAATTGGCGCCAACATTTACCATCACTGTTATCGAAGGTAATGTCGAAAGATTTTCGAGGAAAAATATACCGAGAGAAAAAAAAAAACCTCAGTAATACGGAGGGGAATATAAAACCCTTGAAAGTACATAAGGGAATCAAATGTCGTTAGTATTACGCCCTTGGTAATACCGAGGGTATTTGACGCCTCGACAAATTATAAAAAATAAAAAATAAAAAAAATATATTATTGAGGGTAAAAAAATGCACTCGGCATTACCGATGAGAATTCCGTCCTCTTGGTATTTTGAAAATTAAAAAATATATATATTTTTTATAAAATTAAAATAAACACTATAATTTCATATTATACATTTAAAATGTAATTCACATGATTTTAATATRTAATTATCATCGAACTTATATTTATTTGCATGTATCGTGTAATATTAATAGTATGATACGATCGATATTTTGTTATACTATACAGATCGATCGAGTTATTCAGTTGCATATGTAATTAATGAAGTCTCATTATTTTTTTAAAGTTATCATGTGGTTGCTTTCCATATTTTAGAATCATAAAAATTAAAAATTGATTGATATTATTGTTTTTTCTTTTTTTTTTWAATTTTAAAATACCAAGAGGAGAGGATTCCATCGGTGAAGTACTGAAGAAAAATAATTCCCTTTAGTGATATTAAGGGAACTCAGTGCCCTCGATATTTTATCGAGGGGAATTCCGTCCCCTCGTATTTTGAAAATTAAAAAAAATATATAATAACATTAAAATAAACCCATTTTAAATATTTAAAATGTAATTCAGTTGATTTAATATATAATTATCATCTAACATATTTTTATTCACATGTATCGTGTAATATTAATAGTATATATGATAAGATCGATCTTTTGTTATACTATATARATTAATTGAATTATTTAATTGCATACGTAATTAATGAAGTCTCGTTTTTAATTCTCATAACAATTATTCTTAAAAATAATCAAATAAAATTACTTTTCCATATCGGTAAGTTATTTTATGGTTTTTAACTGAAAGTTTTCCTTTTCGAAATTGTTGAGGTAAGTTCATGTAGGTGATCCGCTAACATTACTAATTGTAAGGAGACAATATCCACATCGTCAAGTCCGTATCAAATGAACAATCATTTAATTATGTAGAAATATAAACAACATGATCAACTTTGTAAAAAATAAAATCATACCTATTTATTATTTTTCATCATATATTGTAATTGTCAATTAAATAGATATTAATTAAAAGACCAATTTATTTGCTCATTATATAATATCTCTATTAATAGAATGACACACCTATAAGGAAAGCGTGTATACAAAGTACTAAATGTTTAATTGTTATATATATATATATATATATATATATATATATATATATATATATATATATATATATATATATATAAAGATTTGAATTTTAATGGTTATTTGTGGCAATACATAACTTTTGATTACTTTTATTTTTTCATAAAGAAATAGTTGAACATTAGAAACAAATTGATTACGGTAATATTTATTTACTTTAATTTTTGGGTGGGGAGCTTTAAATTATAGTTGACCAGGGATTATGTAGGAAATCTTTTAATTTAATTCAATTATAATTAATGGAGATTATTATGTTTTTAATGGAATAATTATCTATTTTAAATTGCTCAAGTTTCACCATTTAGATAATAAATATAATTAATCTAATTGGATTTACCATATTCAAAATAATTAATTATTTATGAAGGTTATTTTATATTATTTAATTTTGAATAAATAATATTTGATGGAGGGTATAATTCGTAGTTTACCATTTTGATGTTTAGGATGAATATATTGTATTTAAGGACAATTTAAATTATTACTTTTATTTAAAATATGATTAAACACACATTCACTTAACCAAATAATTATCTATGAAGGCTAAATCATATATTAGGTCACTTAATAGAAAGTAAATAATTATCTATGAAAGCTCTTAATAATTATTATTTATTTTAGTTATATTGAAATTTCAGGATATTAGAACATTTTAAATTAAATATTATATAAAGTTTTTCGTACTGATCTTCATTTAAAAACTAATTTAGGACCTAATCTAAATCAATTAGAAACTAATATGAATCAATTTGGATATGTTAAAACTTTTATAAAAAATTTTGGTCATGCGTTTAACGTTAAAGACATTGTTCATGCATAAATATAAATTAGAACATAGTTCTATAACTATTTCTTAACAATGTAGAGAAAATGTTTGCCAGTCGTATATAAATATCATTGGAAGAAATTTTGCTATATATAGAAAATGGTATCCATGCATTCAATAATGATAAGAATATTAAAAATAATTTTTTTATACTGCTCCCTTATTATATAGTTATAGATATTTGTAAGATTTATTAATTGTAATTTCAATTTGTCATAATTTGATTTATAGTTTTACTTATTGTATATAAGAATATAAATGTATTAAAAATATTTATATGCAAGTCATATATAAATTAATGTGATAGATAATAATTATAGACATTAACTTTAATTTACAGTATCAACTCTATAATTAATTAGATATGTATACATTTGGTAATGATTGTCTTAATGGCAGGTTTTAGTTGAATAATTATATATGTGAATTCTTATATAAAATAAGTAAAAATTTAAAATCAAATTATGACAAATTGAAATTACAATTAATAAATCTTACCAAATATCTATAAACTATATAATAAGGGAGCAGTATAAAAAAAATATTTTTAATATTCTTATCATTATTGAATGCATGGATACCATTTTCTATATATAGCAAAATTTCTTCCCAATGATATTTATATGACGACTGAGCAAATATTTTCTCTACATTGTTAAGAAATAGCTATAGAACTATGTTCTAATTTATATTTATGCATGAACAATGTCTTTAACGTTAAACGCATGACCCAAATTTTTTTATAAAAGTTTTAACATATCCAAATTGATTCATATTAGTTTCTAATTGATTTAGATTAGGTCCTAAAATTAGTTTTAAATGAAGATCAGTACGAAATTTTTTATATAATATTTAATTAAAAATGTTCTAATATCCTGAAATTTCAATATAACTAAAATAAATAATAATTATTAAGAGCTTTCATAGATAATTATTTACTTTCTATTAAGTGACCTAATATATGATTTAGCCTTCATAGATAATTATTTGGTTAAGTGAATGTGTGTTTAATCATATTTTAAATAAAAATAATAATTTAAATTGTCCTTAATACATATATATTCATCCTAAACATCAAAATGGTAAACTACGAATTATACCCTCCATCAAATATTATTTATTCAAAATTAAATAATATAAAATAACCTTCATAAATAATTAATTATTTTGAATATGGTAAATCCAATTAGATTAATTATATTTATTATCTAAATGGTGAAACTTGAGCAATTTAAAATAGATAATTATTTCATTAAAAATATAATAATCTCCATTAATTATAATTGAATTAAATTAAAAGATTTCCTACATAATCCCTGGTCAACTATAATTTAAAGCTCCCCACCCAAAAAATAAAGTAAATAAATATTACCGTAATCAATTTATGATTAAACACACATTCACTTAACCAAATAATTATCTATGAAGGCTAAATCATATATTAGGTCACTTAATAGAAAGTAAATAATTATCTATGAAAGCTCTTAATAATTATTATTTATTTTAGTTATATTGAAATTTCAGGATATTAGAACATTTTTAATTAAATATTATATAAAAAATTTCGTACTGATCTTCATTTAAAACTAATTTTAGGACCTAATCTAAATCAATTAGAAACTAATATGAATCAATTTGGATATGTTAAAACTTTTATAAAAAAATTTGGGTCATGCGTTTAACGTTAAAGACATTGTTCATGCATAAATATAAATTAGAACATAGTTCTATAGCTATTTCTTAACAATGTAGAGAAAATATTTGCTCAGTCGTCATATAAATATCATTGGGAAGAAATTTTGCTATATATAGAAAATGGTATCCATGCATTCAATAATGATAAGAATATTAAAAATATTTTTTTTATACTGCTCCCTTATTATATAGTTTATAGATATTTGGTAAGATTTATTAATTGTAATTTCAATTTGTCATAATTTGATTTTAAATTTTTACTTATTTTATATAAGAATTAATTCATATACTATATATAAGTCATATCTAAGATTTAAATATGATCAAAAAATATATATCTAAGATTTAATAAGTATGTAACTAATAACTTAAATATAGATATAAATACATGACTTTTATATATTTTTTTAATTAATTAAAACTGACTACTATATTTAGCATGTCGTTTTGGAGGGAAAATTTTGAGAAATATTTTTAGAAACGCTAGACTTTTTATATATATATAGATATAGTTAAGTAATGTTTTGAACTCAAGTTGTTCAAGTTTCACAAAACATTGTCAAAGTATTAAAAAGAATTGTTAAAGTATCACAAGTTTTTTATACATATTTTTACAATAAAGCATAATTAATTAATGTTTTTAACTCAAGTTATCTGAGTATCACAAAACATTGTTAAAGTATCACAAAAGATTGTTAAAGTATCACAAAATATTATTAAAATATCACAATTTTTTTATACCTATTTTTAATTAAAGTATAGCTAAGTAATGTTTTTAGCTCAAGTTGTTCAAGTATCACAAGACATTGTTAAAGTATCACAAGTTTTTTATACATATTTATACAATAAAGCATAGTTAATTAACGTTTTTAACTCAAGTTATTTGAGTATCACAAAACATTGTTAAAGTAAATGATTGTTAAAGTATCACAATATTTTTTAATATTTATTTTCTAGTTTCTTATACCAGGAAAATTGAAAAAAAATATACCATTAAATCACATATTTAAAATTCTATATCACCATTTCAAATAATAATTACAGGACACATTAATCAAATACGTCACAAACAAAAAAAATTTAATCGATTGCAATGGAAAAAATAGAACCATGTAAAGGTTCTGACTTTTTGGTGGTGGCCGATGCCAGGCCGATATGTGGTTTGCGATGGGGAGAGAAGAGGAAGCTTCCGATCTGTGTTCTGCGACAGGCCGATAGAGATCTGTAGAAGCCAGATGTGTTCTGAGATGGAGAGAGATCTGTAGAAGCCAGGCCGATTTGTGGAGGTTCCGATTTGCAAAGGCCGATCCAGATCTGCAATGGAGAGAGATCTGTAGAAGTGATGGAGAGAGGAGAGAGAGATTTGTAGAAGCCAGGCGATTTGCGATTGAGAGAGAAGAGGAGAGAATGACGTCTGCTTTGTGTCTTTTCCTATCTTTTTACATTTGCTTTGTATTAATAATAAATGAGTGGTATGGGCGGGTGGTTCAAGATAGGGCGGGTCAAATAATAAAATGTGGTAAAAAGTGGTCTCATTCTATGAGACCGATCTCACCCAAGACCTACTCTTTAATTAAACTCTTTTTATTAGAATATATATAATTATGATTTTACCATTAAAAATATACAAATAGGGTTATTTTTGGCGACTCAAAATTTTACAAAAACATTCATCCTTTTAGAATATATATATATATATATATATATATATATTATACACATACTAGTTTAATACCCGCATATTATGCTTGATTTGAAAATGAGTAACACTCATTAAAAATACTAAACAAATAATATTGAAAAATGGTACACACAAATTGTAACATTATTTTTTTATTTACACAAAGATTATTCTTCAAAATAAGTATTTTTTTACACATAAACTTAAGCATTATTTGTTCTAATTACAGTAATACTGGTTTTCACAATAAAAAATATTTAAGTATATTTACCCGGGGGTCATGAAATTAGTTGTAAAATATAGCAAAATACCCTAAACTTGATAGGAAACTCGTATAAAATTGAGTTTGTAAAAATGTAAAACATACAACCCTCGCGTGTCGCATGTGAATATGTGATATACAAAATTAAAATCTATAAGGCACCGATAATTCTATTAAAAAAATGTTGCATATCTAACTTGTAATATATGTAATATTATTTTTTATTATTACTTATGTTTTTTTTTTCTGCGTAAGACATTAATTTGTTCATGCAGATAATAATCTATTTATCAATGCATTATATTGGAATTAGATAAGGAGATTTAGAATATATTTAATATTTATTTTTATAGGTGTAAAAATTTATTATTATTATTATTTGTTGTTGTTGTTTCTCTCTCTCTCTCTCTCTCTCTCTCTCTCTCTCTTCTTTTTTGGCGTAATAGTTCTCCATTTATATTTTTAATGTTATTCTCAATGCATTATATGAGGATTAGATATTCAAATTTAAGTTTATTATATATCTTATATTTATTTTTCTTTTGTAATTTTTTATATAACTCGTATTTTTTCAAAATATAATATTTGAAATTCTAAAAATAAAATTATTTTAACTTTTATTATAAATAAAAAACTAAATCAACTTAATTATATACATTTTTTGTAATTAAATGTGACCTATTTACTTTTTTTGTATATTAGTAGAATAAAAGTAAGATATTAAATCAAACAAAATATGATAAAGAAAATATTGAATTAGGTAACATATAATAAAAGAAAATTATTAAATTTGAAAATACATAGTAATAGAAAAATATTAAATTGGGTAAAAAAAATATGAAAGAAAAATATTAAATTGGGCAAATATTAGGTTCTGTGACACCGAAACACAAGAGTTTTTTTACAAAGCTAACGTAGCATGAGAAACAGACACATAGGATAGGAGGATTTTGCATTAATATATAAGTGGAGATATGTTATAAATATTTTATATATGTATATACTATATTATAAATATTATATATATATATATATATATATATTTCTAATTATAAATATTATAAATTTTATTATATTTATAAATATATATATATATATATATATATATATATTATATATATATATATATATATATATATTATAATTATATTATGTGCATATATATATATTAAATAATAATTAATATTTATAATATATATTAATAAAAATATAAAAATAATAATAAATGTTATATATATTATATATGTATATACTATATTATAAATATTATAAATGTGTGTGTGTGTGTGTGTGTGTGTGTGTGTTTATATATTATTTATATACATATATATATTATAATTATATATATATATATATATATTAAATAATAATGAGTATTTAATAATACATAGATTACTAAATAATAATATATATTTATATTTAATAAATATTAAAAAACTAATTTACTGATGGCCATTTCCGTCGGTAAATAAAAAATTTAAATATAATAAAAAATTACCGACATAATTAAATTTTCGTCGGTCATTTTCAAATGCCATCGGGAATTCGTCGGTATTTACCGACGAAAAATATCCGTCGGTGTTTACGATTTTTTTTGTAGTGATCCATGTTCGAAATCTGATTCGAACAGTCTGTTTATTGCCATAAATTATGATGTGTTCGAACTTTTTTTCAAAACAACCTATTTATGTTCATCATTATCAGTTCGAACACAACACCGACAATGAACCCTAATGAACCATTTTATGACCAAAAAAGTGATGAAAATGTACAAAAATAGAATGTGATTATTGTAACACTAAATGACGCAGGTAGAGCGTATGGGTGCAAGAGATAATATGCTTAAGAACACAATTTTATTCAATAATCATATGTCCTTCCAAGAAGGATTACAAGAGTTTAAATAGTAAAGGGTGAAGAGTAGATTCAATGGTTCAAACTCTAAGTTTCCGCAAAGTAATAAAAGGCTTATTAATTAGATGCATGAATTCAAACTCTAATAAATGCTTGCTAAGTAAATGCATGCATGAGAATATTAATTGGTGATTCATGCATGAGAATATTAATTGGTGGTCTCTTCTCCATCATTCCCTCTCCCATCGGAATGATTCGTCCTCGAATCTGGATGGGTCTCTTCTTCAGCGGCGTAAAGGATTAAGTGCTTAATGTTGAAGACAGACGAGGTACGCAGATTAGGTGGGATCTTCTCCATAATTTCAACTGGGCCAATCTTACGGGATGCGAGCTTGTTGTATTCGTGAGCCAAGAAGCGATCCTTCGTCAGAACTGCCTAAACAAGGTCGCCAACATCAAACTCCAAATGAAGACGCTTGCTATCCGCATATTGTTTGTAGTGGGCATTACTCTCAATAAGGTTGGCTCGGGCTGCTGCATGGACAGACTGGATGTCGGCCCAAAAGGAGGAAGCATGATCATCCACGTGAACCCCAAATGGCAAAGGCATAAGGTCGACGGGGCCGCGAGGAATGCGCCCATAGACGATGCGAAAAGGGCAGAAACCTGTGCTGCGGTTAATGGCCGAATTATGGACAAACTCGGCTTGGCTGAGTTTGCCGTCCCAAGTCTTGATGTTGTCTCCAACCAAACAGCGGAGGAGATTGCCCATAGAGCGGTTGACGACCTTAGTCTGCCCATCCGTTTGTGGATGGTACGCAATACTAAAGTGAAGTTCCGTGTTAGCCAAGCGCCATAGGGTGCACCAAAAGTGGGTAAGGAAGCGAGTGTCTCTGTCCAAAATAATGGACGTGGGCAGGCCATGCAAGCGATAAACATCGTAAAAGTACAACTGAGCCACATGAAGGGCATCCGTCGTCCGTTTGCACGGGATGAAGTGGACCATTTTACTGAACCTATCCACCACGACGAAAATATAATCGAAGCCTCGTTGGGTGCGAGGAAAGCCGAGGACGAAATCCATGCTAACACCAATCCACGGACCATCCGAAATAGGCAAAAGTCGGTACAGACCGGCATTGGTGGCCGAGCCCTTTAAAACCTGACAAGTGTGGTAGCACTCAACGAAGTGGGCAACGTCACGCCGTAGGGACGGCCAGAAGAGACGCTCATGGAGGAGGCCAATCGTTCGGTCCCTGCCCACGTGGCCAACTCCGTGGAGCTCTTAGATAAGGCGGAGGCGTACGCTGCAAGAAGGGATGCACAACCTGTTGCCGAAAAAGAGAAAGTCATCCGAGAGGGTGAATTTAGATGCAACCCCATTCTGCACCTGAGATAGTACCTTTGAAAAATAAGGATCAGCAGTATAGAGAACTGGAAAATCATTGAAACCAGGTACGAAAACCCATATTTCCACTAGCAAGGCCGAACGACGGCTGAGGGTGTCAGTGGCCCGATTCAAGGAGCCTGATTTGTGACGAATGACAAAATTAAATTGTTGCAAGTACGCTGCCCATGAGGCGTGGCGAGAAGACACATTATTCTGACTGGCAAAGTATTGAGAGAGTCATGGTCTGTGAACAAAACAAATTCCCGTTGTAACAGATAGTGACGCCAATGGCGGACTGCCCAAACAACCGCATAGAACTCCCATCGTAAGCACAGTAACGAGAGAAAGGGACCGTGAGTTTCTCGCTGAAGTAGGCAATGGGACGGCCATGTTGGCTAAGAACTATTAGAATAAGGTGACCAACAAGCCAACTTGTGGCTGTGATCTGACCATTCTCTTGTAATACAATCGGTTTTTTATTCGTAATAATATCTTTTATACTTATTGGCATTCCATATCTTTTATCCCATGCTAGTTGCATAGGTATGGTCCTGATGAAGTTATTTTATTACGGTGGATTGGTCTAGCAGAACCGTGAGATAATCCAGCACGTAATGTAACTCGTCGAACTTGTTCCTAGTCAAAGGGTTACGCCATAATGAGGATACAGGCCTTTCCCATAAAGACTAGTACTTAATGTATGTGGACCGCGTCTCATCGGTCACGGTGTCTGGACATCGACATACGTAAGTAGGTGCTCATAGGATGAGTTCACTGAACTCCCTCACCTAGAAATCTCTAAGTGGTTCCCACTCATCGAGTAGATGATTTCTATGGTATAGCGTACAACATTAATCCTTAAGACCCAGACCTCACCGTGACTTCACTAGAGGACAGGCTATGTTGTGACCTGTCTCTGTGTCTCTTTGGAGGCCAATCAAATGGGCAACGTTCACAGAGTCGGAAATCTAGTGGGAAGTCTGTTCTTGGTAGTAGGGGATTCGGACGCATGATAAGTCATGGATGTCCTGTGTGTTCTGATGGTTGATAAATTCTCGGAGTCTCTGACCAGAGCTGATAGTGGGGTGTTTAGAGAAATGTGTTTCTCTAAGTCACACACGAACGGATTATCTTGAACCTAGAACGTACACA
>BMAC01000278.1:602616-642386 GCA_014905375.1 Phtheirospermum japonicum | reverse complement strand
ACACTCTCACAAAACTCAAAGGAATATTACTTATTACTCTATTAATTGAAAATTGTCTATATCTTATTTTATCTCTCATATTTATATTTTTAAAAAATAATTATTGTTATTTTTTTTCAATAATATTTTACTAATATTATCCCTAATTTTGTTATTTCATATTTTTAAAATTTATAAATAAAATGATATTATAGTTATTTGAACGAGACATATAGAATAAGATGGAGAGAGTATTAATTGGATCGATGGTTGTTTCACAAAAATGCGTTAGGAAATTAAGGTGTTTGTCTGCCAAACCACACTCAAATCATTTCAAGAAAGGAAATTAATTCACAATACTTTCTTTTTTTGACAACCAATTCACAATGCTAGTAAGCTGGTACTTGGTGAATTAATGACGTACCTTTGGTGAATGAGTTCAACTGGTATTTATAGGCAAATAAATGGACTTTCATGGACTTCTTGATTTGTAGGCATTAATAGGTTGGACTTAAATGTCTCTTCCCAAATTAATAGAGTAAACTCATTCACACTAAAAAAAACTGACAGTATACTGACAAAATTTATCGACATAAATTATTTTGTTACTAAAATTTATATTTACCTATAGAATAATAAATATATTTCTTTATCAAATTATATCGACAAAAAACCAAAAGTTTTTCAATTTATTAATAATTTTAGATTTATTGGTGCATATTTACCAACAACAAACTTGCTTATAATTTACAAAATCTTTCACATATTATTGATAATTATTCTATTTTTTCTTTTATTACTGTCAGGCCTCCATTCATCTTATAGCCCAATCATATAATTTCATTGGATTTGGCGCAAGGGTACAGCGCATCAGTTACATAGATATGTGATTTTCTTTTTCGTTTTTGGACTAATTTTGTAGGGTAATGTTTGTAACTATCCCAATTTTATTTGGTTAAATATGGTGTAATTTCAATATTGCCACAATCTTTACAATTGTCCAAGCATTATTTGATAGCCTCTGGTGTAGCATAGGTAACAATTCTTCTTATGAGGAAATGGTGCAGTATTTTCTGCCTCCTTTTGAATTGAATTGTTTTCCGTTTGGACTTTTTAGTAGTAACTTAAATGTTTCTGATGATTACGTGTCGCCTGTTTTCCGAAAAAGGAAACATTAGTATACAAAATAAAATTGGAAAGTGTGCTGGTTTTCAGGTTCTTTTCTAAATAAGTGAAATAGTTTACTCCTTTTCCTTAATTGATGTTTAAGTGACAATAAATACCTTTGAAAGAAGTTAACAAGGGGTTAATTAATGTAGACATAGACCATTTGTGCTACCTCTAGCTTAGAAATTAAGGGTGTGAACTGTAATTGAAGTAAGTTCATCGAACTTGCATCGATATTCGTATCAAAAAGTCCTGCTACTTAAAATATTTGTTGATATTTTTTAAATTTCACAATCATAATCATTATTAATGTTGATATGTCTTTAATCTCTCTCAAACATAATCATTACCAATTTAGTGTATTCTCTCAGTATTATAAATATTGACTTTGAGATCAAAAATCTGTAACCCTAATCAGTTAATAAAACTCGTTCTTCTCTCTGCCCGTGGACGTAGTCAATTTGGTGAACCACGTAAATTTGTATTTCTTTATATTTTCTGTTTATTATTTTATAATCCTATTCATTCATAACAACTAAATTTTCTATGGTACAATTATGGAGATTTATAGATATGCTGAATCAAAGAAACAAAATTATAATCATTTTAAGAGTTCTTTTTACATTTATATTATATATGCATATTATGTTTAGTTTATTTGTATTTTGATGTTAACTACACATTATATAAATTCTATATTATTAACACATGACGTAATCAGTATTAATAATTTTTTATTGTTAATACAAGAAACTATAACTTTGATAATGACAAAGATTGTTAACAAAAAGTTTATTACTTAAGCGATAATTTTAATATACATTATAATTTATAAAATGATTGCTTGCATAATTACAATTTACGCATATGTTTAACTTTTAATCAACTAATAGTATCAAATTAAAAATATTATCATACTTTACCAATATACTAAATAAATAATTACATATGAATTTAAATTCACTAAAACTTATCTTATATTAATTACTTATAAAAAGGCGATTATCATCATATTTAATTTATGAATAAATTTTATCAGGGTTTCTTATTCATTTCATATTGAATAAATATTTTGATAAATTATACATCCTTAACTTTTTATTAGTTTTACAACACACACACACACACACACATTTCTTTTTATCGTGTATCTATCTTCGAATTTCCATCATGTAGCATCCCGTTCCATTAGAACTAAATATTTGTCCTGGGTGTTTAGTACGGTTTGGGACGGAGATTTGGTCTCTAATGTTCGGTACTGGAAATTTAATTTCGAACTTTGCGAATATCGATATAGTTTCGGAGATTTGCAAATCTCCTAACCATTAGACTCATACACACCCTTATTAATGATTATTGTGTCCCATGAGGTAAGCTTAAGGTTGTGTAGCATCTTATTTTTTGTAGCTTAAAAAAGGGAAAGAGTTTGACCACAAAGCTGATTAAAAAACACAAAATTAAGCTAAATTATAGCACATAATAGAAATTAAATAAAAACAAGCTAGCGTTTCACAAGAAATACCCTCTTAAGTGAACCCTTTAAAGAGTTGCAAGTAGAGTAGGATCCTCTTCACCAGTTATATCCCCCCAAAATTAACTAACAGCTATACTCATACTGCGAAGAGACGAAGAGGATCCTGCCCCCTCAACGGTGAAAGGGATATAATAAAAAAGTTGCACTTGCTTGATTTTGGCCACTAAATCATCGACGTGTCGGTCAACAATTACAAAAAATGGAGTTCGATGTTGACTGTCGATATTCGAATCCTCCACAAGGGGTTGCCTTCCTCCACCTCGTTTGTGATAAGTTGGGGCGTAGAATTATACGTGAATTTCATGGGCAAAGTAATTGCAGGAACATGATTGAACCACAATCGAGCGGATTGGCAAGGTGGGAGCCACCTAAACCCAATTATTCTCTTGTTTCTTTATTGATTTGTACGTATTTGTTATGGTTTTGTATATGTTTCAAGTCATGTTTGAGTCGTTTTGTTATCTTTTTCGGGTTGAGATTAGGCTATTTTGCATAATCTTGCATTCAACAGCTTCTTACTTAACTTTCTGATTTTACGATCGTTTGTTGGTCCTCTTGAGATGACTTCTGTGTTTTCTCATGCAGCTAGAGCGCTTGACGAGCCTCGGATTTCAAAAAGATTAAGCTCGTAAACCATTACGAGAATTGAGAGACAAGGACGGGGAAGACATTGCGAAGAAGTAGCCACAAGGACACTCACCCGGTCGGATGGACCTGACATCCAACCGGATTAAACCCACTGGACTCACATCCGGTCGGATGGATCTAACATTAGACCAGATGCAAGCATTATGAACTCAGATTTGAAAAGATTTTACAGTTACGAAAGGGGATTTGGAAGCTACAAAAGACCAGAAATGAAGGAGAAAAGGAGGCTGGAATTATCCACAATCAAGTAGTGACAGACTGGGTCGAGAACACGATTTTCGAACCTCTTGGGGATGACAACCCAAGAGTGTTCTTGAATCTTTCTTCATTTTATCTTTCCACTTTCTAGATTTAAATTCCAGTTCTTCAATCTTAGATAGATATTATATCGTTGCTCGTTGCTCGGACATAGACTAGTTTCGATTCGTGCATTTCCTATTTTGAACGTTGACAATTTCCATTTCCATTTAGTAAGCTTTCAATTTCTCTTGTTTTACTATCCCAAATTTATGTTTCATTCGATTATGTGTTTCTTGTTGAATTGTGATGCTCTTGAGTTGGTAGTTAAGTTTTATGATGAATTATTGCACTTATTGATAATAGTTGGTTAGATATACGGGTCTAGTGTCTAAAATCGTTTAGAACCATCGATTGGGATTGTCAGGCGTTTAATCTATATGTTGGGGTTGACAACCCTAACTCGTAGACTAAGTGTTCAATGAAATGTCAATTGATCGTGGAGACGGTTCTAAGGCCCTTGACCCCCATTTTATTAATCTTTTAAAAGTAGTTGACTTCATTGCTCGTAGTTTAAATTACCATCTTAGTCATTACAAATGATCAAACAAAAACCCTTTTGTCTGTGTGTTTAGCGTAGAAGTTTTATTATTTTCTCATTCGTAAAAACAAACACAAAAACTATTTTTGATTATCCTTTCTCGAGAGAATCGACTCAAGTTAACTTGCTAGTCTATAGTAACCCCGTTCTCTTGCGTGCGAACTTGCTTTTCAAAGTAGACACGCATTGTTTAACTAGATTTAATTTTGAAAAATAATTTGTTCGGCTCATCTATCATTTGGATTAAATTTTCAAGCACCATTTTAGGATGTGGATATATGACCTGGAGAGAATGATAAATCTTCTCAATCAATACAATTAATTATTTATCAATCGTCTAGTGCGTTGAAATAATCAAATATCAAGATAAACCGGTTTAGAGTAATAGCATCAATAATTATCTATTATGGATTCTTCATAATCATTAGATATGAATAATTATTTTTTTACTAGGGTCATTTTGGGATTTTAATTCACTCGCTCATATTGTTTGTGTTTAGTTCAATTGACAATGATGGGCTCAACACAACAATTCTCCTGGTCCACTAATCAAGCCTACAAACTTTTTCGGCCCCTCTTGATATGATCCCCGAGTTATTGGTCTGTTGGGGAGATCTTTTTCAACATATCGGTCAGTTGGGGACAATAGAAAATCTAAAACTTCTTGTGCGTTTACATTGGAAATCTCAATTACAACACATTGTTGCAGTTTCAGCCATTGAAGTTGAGTATGTTGCTATTACTGATGCTTTTAAAGAAATTATTTGGTTGAAAGGTCTTATCTCTGATATTGGTTTTATGAAAAGAGAAGTCATAGTATTTTCTGATAGTCACGTGCTAAGAAATTGTGTAAAAGAATCTTGTTTTTCATGATAAAACTAATCACATGGATGTCAGAGTTTAAGAAATTGGAACCAAGTAAACCCTTTGTTGATCGACTCAGTCTCGAATTTTAGTCCCAAAGATTTTAACCCCTTTTCCGATGAGTATAAACCTGGCCACCCCACCGATAACGAAACGCAGTTTGTAGACTGAAACTTGATACCCTTATCTAGTGAAATGAGAAAATATATTTTGTGTGTATTAAAAAGGTTGTAGGTTTTGACCCATTTTAAAAGAATAGAAGGTATTAGGTTTGTTCTTTGCTGATAGATTGGATAGTCTATTCTTGAAAAGAAAATCCCCAAATGATTGATATGTTGGGAATGATATTAAGAGGGACTTCCAAATTAGTGGGCTTAATTAGGAGGCAAGACAATTGTTATATTGGGCCCATCATTCTCGTACTTGATACGACATCAAATATCTAGGTTGGCATGCACGACGAGTTAAGTTTATAAGGCGACCTCTTCTATGGTATTGATGAGCTCTAATGGGTTAAAATGATATCAACATTTATAAATAGCTCGACAGAGAGAGTTGGCTTTATAATTATGGTATGGGCCCTGATAAATTGAGGATATGGTATGGTTATTAGTCCATGGTTATTATGGTAACTTAATAAAATACGAGAGTTCCAATATTTATGATAACTTAGCATACAATTCTAAGTCACTGGTTAAATATGGTATTGTGGTATGAATATGAGACGTAAACCTTAGATTGAGAACACGTCTCTTATCTATATAAAGAGGATACATACCTCACCTATATTTTAAGTTAATTTTATCTTACTTTTGAACTCTCATTCTATTATTAGAAAAGGGTACTAACTTAAGGATCGAAGGGCCTACGCTGGGCCGTCCGACTTAGATTTTGTTTTGTAGGTCAATTAGGTCGGCAGGAGTAGTTCAAATATCAACGACCTCTTTTTTGGTGAGCCAAAATTTTTGGTCACATCAAGTTTTATCGTCTGTGGGAATACGAGGGACATCAAGTCCTTAAATGAAAGACGTGAGAATTTAACAAAGCAAACATGAAAGTATGAAATATCACACCACAAGTTCTGAGTTTCAGCTCAAAGGCGAGCAAAAATAAGAACAAAGATCAAAGAGCACAAGCTAAAGGGGATCAAACACCACAGGGAAATACAAGAGAGCAACCAACCATGGAGACACCGCCACCATAAAAGGATAAGGCAAAAACACGAGAAAAGGGGATAAAAATAACTCCCTTGAAATAATAAGGTAGAGGATGGTCAATATAGAGACCAAAGAATGGGAGGAACTACCAGAGGGGAGGGCTTGTCACGTCAATAGAGGCTTGCTCCAAAGATTGCTCGACGGTGTGCCCATTGATAGGTTGGAAAAAATCATGACAAGGAAGGATACCAACGATGAGGAGCCTACCGGAGATAAGGAAGAAGAATATAGGCCGGAGCCACTTACTCCGTCCTAAAAGTAAAGCATAGAGAAGGAGCCATAGATGTCGGATCCCGAGTTGATCCGAGCTATAAGAGGAGCGACTCTAGAAAAAATACCTATCATCTGAGGAGGAGGAGGAAGATGATGTTATTCAGTTTTTAGGCGTGAGGACACAAAGGAGGCATTATCAAAATAACACAAGGCGAGAGATAGACGAGGAGGAAGAGGAAGTACTGCCAACTTCTCGCGTGATGAGACATATGCAGGAGGCAGTGCGAGCACTCCAATGATAGGTCATAGGGATGGATAGGCAGGAGTCAAGAGGCCATCAATTTTTGGAGGAAATCTTGATGGCGGCTTTACCTCGAGGATACAAAGGATTGTACTACTACTATGAGGTATTATCGGACCCCACCTGGAATGTGCAAAGTCTCGATAATGAGGTGGTCCTGTGACAGTACACAGATGCGGTAGCATGTAGAGCATTCTTATCTATCCTACAGGGGCTAGCACAAGATTGGTTTCATCAGCTATCTCGAGGAAGAATTACGAGCTTTAAGGATTTGAGGTCAGCCTTCGTGAAACAATTTGCTAGCACGATGTTGCATACAAAAATGGCATAATTACACTTTTCGATGGTACAGCGACCTGGAGAGACGTTGATGAATTATGTATCCAGGTTCACCAGGGCTACTATGGAGGTACCCACTGCCACAAATGATATGAAGACGGGAGACCTGAACTAGGGGTTAAGGATAGGGGGCATAAGGACCTCACTAGCCAAGCGGCCTGCACACACTTTTGAGGGTGTTTTGGATAGATGCATGAAGTACACCTATGTAGACGAAGCAAAGGAAGAAGATAGGATACGGTTCGGGGGAGAGGTCAGAGAATCTTATAGGATAACGGTTAAGAGGTCGGAACCTAGTTGGGACCTACGGCGACCTGTACGGGTAATCATGGCCCCAGGAACAGAAGGAAGATGGACGTCGAGAGGTGAAAGCAGGAATTGGAAGAAGAATGCCGACTTTACACCCTTGGCGATGCCGGTATCTAGGGTGTTCAGGGTTATGGAGAGCCAAGTGCCGAATGCCATCAGGTTGCTGGAGGACTATACAAAGACACCCACTAACCCAAAATCTCAGTTCTTTGGCAGGTTCCACAATAACTATGGACATTCCAAGGAAAGTTGCCAATATCAGAAGGAGAAGATAGAAAGGTTGATCAAGGCAGTGCACCTGAAGGAGGTTGTGTACAAAGAAAGATCACAACGTGAACAAAGGTAAGCTCTACCAGGAACCCCACTAGGAGGTCCCCCACAGGCACAAGTAAGGGTTAACCAACGCAGGATGGGCAAAGAAGACCAGAACAGGGAGGAATGACTGGGAATAACAGGAGAAGAATAAACATGATATTATGCGGACCAACAGATGGGGACTTGAATAATACAAGGAAATGACATGTGAAGGCAGCTCGCTCAGGGACTTTTGAGGTCGCAACCATTAATAGATGACCCCCACTGACAAGACCAGTTATTTCCTTCAACCTAGGAGAACGACGAGGTTTGCAGGTTTAACATAATGATGCGTTGGTGAGTCGAGCATAGGTGGTTGGGTATCACTACAAGAAAACTAGAAAATACCAACAGGATTTTACCAACGGACGCCATCGGTTGGTAATCTTGACAGAATACCAATAGAATGCCAACAGAATAATAATTTAATTTTATTTAATTATTACTTCAATTATTTTAGAGACAGATTACTAATCTGTTGGTAATTACCAACAGATTAAAATTCTATTGGTAAATAACGACGGATATGTCCGTTGGTAAATAATTTTTTCTTTTTTTTTTTAAATTTTTCAAGAGAATACTAATCCATTGGTATTTAGACAACGTTTTTTTTTTTTTGAAATATTAAAATTACCAATGGATAAAATATTTTGTTGGTAATATGACCATTTTACCAACAGTTTTTTAATCTGTTGGTAATGGAAATAAAGTTAATATTGTCCATCTCCCCTCTTGGCCTCTCGTTTCTTCAATCCAAAAACCTAATCCCAATCAAAAAAGTGCCCACTTCAACCTTCCAGAACCCTCCACCTCCGGCGGCGTCTCCGCCGCGGATGACTACGTGGAGATAACTCTCGACGTGAGGGAGGACTCGGTGGTGGTGCAGAGTGTTAAGACCGCCGCTGGCGGTGAGGTAGAGGACCCAGAGCCGGCCTTGCTGGCCAAGGGCCTGGAGAAAAGATCATCATTCGGATCGATGCTAGTGAGAAACGCTTCGTCCAGAATCCGACAGGTTTCCCAGGAGCTCAAGCGGCTGGCCTCGCGCCACCACCAACCGGTGGGGAGGTGAGACCTGACAAAATCCCCAACCGCGCACGCGCTCAAATGGCTCAAGTTTATCAGCAAGATGGACGGCCGTGCCGCCTGGGCTGGGGTGGAGAGGCGGTTCGATGATCTCACGGCCACCACCAATGGGTTGCTCCCCCGCTCGCTATTTGGCGAATGCATTGGTAAATACACAATAATAGAAAAAAGTGATTCTGATCTTAATTATAGGCGAGAAAATGAGTGTTTCTTTAGTAGAAGTATTGAAGATCAGAAATAATATTATTATTTATTTATTTTTATTTATTCATTTTTGTGCATTCAATCAAATGAGAAACCTAATTTTCTTGGTAGCTCAGTGCAAGTTCATATCTGGTATAGAATTTGCAGAAGTAAGAAACAACCACTCAAAGGTGTTTGTTTGTTTATCTTCCTCCTGACTGGAATTTTCGGGTGAATACCGAGGTCAATCAGGGTGTTTATCATTGGGGATTTACCAATTTAACTGGGGCTATTTTGATTTCTGAGATCGATGGTGAAGGAGACCGAATACTACGATGTACTGGGCGTGCGCCCCACGGCCACTTAGACCGAGATTAAGAAAGCTTATTACGTTAAAGTATGATTAATTCATTTGGGAATTTATTTTGAGATTTTTCTATATGAAGGTACGTATGTACAACTTCTGTACAGTTCAGTTCACCTCAATATAAAAGACCTTTAGCTGTTTTGGTTATACTTGGCTCGTAAATTCTGGAAATGGAAACTCTAATCCTTATTTCCGTATGATCCACTTTCGTGCAGTCAATTGATTTTTAATCAAATGAAGCGGCTTACACTATTTTCCTAATAAACTTTGTTTGATTGAAGAATGCGTATGGACTTGTAATTACATTACTACCTCTGTYCGTAAGTGATTGTTACTTTGYTGGTTCAAATTACTTTTGCACTAAACTGACATTTAGTCCTTGTTTTGTGTCGGTTGTTTGAGAAATCATTATCATATGAAATCTGATTTTGATGAGTTAGAGAAACTTAGTAAGATGCAGGCATATACAGTAGGAAGTTTTTTCTATATTAAGGCTTTCTAAAACAAATATTGCTATATTAAGATTTGCAGGCCTCTGTATAATAATGTTGGGAGTAGGAGATTTTTTTGTGCTACCTCAAAGTGATGTCCAAGAGTTTTGACATTCTTGCTGGGTAAATTAATTTCTATTTTCTCCTACCTGTCTAAATTAATCATGCTTTTATTTGTGGGTTTTATTTTAGGGCTTTTTTTAAAATAAAATTTATTATTAGTTATTTGGTTGGTTCGTGATTTCAATGTAGTGGATGGGTTTTCTAAATATATTACCAATTGGGTTTTTTTTCATATATTGTTAATCAAGGCTGTAATTGTTCGTATATTTTAATTGATGATGATTTTATTTTAATTATGGATCTCTATAGTGTTTGTCTGTGTAGCAAAGATGTTTTTACTTATCATGATTTTTTTTGGGTGTTTTTGATATTTTGCAGGCCAGTTGTTAGTCTTGTTTATCCTCTCCGCATTTAATTGTTATAGTTATAACTTCGATGTTTTCCGCAACAAGAATATTTTATTTCTCAATTTAAGAGTGATTTATTTTATGTCTTTATGTACTGATATGGGTTTAATGGTGGTGACATTGTGAACTATTGTGCATATATGCATCGATTAGGGCAATCGAGACTAAGTCACCTGCTGATGATCAGCAATGGCTTACTTACTAGGTTCTTTACTCTATGATTACCCTTTTTGAGCTTACTTTTGCAAAACTCATTGAATGTTAAGTGTTGGTACAAATTTCCTTATGATCGTATTTCTTGATTGAACTTCTAGGTTTGTAGTTGCTAATAAGTGGAAATATCTTAACTTTTTCAAGAAATTCGTGAATGCAAAGTTTTTGTTCAAGTTATGCATTATATATGTTCTACCTGACATTTATACGTTATTTAATCATTTGAAATCTGTTTGTATGCTATAGGTTACCTTTGTGGTCTTACGTGAAGCTAATTCTCACCTGCTGGTTGGTCATACCGTACTTCAGTGGAGCTGCGTATGTATACGAGCAGTACGTTAGGCCTTAACTGGTTACTCGGCAAAAGAGTGTTAATATCTGGTACGTCCCGAGGACCAAGGATATTTTCAGAAAGCCCGATGACATTCTAACCGCGGCAGAAAAATATATCCAAGAAATCGGGCCCGAAGCCTTTGAGAAGATGACTAACAGGGTATGTGCCATGTAGTTTTTGGTCCTTTCCATTAGAACTTGTGTTGATTACAAAAAAATACCATCGAGGGGTATTTTGTAACTTCAGGGTTATTTTTCTAATTTTGAAAGTAAGTTGTGGTCTTTGCAATTAGGTATAGGATATATATATATATATAGGTATAGGATCATGTGAGAATGGATCCGTATCCGTAGGTGAGAAATGAGAATGAATTATGTCCACAAGTTTTAATACCTTTTTATTAAGTGACCGGTGACATTTCTGTAATTATAAACACCCGGTGGCATTTTTGTAAATAAGGGGTTTCTTGTTTAAAATTAGATTAAATTTCGCTTTCTTCTTCCTTCTACCCATTTTGCAGTTGGGGTGTGTGAGAGAGAGAGAGAGAGAGAGATGGAAGCTTTACTGTGCAGAAATCTGGGCGATCTGATTGCGCCGCCGGATGTCGCCGAGAACTCGACCCTCGCTGTAGCCACGACCCACCCGATTCCCCAACTCAGCACGCCGACGGCCATCGGAGTCCGAGTCAAGTCAACCAGCTTGAATTTCATCAATTACCTCCAAATCCTCAGAAAGTACCAAGAGAAGCTGCCTCTCCCCTTCATTCCAGGCTTCGATTACTCGGGCACCGTCGAGGTTGTGGGGCCCGGCGTCACCAAGTTCAAAATTGGGGATCCAGTTTGTGGACGTCAAGTCTAAGAGGACCTTTAAAAGGAGGTTGTTGGGGCGCATCCACAGCGCTGCGGACGCCATTGATTGTGGGGATTTCGTCGTGCCCAAGCCGTCCTGGAGGAATTTTACCTATGAGGAGCTTAAGCAAGCTACCGACAAATTTAGCCCTGGTAAATTTATTTATTTACTTATTATCTGTTATTATTTGTATTTTTGTTTTAGTTTCTTCATGGTGTCTTGCCTCTGCTGCATGCTCTGTTTTTTTGCCGTGGGTTTTATTTTTTTGGAGGTGATTTATGATTTTTGTTGTTGCGTCAGGATTAGAGTAAATTACAAAAATTATTGTGAGAGTCAAATTACTAGAGCCGACAAAAACTTGGCTTGGGATGAAATATAGTAGGCCATCATGTGCCTCTTGAGTTTATACTGAGTGGTGTTTCATGGTGAAATTATTGGAAATCATTGAATAATATAGTCAATGTCTCTGAGTCTCAGTGTTATGTTTGAATGTCTATCCTCATAGCCGACTCTAGAGGTTCTTGAATTAATGACATGTTCCAGTCATAGAAGTATATTTATGATGAATCCTAACACAGTTTAAATTCTAACATTGAATAGCAACCTAATTTCGTTGAAAGCTACAAAACTTTTGTTGCCATTCAGTTGAATATTTTTACCACATCTGATATCAGAGTTGCAATGTGTTAAAAGAACCAAAAAAAAAAAAAGAAGTGCCCATTCTTTTAGCAGATTGTACAGACAAAATTAGCGTTGGTCTCATGCTATGTTTGTCATTCTACGTTCAATAGTGTTATGGTTGAGATATTAAAGTTGTCAACTACCACAGTATGTAGTCAAAGAGCTTTCTTTCTCCCACTCAAACATCATTCCGTTTTAGAAAAGAGTTTGGATTATTTGTAATGTTTAGAAAAGTTGTGAACTCCACTAACCCCAGGACCAACACATATTCGCATCAACTAGTGTAGCAGGTTTGATATGGGTTCTTTGTATGTTCTCGTCCAATAGACAAATGCATCATAATTAACCGGAGTTTTAATTGATTTAACTTATAATGGGAAAATCTCAGATTTCTGGTGCCCGAAGGATGTGACTTGGTTGCAGCTGGTGCACTTCCGGTTGCATATGGTACATCACATGTTGCGCTCACTCATAGACCGCAACTGTGTGATGGTCAGGTAGAGAAAGTTCTATACTCTGTTTTTGGAGAAATTATGTGGATGAGAATTATGCGATAATTTTATTTATTTATTTATTGGGGCAAAGTAGGTAGTGGTGGTTCTTGGTGCAGCTGGTGGAGTTGGTGTTTCTGTTGTTCAAATTGGCAAGGTCTGTGGTGCCGTTGTTATGGCTGTTGCTAGGTAACCCACGTATGCATTAGGATTTTTGCGAATCAAAACTAGCATTCCATTTTGGGTTAAATTACAAATATTACTCATGAACGTCGGCCGAAAAACGGCCTTCTCCAGCACCTGTCAGTGCTCAGCCTCCTCGGGTTCTTGGCCCGACAGCCCCGCACCCTTGAAATCCTATGGGATTCTTATTTATAGCTAAGGAAACAAAGTTTTTTAAAATTTTATGTTTCCTGCTAAATTTGAGAATCCTGTAAACTGACCTACAAACTTAACTTAGTCCTTTTGAAACTTTAATTTTTTGCAATGAATGTCTGATCTTTACTTCTTGTGTTGTGTGCTTGTTTAATTTTCAATTATTAGACAGTGTATTACTTAGTAATGTGCAAAATAACTCTTATTATTGTGCAATGTATTGCTTATTAATGTGCATCGTATACGGTTTCTGTGCATAGAATTTTCCCTTGTATATATGTTGTATATTTTTTCTGATTATGTCACCCCCTGAAAAAGAATTTTTATTAATGTGCACATGAGTTCTTATTATTGTGCAAATTATTACTTATTAATGTGCATCATATATAGTTTGCCGGTACAGTCACCCGAAGCACAAAAAAAGTTGATGTTACATTGAGTCATTAAAAGAAAGAAGAAAGAAGGCAAAGTATGAACCATATGGTGGTGATTCTGAGAGGCCTTTGCGACATAACGAGGAGTCTGAACCTTCACCAAAAATGAGAAACCTCCGCCACGTAATGAAGAACCATCTAAAAAGACACTCCACCTTTAGGCGTGCACATTCTAGAGAAGAATTTGTGATTCTGGCAAAAGATGCACCAAACATTTTTCCATTTTTTTAATGTTTTTTTTTATATATCTTGTCAGACTCATGTGTAATTTTCATTGCTGGTGTGTTTTTATAATTTGTGTATTGATATATATTGTGCATGACTTGTAATACGATTGTGCAGGTCTTATGGCACTATTGTGCATATCCTGTAACTAATGTTGTAATATTTATTTTGATTTTAAAATAAAGTTAAACTGATATTGTTAGATCATATTATGATTTTTCAAACAAAGCCTTCACCTCAATCTCATAACTAGTACCGAAATACCAAAAAATTAAATAAGCTTTCATGAAACACTAGAACCAAGAGTTCAAGAGCATCTGCACCAGTGACATATTGTGCACAATTTATTTCACTATTGTGCAAAATTCATTACATTGTTGTGCACGAATTGACACTTACTTGTGCACAACCCAATTTGCTAAATTAAGAAAATAAAAATAAGAAAATAATATTAAGGGTAGGTCTTGATATATGCCAATTGGTCCCATTTTTACTTCCTTCCTCAAATCACCTGCAAATTACAATGTGCAAAGAAGTGATTATTACAACCATAACCGATACCAAGTAAAATTTCGAGGTAAGAACACACAAAAATCAGAAAATAAATTTTTAAATATCTTTGAAGTAATGATACATCTTGGCTCATGCACCATTGTCTTTTTAAATTGCTCGAGTGACAATCAGCGTATTAAGTAGTAATCAATATAGCTACAAATGTAACATTTATTTGTGGTTGTCAATCCTTGTGAAAGGTGCAAACACCATATTAATGTGCACAAACTGGCAATTATTTGCGCACAAACAAATCACACTAGCATCAGATGACAACCACATCAGACGACAACACGCGCATAATTTTTTAATCATAACAAGTGCAAACACCATTTTGCTACTGCACAGATGTACACAAGGGAACACACTAATGTGCACAAACTGACACTGAATTGTGCACAAAATAAATCAGACGGCAACCACATCAGACGACGACATGTACAGATTTTTTTAAGACTTCACGACACAGTGCAAAACACCATTCAGCATGGATGTGCACAAGGGAACACATTAATGTGCACAAACGGACACTGAATTGTGCACAAAAAAAATCACACAACAACCATATCAGACGACGACACGCACAGATTTTTTTAAGACTTCACGACACGGGCAAAACACCATTCAGCACGGACGTGCACAAGGGAACACACTAATGTGCACAAACTGACATTGAATTATGCACAATACAAATCAGACAGCAATCACATCAGACGACGACACTCACAGATTTTTTTAAGACTTCTCGACATATGCAAAACACCATTCAGCATAGACATGCACAAGGGAACACACTAATGTGCACAAACTGACACTGAATTGTGCACAATACAAATCAGACGACGACACGCACAGACTTTTTAAGACTTCACGACACGTGCAAAACACCATTTAGTATGGACGTGCACAAGGAAACACGCTAATGTGCACAAACTAATATTGAATTGTGCACAATACAAATCAGACAGCAATCACATCAGACGACGATACTCGGAGATTTTTTTTAGACTTCACGACACGTACAAAACACCATTCAGCACGGACGTGCACAATGGAACACACTAATGTGCACAAACTGACACTGAATTGTGCACAATACAAATCAGACAGCAACCAC
The DNA here is from genome assembly GCA_014905375.1 of Phtheirospermum japonicum. NCBI lineage: Eukaryota > Viridiplantae > Streptophyta > Magnoliopsida > Lamiales > Orobanchaceae > Phtheirospermum > Phtheirospermum japonicum. The sequence continues at coordinate 626,758 of BMAC01000278.1, read as the reverse complement.
ATCAGACGACGACACGCACAGATCTTTACCAGGTTAACTCAGAAAAATACAAAATCAAAAATCCGAAAATCAGATCAACTCCACTAATTTAAAATAAAACATCACCTGATTCGTTCAAAATCGAAGACATCGGTGTGCAACCAAAATTGAACAAAGAAAAAATCAAATTGATTAGGATCGTGCCTCTAAAATCAAAAAAAAATCCCAAATTCGGATAGGATCGCGTTTCAATAAAACCTAGAAGATTTTTTCTTGATTAAATTGAATAGCATCGAAGCAGATTTCTTCAGCCCGGGCACATCCACCTTGAACACGTGCGCCTCCGGCGTCTCCTTCCAGTCGATGCGAGCATTAGCCACTTCCATGGTTTCTCAGGCGATGGAGGACGGACGGCAGATTGGAGGTTTGAGGCTGCCTTCGAATAGGATCGAAGCAGATTTCTTCAGCCGGGCACATCCACCTTGAACACGTAAGCCTCCGGCGTCTCCTTCCAGTCGATACGAGCGTTAGCCACCGCCGTGGTTTCTCAGGCGATGGAGGATGGACGGCAGATTGGAGGTTTGAGGCTGCCTCGAGGTTTCACCGTGAACGGGTTCACAGGTTTGGAGTTTTTAATGCTTACATTTTTTTTGCCAGTATTAGGGATTTCAATTTGTTTGATTAAATCTAATCCATTAGATTAGATTAGATATAATGGCTAAGATTTATTCTCATTTCTCACCCACGTACCCATTCTCACCGGAACCCAACCCTATATATATATATATATATATATATATATATATATATATATATATATATATATATATTATATATATATATATATATATATATATATATATATATCAGATTGAGTCTGATTACCTGTATGTATACACAATCTGGAAAGCAAGTTATTTAATAAATTATTTGTTTATATATTTGGATATCACGTGTGATTTAGATATTGTCATTTGTTATTTTGAATATTGGCGTTTGGGATTGTGGATATGTTGTTGGGTCAAATACTTTTGATATATAGTTTGGGTTATCTTTCGATTCTCGGTTATTTTTGTGAATTATTTGGTGTAAATTTACAGGAAAATCTAAGAATAAAAAAATAAAAAATACATTAAAAATAATACTAACGGATTATTCTGTTGGTAAAATAGTGACGGAGACTATAATTACCAATGGAAAATCGTATTTCTGTTGGTGAATTTCTAATTACCAACGGAATGATCTGTCGCTATTTACCAATGGAATAATTCCATTGATAAATAGTAACAGATCATTCCGTTGGTAAATCTGTAATTACCAACAGAATAATTCAGTTGGTATTTTACCAACGGAAGTATTCTGTTGGTAAATTACCAATAGACATATCGAGCTATATACCAACAGATATTTTCCATTGGTAATCTGTTGGTGAACTCAATTACCAACAAAAATAATTTATTACCAACAGAATAATCTGTTGGTATTTTCCAGTTTTCTTGTAGTGTATGATGTTGGAAGGGTGTTCGTGGATAATGGGAGCTTGGTTAATATCCTCTCTCAAGAGTGCCTGGAACAAATGAATCTAGAGGTAAAGATATAACTCGCACAAACACCCATTTATGCTTTTAATGGAACACAGGTTATTACAAAAGGAGAGGTGGTACTTCCAGTTGCATGGGGAAGCGGCGACCTGCGCGTGGAGCAAAAAATAAAATTCTTGATAATCAAGAATAATCCGGCCTATAACATCATATAAGGGCGACCTGCACTCAATGAGCTTCAGGCGGTCACTTCTACCTACCACATGCGTATGAAATACCCGGGGGGGATATAAGTTTGGCGAGGTGATATCGAAGTAGCAAGTCGCACGATCGTATTATCAGATGGCTATAAGGAAGGGAATGAGCAAAGGGAAGTGAGAATTGAGTAGTGATTTGAGGGAGGGAGATAATTTGTTTCGACCTCATGAAGAGCTTATGGAGATCGAGATGGAACATGGCAGCAGGGGTATGCCGCAAGGATAGATAACCAATTATCGAATATTATAAAAGTGGAGCTTGTCACCTTATTAAAAGAATACCGAGATATATTCGCTCTTGGGGATGGTGAGTTGTCAGGTGTAGCTCCTAAGATCGCACAACATCACCTAAATGCATATCCGGACGCGAAGTTTATGAGACAGAAAATGAGGCATTTGGGGGGTAGAACTAGATAAAGTAATAGAGGAGGAGGTATAAAAGTTACTAAAAGCAAGACATATCCAGGAGATACAATTCCCGGAGTATCTGTCCAACGTAGTTATGTTACCAAAGCCGAGGAGTAAGTGGAGAATGTGTGCCGATTTTCGTGAACTAAACAAAGCCAATATAATCTTGTTTTTCATGATAAAACTAAACACATGGATGTCAGAGTATAAGAAATTGGAACCAAGTACACCCTTTTTTGATCGACTAAGTCTCGAATTTTAGTCCAATTCGAATCTCATAGATTTTAACCCCTTTCCGATGAGTATAAACCTGGACACCCCACTGATATCAAAACGCAGTTTGTAGACTGAAACTTGATACCCTTATCCAGTGAAATGAGAAAATATATTTTGTGTGTATTAAAAAAATTGTAGGTTTTGCCCCTTTTTAAAAGAATAGAAGGTATTAGGTTTGTTCTTTGCTGATAGATTGGATAGTTTATTCTTAAAGAAAATCCCCAAATGATTGATATGTTGGGAATGATATTAAGAGGGACTTCTAGATTAGTGGGATTAATTAGGAGGCCAAGACAATTGTTATATTGGGCCCATCATTCTCGTACTTGATACGACATCAAATATCTAGGTTGGCACGCACGACGAGTTAAGTTTATAAGGTAGAGGATGGTCAATATAGAGACCAAAGAATGGGAGGAACTACCAGAGGTAATGGAGATAGAAGAAAGGGAAGATTGGCAAACACCAAATCGAGAGGTCCTTGACAAAGCGACAGCGAGTAATATGTGATTATCCACCAAGGAGGCCAGGATAGCAGCTCTGTTTTGTTTAGTGAATGGACACCTGTATAAGAGGTCGTACTTTGGGCCGTGTCTGAAGTGTTTATCTTGGGAGAAAAGGGTTAGGAGTATTGTGGGAGATACATGAATGATATTATGGGGATCATGCAAAGAGTAGGGCATTAGTCAAAATGGCCTTGTGAGATGGATTCTTTTGGCCGGGATGAAAGGAATGGCTTGCGAGCTGTACTAACTTGCAAAAGATATCAGATGCACACACCAATAATCTATGTGATAGCAGAAAATATGATTATGATGAGTTCGCCTTGCCCTTTTGCACAATGGGGAATTGACACCTTTCAAGAAGCTCTACCTGGTGGTTGTGGTGGATTACTTCACAAAATGGATGGATGTCGAGGTTGTAACTAACATAGTCGAACAAATGATGGTGAACTTTATTTTTAATAGTATTCTTCGCAGGTGTGGTGTGTCGCGAGTGCTAGTCTTAGACAATGGCGCACAGTTTAATGGGCGCATGATGCAGGAATGGTGTAAAACAATGGGGATGAAGCAAAGATTTTCTTCAGTGGCACATCCTCAAGCTAACGGTCAAGTTGAAGTCATTAACCAAACTATTGTATAAGGAATATAGTTGAGGCTGGAAAAAACAGGGGGACTATAGCTCGAGGAACTATCATCAGTTTTATGGGTTTATCGGACAATCCCACGAACTACTACAAGGGAGTCGCCTTTTAACCCAGTTTATGGCATAGAAGCTATTATTCTAGCAGAGATAACAGGAGGATCACATCGTCTTATTGTTTTTGATCCATGGGAGAATGAAAGATTGGCTAGAGGAGTTTTAGAAGTGGTTGAGGAAATAATAAATAAGGCAACAATAAAGGTGGAAAAATACAAATAGAGGATTCAGGTAGCATATAACTAGAAAGTAAAAGGAAGGCGGTTTCAAGTCGGCGATTTGGTATGGAGGTAGACCGATGCAATATATACTATTGGGAAGCTGGACCCAAATTGAGTGGAACCATTCAAGGTGATCAAAGTACTGAGCATATGTGTTAGAAAACGAGGAGGGTAAGGCTATACCGAGAAGCTGGAATATGTACCACTTGAAAAATTATTATGCTTAGCTGTTATGAGGGTGAGAGACATGGTAACAAATATGGTTATATATTATTTTACCCGATGCTTATTCAGGTCGAAAAAATGATTAATAAAATGGAGGCTATGAAATCATGGTTTACAAACCTATGGGTTTTTTCTTTTTTGATTTTGTGGGCCGACACTTGTTTAAGTTAGTGATGGTTATGGCTTTATGTTTTTATGGTTTTATGGGACAACATTTGTTTATGTCGGTGATGGTTTTTATAGTTTTAGGGGCCAGCGCTTTTTTAGGTCGGCGATGGTTATGGTTTTATGGTTTTTATGATTTTATGGGCTGACGCTTATTTAGGTCGGCGATGGTTATGGTTTTATGGGCTGACACTTATTTAGGTCGGCGATGGTTTTGGTCTTATGGTTTTTATAGTTGTATGGGTCGACACTTGTTTAGGTCAGTAATGGTTAGGATTTTTTGGTTTTATGGTCTTATAGGCCGATGCTCGTTTAGATTGGCGATGGTCTTATGGTTTGTTTTCATGGTTATGAGTCGATGTTTGGTCAGTTCGGCTATATTTATATAATTTTTATGTTTAAATGATGGGTTTATGGTTTTGAAGATTCATGGTTAACAAGGGATTGTGATTAATGGTTATGAATTGATGCTTAAGTAATACTGCAAAGGTTGAAGGTTGTAAATCTACCAAGGGTTTTGATGGTCGCAAGTTTTACACTTGCGAAAAGTTTAGTGATTGCAGGTTTAATTCTTATGGCCAGTTTGATGATATCAGGTTTCAAAGGTTGAGAGGTGTAAGTTTTTATACTTATGATATGGTTTTATTATTAGAAAGTTGCAAGTACTTGGATAAGGAAAATAGATATTACATTACAAAAAAAGACTTGTAGTTTTACAAAATCCAAAAAATTACAAAATGTATCAAAGGAAAGTTGGGGGAGCTAGGGGGACGAGCTCGTCCATCGGAATATCAAGCTCAGTGCTAATTCCACCAGAATCAATTGCTTGAGGTGCACATTTGTTCCACGACAGCTTTCTTACGTTGACTCAGGTCATCCTTCCAGAAGTCGAACGGGGGTAGAATCTCTGCCACCTTTTCCTGGTCTATTTGTAAATTTAGTTTGGCTTCCTGAATCTAATAATTAATTCGCTCGATGGTGGTCCTAATATATAGTTTGGCCCCTTTGCCCACATTTTGAAGGAAAGTCGTGGTTTGGAGGTAGGTCAACATCAGGCTCATTCTATACGCATCAACGAATTGCCAACCTACGACCCTCCTCAAAAATGTATGGCATCCTTCCTCGACTCCTTGGGCATGACCTTCATCCAGTTCGCGAGCATGACCCTCTTGGATCCCTCGAGCATACGCCATTTTCTCCTTCTCTTGCAGCTCGATGTGGAGGTCATCCAGCTCCGACTGGTGATATTCTTTGAGGTTGTGGAGCTTGGAGTTCACCGTCTCCAATTGCTAGCGCAAAGTGTTCAACTCCTTTTCCCGAGTTATCATTTGCCGACGAGCCTCATCCAGCTCACCTTGCGCCAAGGACAAATGCTCGGTTTGTCTTCCTGGGCTGCTAGCTCACTGGATGTCTTCTTCCATTTATCCAATGATGCTTTCTCACCATTAATTTCTAGTAAATGTCTATATAATGAAACAAGAAAAGGTTCTATATATATCCAATTAATAAAAGTTAAAAAGTCTCTAAGGGAAAATTAAAAGAAATATTTTTAAAAAGGATTATTACCCATTAAAAACATTGTGACATTAAATCCACCTGTTCGGAAATATTGAGGCTCGTCGGGTATTTTTTGTCTAGGGGTCAGCACGCGACCCTTAAGAAAAGGTGGGAACTGCTTGGCCTCATCACAACTCAAGAGGCCGGTGGACTGGAGTGGGGAGTTCGAACTTGACGCCCCTTGAGTACGGTGGCATTTCCGAAGAGGCGAAGATGTGGGTCGTGGATCGGCGATAACAGTCTCATGCTCGGAGGCGCGAGATCGACCACAAACATTTTTCTTCTTCTTGCCCTACCCATCGAGGTTCTGAGGGGTAGTTGGTCATCAGTTGTGTCGACTACCTCGATTGCCTGATCTCTTGCTGCAAGGGTGCTCCACCTCCTCCTCAGCATTCACACTTGGGGCCGTGGATGTAACAGTAAGAGACGATCCAGGTTGTTGAGTAGCCATTACATCCTCCGAGCTGGAAGAGCTGGCGAGCATGAATTCTTCTGCAAGAAAAAAGAAGTGGTTAGTCTTTATTATGGTATGAGGTTAAGAATAAAAGGCCTAAGAAATATCAACGTACCGAATTCAGATTCTTCCATCTCCTCAAGAGGTCGGCGGCTAAGACCTAAGAAGGGGTATACCCTTTCGAATTTGGTAAGTTTTACCACAACGCAAGGGATTTTATTCCATTTTTCGATCAGATCCAGGTATTTTTTGTGAAGTGAGAAGAGTTTTTTTCTTTACTATCACTGGCTCTTAGGGAGGGGTTACCTCCTGCCATGAGTAAAGAAGGGCCAGTGCTTGGAGGTGCGGCGCGAAAAATTTTTAGCTCGCCACTCGCGAACTTTGGAGGAGGGTTTGACAAGAAAGTGAGCCCCGTTATGGGAGGAGATATAGAACATGCCTTTTTGATTTTACATAAAAGAAAAAATCTACATCGAGTTCTACCTTATATAACCAGCATAGTATGGATTAGCCGGTAATGAAGCGGATGGAAATGGGAGCCATTTGGAGAAGGGGGAATTTATATTTTACTGCTAAGACGACCATGAAGGGGTGCATGGGGAACCTGATCCCTGTATCTATATTGTCCTAAAAAACGGTGATGTGATTAGGAGGGGGATTATTAGCATCGTTCATGCCAGCCTTGGGCATGACGGCGAGCATGGTGCCAGGTAGGTGAAGTCTTCTTATAAAAAAGGGAAGTAGTTCAGGATCTGGAAGGACCCAAGGGTTCTCTATTGTAACCCTAGTTCTTTGGGAAAAGGAAGGTAGGTCGGCATGAAAAGAGGGAGGAACGATGGTTATTGGTTTAGGCAGGTAAAGGTCTAGGTTAGCATAAGAGGAAAGAGTTTGTGAATGGGGTAAGGAGATGACTGTAGGGATATATCTGGTTAATACCGTAGTTTGAGCTTTTAACTCGGTCCAAGTAATGTCCCCTTCTGATTCGTCTACAAGACCAGCCTCAGGCCGACTAGGTCTTTTCTTGTTGTTCTTTCTGAAGAGGGGGACTTCAGTAAACTCGCTCTCAAATAACATAACTGGGTGAAAGTAAGGGTTGCAGGGGTATTAGAACTAGGATTTTGCGAAACAAAGTTGGAGGGCGCTAAGAAAAAGAAAAGATATATATGTATATACACTTGGAATACAGAAGATTAAATTACAATTGGAAAAATCCAAATAGAGTCGCGAAGAAGAGGAATAGTCGTGTTTGTGAGTAAACACTTGAAGATTTGCTTGCCAGAAGAGATTCGAAGATTGGTAATAACGGATGGTGAGAATATGTATCACAGAGGAGGGAGATGAAAAGATGAATGAATTGGGGCGGTACTAAGGTGAAATAGGGTTAATTGTGGGCCTTTTATTTTTGAGACCACGAGAATAGTTTATTATGAGAAAATGGGTGTATGGCACGTGTCAGACATAATGGCAATGTGGATTTAATGCTTGATGTTTGATATGACTTTTGACGGCTTGCGTTTTTACCAACAGGCATCTGGTAAAAATCTCAAAAGAGTTATTTTACTTTCAACTTGATTTACTACCTCAATCAAGAATAATGTGGGGGATTAGCTGATACGATATAAAATATTTAAGTTGGAAAACAAGATGAGTTAGGTTTGTAAGTTGACCTCTTCTATGAAATTGATGAGCTCTTATGGGTTAAAGTGATATCTACATTTATAAATAGCTCAACAAGGAGAGTTGGGCTTTATAATTATGGTATGGACTCTGACTGACAGGATTATATGAATGGTATGTTATGGGCCCCGTCGAATTAAGGATATGGTATGGTTATTGGCCCATGGTTATATTATGGTAACTTAACAAAATACGAGAGTTACAATATTTATGGTAACTTAACATATAGAAGAAGTTTTAATTTTAAATCGGCGGTTAATTATATTGTGGTATGAAAAGGAGACGTAAATTTTACATTGAGAACACGTCATTTATCTATATAAAGAGGACACAGACCTCACTTCTATTCTAAGTTGATTTTATCCTAATTTTGAGCTCTCATTCTATTATCACAAAAGGGTACCGACGTAAGCATAGGAGGGAATACGCCTAGGCTATCTGGCTTTAGATTTTGTTTTATAAGTCGATTAGATCGGTAAGAACAGTTCGAATATCAGCGACCTCTTCTCTTGGTGAGTTAAATTATTTGATCGCATCAATACTAACATTTAGAACATTAAGGGTTAGATTAGATGTATTTGCTATCGGTAGTAAAATGACAATATTAGTTTTGAAAGATGCTGAAAAGTGGTTACTAGTAAAGGATGTATATCATATACTTTATGATTGATTACAGAAACATAAGATTCTTGTTTTGTTTGGTAGATTGAGATTGAAAGATGCATTTTACAGAGATTGTACTTGCTTGGCTAGGCAAAGCTCGTGATAAATCATGACGGATGTTCACAATTTGTAGTTTGTTTTGTAGAGTTTGATAGTTTTAAGGGGGAATTGCCAAATACTCCCTAAGACATAGATGAATTTGTCAAATAATCCAACTTGTAGATTTAAGTCAAATGGTCCCTCCTTTTTGCCAAATAGTCCAAAATTGTGATATGAATATACCACAATACCCTTACTATTAAAATAACTAATAATAATAATAATAATAATAATAATAATAATAATAATAATAATAATAATAATAATAATAATAATAATAATAATAATAAAATGGTCCACCACCCTGCCGCCGCTGCCGCCGCCCGCCCGCCGGAAAATTTTCCGGCGAGATTTTTTTTTTTTTGCCCACTAGCAGCACATCGCATTACAAACACTAGCATCTTGGTTAGTGTATTAGTTTCTGGACAGAAGAGTATTGGTTATTGTGTACGGGAGTATTGGTTTCTTGCAGTGTAAAAAAAACCTAATACTTCTTAGTTACGACGTCACCTACCACTTAAGAAAGAAATACAGAGCAGAAAGAAGAGAAAAAGAAAGAAGCAAAGGAGCTAAGCTATTCATGTTAAACACCAACACATGCCATTAGGTTTGAAATACCCCTACATTGTATTACAAATATCGATACCTCGCAGCACAAGAACCAATACATTGGTATGCACAACCTAATACCATCCACATTTTACATTTCAGAACTTGTAAAAACACTACAACAATTGTACGTGCAGAGACCTAACATGTCAAAGGCTAAAAATTTCACAAATACTTCCTACTCCTCTACTTCCTAGAAAACGCACAAGAACAAAGGACATGTTTTTCTGCCCATTGCCAACTCCTCTACTTCCTGAAATTGGAGAAATCGAGTACATCTTTCTCCAACTGATTCTTCATGTGATTGACATCACTCAAGAGAAGTGTTGCACAATACTTAGCTCTCAACAAACGTCTCTCATCACGCTACAAAAAAACACACACAAAAAAAAAATACTTCAGAGCACAAACACACATACTCCACATACAGAAAACACAATACTTCGTAGCACAAAAACACATACTCCACATACAGAAAACCAATACTTCAGAGCACAAACACACATACTCCACAAACAGAAAACAAAATACTTCATAGCACAAAAACACATACTCCACATACAGAAAACCAATACTTCAGAGCACAAACACACATACTCCACAAACAGAAAACGAATACCTCAGAGCACAAACACACATACTCCACAAACAGAAAAGTCAATACCTCAGAGCACAAACACACATACTCCACAAACAGAAAACCAATACTTCAGAGCACAAACACACATACTCCACAAACAGAAAACCAATACTTCATAGCACAAAAACACATACTCCACAAACAGAAAACCAAATTACATCTAAAAGAATCTCTCCAGAACGTGATCCCTGATGACATCAGCAAATACGTATCCCACGTTACATTGGAAGATCATCACAAGGTCGAGTACACATATGATGTCAGTATTACCTATCCACACAACTAAACCAAAGGTTGAAGCAAAGATGAACTCCTGGCTAATGCTGTTGGAACTGAAGTGATCACAGCAAATTAATTTTAAATTAAAACTTGGCAAAAAAATATTATTGTGAAGTTATTAGTATAGAAAACCTATTACCAATACAGGCATACAAGGTTCCCCCAGCCGTAGAAAACACAAGTCCAAGATGAACCAACAAACCTGCACATATTTTTAAGAGGGTATTTTACTATTTCTGATTTCACAAGGCAACTTGAATTTTATTTATTTTTTCTTATTTAATTATTAGCATACCACATTAAATCCCGAACAAATAGTGCCCGTGGGATCATRAGTCCATTTCCAAACATCGCCAGAAACATTGTGACAGCTGACAAACTTTTTATGTTTTCTGGCTTCAAAATATTTGTCCACTGCAAAAAAAAAAAACAAAAAACACTCGACTTATTAAGACAAAGGTAATAAGTTTTCTACAGCTTGAAAAAAGAAAGTAAATAAAAATTAACCATTTGCGCAACTGGCATCCACATGAATAGAAGAATCGCAGTCCACCCCGATAACAACCCAAGAATTTCAACACCTTTCTCCGGTAGCTTTCCACTGCGAGCCTGAAWWTTTTTTTATATAGAATTTYATTTTCTTTTTTACATGATTTCAGTAAATTCTAGTTCACTCACCATCACAACAGCAAACACTGCAGTAAATAACGSAACCAAGCCGGGCAAGACACTACTCGGTACATAAGGGACGAAAKTTGACMATATGACCTGCACGTATCATCATTCATCTCAATTCAAGTCCACGCCGTAAMTAAATATCTATAAAATTATTTTATTTTATTTTATTTATTTATTTTTAATTACTTGTGGAAGTGCCGACAGCCCACATATAGTAATAAACTCTTCCCAAAAATGCCATCCACAACGAAGTGCCAAAATCAACACAATATTAATACAAATTTGTTCCTAAACCATCAAAATCAACACTTTATTTACAGGCTTATCGCCATTAAAAATCACATCATTGATAATAATTGACAAGTGATTCGTCAGTCTTAACTTCATCCAGAATATTAACCAAGTAAAAAAAAAATTAATAAAATCAAATTTTCATTACCACTTTGAACTCCATTAATCCATCCATTTGCTGGTACGTTGCAATCCCGCTGAGACCCAAAGCCTGACTCCCAACGCCAAGTGTCGAATGGGTAGAATTTTTGCGAAAGCCACTCCTCAATCAAATCCAACGACAACTTCAAAGCAATGATAAGAAAAATTAGGTTAGACTCAATACAAACAATTCACTGTTTCAGAGTAATTGATATTTACAAATACATATATGCTTCGTATGTAATTTCTTTTCCCCAAATTAAAAATTCAAACAAATTAAAAAAAAATGATCCAAATTAATTCAAGCAGTAGATGAAAACGATCAGTGATCGCAAAACAATAAAAAAATAAAAATCAGAATGATGCAGGCAAGCAGCTAACGATATCTGCAACTGCAAGTAGAATAGTTAAAAGGCAAACATCAAACAAAATGAAAAATGACCTTTGAAATGATCTCCCCCAAAATTCGGAAATAGGCAAAATCGGGAAAGCACCAGAAAAATCGGCGGTGGCAATCCGACTACCGAACCATGGCGGCATCGACGGCGGCATCTGGCAGCAACCGGCGAGGCGATGCTCCTCTTCACCTTCTCCGACGGCAGCAGTGTTGAGCAGACCAAGCGTCACAGTCGGCGGCGATGGAGACCGGCAGTGAAGCCACGACAATTCGGCGAAGGCGCCGACAATTCGGCGGTGGTGTTCGGGTCCTGGCGGTGAAGATTCCTCCATCATCGCCCCAAAAAAAGATGACTTTGGTTGCGGACGGTTGTGGCTTGTGTTTGTAGGTTTGGTAATCTGATGGTGTAATTGTAAAGAAGGCCAAATTGGTAATTATACAATTATGTATAGAATATTTGGCATTTTTTAAAACTAGTTGGGGTATTTGACAAACACATTTTTCTAGGGGGAGTATTTGGCAATTCCCCCTAATTTTAATTAATGTGATTGTGTAAGATAGATTTAAAGTAGGAAATTGATTAAGATACTACTATGTCCTCCGGGTGTTCGTGTTCAGTTTTCTAGTTATGTTTTAAATACAGTTGTTTTGGGTAAAACATACGGTAAATTTATATTAAGAGAAACTGGTAATATCGTTTTCGTGTTTCCTTTTGTTACTTGATGTTAAGTTCGTGTCGAGTTCTTGTCTGAAAAGTATCACAAGCAAAACGGTTGGTTGATTTGACTGAATGGTCAAACGGTCCTTAATCTTTATCCGTGTGAGCTAGCAACTTTTGCATGTGTGTCACTGCACACGCATTTGGTAACCAATGGGTCGGGCCCAGTTGGGGAGCTGCGGGCGGGCCTTCCTATCCACGATTATATGTTATAAACAACTAATTACAAACAACTACAAATAATTAAACGTCTTGGGCAAATTGAAATGAAGAATAATTACAAAAAGTGTCTTGGGAAGTTTGACTTCTTATTATGAAGCGAACTTACTTGATTTTTGAATAATTGACTACTAATATCTATGGTTTCACGTGTATACGACTCATTTATATCTTGTTAGATTGCAACAAACTTTTTTTTTTTTTTTTGGCATAAGGAAATTTCAAAATTATATAAATTGGCAGTTGGTCATTCATACAAATTGTATTTGACAATTACATAGTATTTAATGTGTACTCTATTTTAAGTCAATTGACCGTCGTATTATTACAAAGCACACATCACCAAAATAACAGTTTCCTAAGTCACTAGCAAATCGTCCGAATATATATATATATATAGATAGATAGGATTGGGTTCAAATGAAAACTTAGGGACTAGTGAACCTAGGGACTAATTCTGGCATTAGATCTAATATTGCACAGTGYAATTATATGTCCAGGTTCATTGTGCTTTTTACAAAGTACTGTAGTGCTAAAATCAATCCAGTTTTTTTAATTTAATTATATATATATATTTTTTACGTTTTAAAATATGCAATATGTATTAGATCTTGAGAATGTGATTAATTTGATATATATTTCATTCAAAATGAATAAAATTTGAAAAAGTTATGGTTTGTTGAAGACTTAAGTTTCATTTCAAATTTTTGAATTTGCAGTTTATAGACGAAATTTGCGGTGCTTTTTTTATACAATCGTAGTGTTTTTTCTTCTTAATCTATTRTRCTTTCCMAASAAYAATGTAGTGYTCTTTGTAAACGTTGATATATGTCCAAAATACCATTTTTAATTAATTAATGCTGACATGTCATGATCTCAACCATCAAGATTATTCAATCTAATGGTCAAAATGAGTCCCTAGGTTCACATATAATGACGGGTTCTCATTTGAACTCAACCCTATATATATATAAATATATATTTGCAATTTTGTTGGTTAATTTTTTATTAAACAATATAACTAATGTTATATTCCGTATTTATTACATATAATAAGAAACTAGTGTGAAGCGCGCGATTTTTGCGGACAAATATAAAAAATACAAAAAAAAATGATAAAAATTATATTAATTATTGATTCATTTGTTCGTTAATTGAAATTTTGTTACAGATTCAATTATTTTCTCGTGTGATATTGAGAGTGTCGCCGAAAATTGACATGTCTTCCCCCAAAATTAGAGGATTTTGAGTCGATCAAAATCCGGCAATCCTTACCATGTAGACGTTAACTGAGTTATTTTAAATCATTAAATAATAATAATATTTTCACTGACATCATTTCCAGTGGAATGCGTATTCATTGAATAATAAAACATATATCTTCTAATAATATTGTTGTTTCTGGTCAAAATACCAAAAGAGCATTGAGGTCCTGAGGATAGGATTTGGCAATTTCTCCAATCTGCCTTGCTTAAAACCTTATCGCTTGCGTTGAACCCGCTTAACATTTGTTAAAGAGAACGCTTTTTTAAATACCGATACAATTAAGAACAATGTCTAAAAAAAATAGGAAGGACGGAAAGAGAAAAGTAAAATATGATATTAATCATAATAACAGTCGTCGATAACCAATACCAACCACATATAATTATTTTAGATCCGATATAACCACACACTCTTACTGGTAATGCAAGCTTATTAGTAAAAAGAGTGATTATGTAACTAATTTCTGAAGTTCGATAACAAACAATTTTGTAAAGGATGTTGTCCAATAAAGTTAGCAGCATATTAAGCCGCGAAAACTGTTGAGCCATTTCCAAAAACCTTCACCAAATTTCAACTCAATTGATTGCCAGCCTAATTCTCGAAAATAATATATGATCATTAAGTGCCACATGTGAAAAAGTAACTGTCATCTCTTGTTTGTAACTAACAAATCACCACCACCACCAAAAGATATCCCTGCCATTATCGACAAATGGAATCAAACAACAAAAATTAAAATTCAATTACACAAATCAATCAAATTATATATCATTTCACCAGAATATCATAAAAAGGCAAAAAATAAATAAATAAAGGAACAGAAATAACAATATCTACCCAATGACTTTAGATGCAATTATAAATTGTGCAAAATCTCAACATATATATTAAAGCAACTTTATGCAATTAGAAATACCACATCGTATTGCATGGACACAGAGACTTTTTGTTCATGTATCCACAATTTTTTATTCACAAAAAATATACATAGAGATCGAAACATCCTTTTTTATATCAAGTCCGACAACAGAAAAAATATGTATACATAGTTACGAAAAAATGATAAAAGAATTTGATTCCAAAACATGCTTACCGATTCTCACCATCCTAACCAATCTCTGTATGTATCCACAACAATATCAAATATCGCACCTTATGAGTAGTGTTTCTTAAATATATAGTGCATTCATATCATAAAATCTCTGAAAAAAGCATATGAATGTAAGGGTTAACTATAAGAAAACAATCAGTTCAATCAAGCAACAGAGTTAAATTTACATTGCAAGAAATTAAAAAAAAAAATAAAAACTGTGATTTTCTTTAAGGACCGTATAACGGTTATTTTGCATACGGGTTTAACCACTGTATGCTTGTATAAGAAAATCAACAAAAAGACTCCGACAAGTCAATAAGAACCCATGCTCCGTATATTATTTTGTAGGCTCATTTATTGGTGCAAAATCCATGCTAAACAGGCTGGAAAAATAAACAAAACTAATTATTCAAAGTTCTAATAATGTAATTTTAATCCACAAAAACTCATTCCAAAAATTTATTCTTTTGCCAGCAAGACAACAATCTGGATGGCATTTCTAACAACTTGTATAATTACATGAGCAAAATATACCTATATAATTCATAAATAATTTGTTCTCTTTATTATTTAATAACTATATTTTGAGATATTTCACCAAACACTTTGAATACACCACTCAAGCCCCATAAATAAACAAAATATTTTTCGTTTAGACAATTAATCAAACACTTCTTACACACCAGTCAAAAAAATATAAAAACAATTGGGCAGAAAAACTGAACAAAAAAACTAAAAAAATTCGGTCTTTGTCAAAATAAATCCTTACCAATTCACCGCCGGCATGTGAACCAAGGTAGATCAAACGCAGACCGAAGTAGGGGAAAGAACGAAATTGGAAAATATATATATTTATTTTTTCCAAATCAGGCAATTTCTCAAGGTACCACCTCATCGACTGAACAATCCCCCACATCGTGAACAAAGCGCATGTCTAGAACAAAGGGCACGTCTGAACAATTTCCTTCATGTTTTTGAACCACTTGAGACATTGCTTTAGCGTTTTTATGTCATCAGCCATTTGTTCGTATTTTTCCTGCAATCAAAAGAGGTATATCAATTCAAGTACTCTGATTGAAACATTTTGGGACTTAAAATAGTGAACCATCAAACGAAAAATATAAAACAAATCCAATATATAAAAAAAAATATCCATATATATCATAAGATTTTACAGATTAATAAACCACGATCCTTCATATCTACGATAAGGAGAACACAAATAACCAAAAAAAGAATCTAAAGTAAAAATAGAATAAAAGACATCAACTCGAATAACTAAATATAACAAATAGCAATCAACGCAATTATAAAAAAAAAACTAAAATTCAAAATTTACCATAATATGATCAATCCAGTTGTGTTTGGATCCACCTCAAAATTACCCCAAAAGAGGTGGTATCAACCAATAAAGAAATATTTTCGGAATTGCTTGCATACAAATGGTAATCAATAGCTGCATAATACATAACTATCATCTTGAACTGCAATAAGATAATTTCCCATTGCTCATTATCTACGCAAGACAATCTCCATCAGTCATTGAGCCATTAGATGCCATTCAGATATTCTAGCTGAACACCACAAATGTTATATTCATGATAAGGACAAAGCATATTCACCTACCAATAGTGCTAAGACAATATTGAGATGTTGTTAGTTCTAGTAATAAAAGCTTGAGATTTTGCATTATCATTAACCTTTAACTATATAATTTGACACTCTATCACGTTAGCTGGCCAGTAAAAAATGGAATATAAAAAAAACAAACTTTGATTATGCAGCCCATTGGAGCAGTTGTTGCGGTGTCTAGGTTTTTCACCGCCTCAAATCACCGCATGATGCGCTTGCTCTAAGTCTAATCATAAAATTTACATGTCGGCAAAATCAAATCAACAAAAATGAGCCCCTGAAATTCAGCAATGGGTTGAGAAAAGCTCATATCACTCGAATGATTAAGTAAATACATAAAAAAAAGTTAAAAAAGAGTGAATGCATAAAAATCATCAATAAATCAATCTTTGCATAAAAACAAAATCGAGGCTCATATCTGTTAATTTTAGGCAAATAGAAACCAACCACAGTAAAAATTAGCTCAGATTAAAACAAATTACCAAGAAACATCATCATAGCCTCTCGAAAAAAAATAACCTGAATGGGGACGAGTTGACCTCAACCCACCCATTGCAAAAACAAATTCGCAGTCGTAGTGTGCGAGAGAGAGAAAAGAGCGATAATTACAAGAAACTACCCTTTGAGGTTTTGCTTAATTTCAGAAACCAAAGAAAAAGGGTTGTTGTTTTTTTTTTTTTCCCTCCGATGAAATTCATCGGCAAATAGAGAGGTGCAACCACCCTTTGATGAATCCTATCTCTCGTTCGCCTCATTTTTTTTATTTTGAGCTAATATGTGCATTGAATTAATTGAGAATTTGGGGTTTTGTATTTCAGGTCATTTCTTAGTTCTTGTTTTACCCTTGTTTGATAAGGTATTTGCAGGTGTAACGGGGTTGAGTATCTTACCTTTTTTTTCCTGCAATTTTGCTCTATCCAAAAACCATTGCTCTGATCTGAAATTTCTTGTTAGTTATGGAGAAGACAGATAGAGAATTATCATTTTTTAGACGATAATTATGGATTGTTTGAAGAAAACTTAATCTACAAAATAATTAGCAGAAACTACGAAAAAAAAGAAAGTAATTTAGATTACCAAATATTCAATGGGATCATCGGAATAAATTATGCATAATAAATAAGAACAGCCCTTTCGGAGAATAATAAATGGTTAAAGTAAAAAAAAAACTAAATTAACCCTTCGAAATCTCGATATTTGAATATTTCAGATCTGAATAATTTATGTAAATAAAGTAAAAAATAGATTTGAATCATTACGGATCGACTCTGCAAAAATAGATTCAACCACTATCCCATTTATTCATTTTTACTTCTGTTAGTAAAATTATAATAGATGAAGGATCAAGATCAAATTATGCTATAATCAAACTCACATCCAACACATACTTAAAATTCCCAAAAAAACATTCCAAACTAATGCAGAAAGAATTCGAAGCACAAACAATACGATAATGTTCTCTAAAGTAGTCAACCATAATGTATGTCTCATCAGTCCCAGGTTAATAAAACAATTCATATGAAAATAAAGACACAAAAACAAACTAAAAAGGTGGAATTCAAAGTACCTGCACTCTGTTGTGGATTGATTTCCACCCCATTTGCATAAACAATAATATCAGAACATTTTATTGAGGGAAAAAAGAAGAAGCAACTTTTAGATTTCACACACACATGATTATAGGTAAGTAAAAATTAAGAGCAAATCTGACATTCAATTAGGTGTTTCTGCTCTAAGAGAATTGAAATACAACCAAAATATGCAATAAATCGGGAAAATATATTTATAATGCAAACTCTATTTTATTTTATTTTATTTTTAAAAGGGCACAAAATTAATAGACTCGCAATTATCATATATGATTAACGATTCAACAACAGAAAAAGGGAGAGAAAGATTCAAAATTTATCAATGACAATGATCCCAAAAGGAACTCAATTCAAATCTAGGTCAAAAATCATAAATATAAAGAAAAGTCAATTAAAGATTAATTAAAAAAGTAATAAAAATAAATACCATTAGTGGTGATGGCATTGATTTGGGGAGGCACTTTGAATTCCTTGGCCACAAATTTCAGAACCGCCGTGAATGCTACTACAAAACCCAAAAAATAAAAAATTCACTATCCAACTGCATTAAGTCAAAACATGATATCAAGGATGAAATAACTATACTCATCCAACTTAAGAAAGCAAATGCAACTGCCATTTGATACTTTGTGCACTCTTCAACCATACTACAACCTCCCAAGTCGCCAAAGTACAACACCGTGATGCCGGCTAAGGGACTGTTTAAGAGAACATTTCCCATTGAATTCGAGCATCCGATTCTTGATTATTCTTGGATAGTACAATCTATAGCCAGACTAAGGGACTGTTTGGGAATTCTAAACTAAAAAAAGTGATTCTCAGCTTCTAGGTTTACAATTAGCTAGCATAATTCGCAAAATCAATCACAATTTACCCAAAAACAATAGATTTGACCAAAGTTTGTAAAACCCCACATACAAACACGCCAAAAGTTAATTTAGCAATATGAATTAGCAATATATGGAGAAACTAAAAGGAAAAAAATAATAAAAGAAATTACCAGAAAGCTGTGTGGTGGCCATTAAAGCAATTGAAGCAGCTGCAACTAAGCATTGAGCAATCCTTTTTACGGGTACATAAATAGAGAATTTCTCCGAATTCCAATATTAGTATCACAACATAATAATCCAAATACTTAAAAAGCTGCACACTTCAAATGAAAATTGAAAAAATAGTACTAGTGTTTGAGAATAATATTTAAAAAATGCAGATCTAACAAAAAACTTAGTTCAGGAACCCAGATCGGGTAGAAGAAGATATTCGATCTTCAAATAAGGAGTGAAGGAAAAAATACCAAATATTTTGTTATGCAATGTTCTTTACAATTGGACTCAGTGTCTTTAAAACAAATATCTCAGTGTCTTCCAAATACCGTGCTTGAAGGTGTCACTGATCCGCACGGCGTGGTAACCCTCCTCGATAGTTGATTAGAGTAGATTTGTAATTATTTTTATTAGTATTTTAGTACATTTTTCTATTTATTTTTGGTATAAGTTGGACGATTTAAGCAAAATTCCGTGTTTTTATAGTTCTGACTTATTTTACCGTATTTTAATCGTAATTGATGCAAATAGGTGATATTTCGTTATTTTCACCTTACAGCTAAGTAACCGGAAGAGTTCAGCGCGTAATAGACGAAGTTCGATGTTCAAGAATAGGAGAATGAGCTTTCCGGTGAAACGAGTAGCAAAAGATCGAGAGACGGAGACAGACACTCTGTTGCGTCGACTGACGCGACCGTCGATGCTCCGTCGACGCGAGCCATGATCCGCGTCAGTCGACGCAGGGCTGATGCACCGTCGACGCAACTTGCTGAAGCGTCGACTGAAGGAGCGTCACTCGACGCACCGTCGACGCAACTTACTGAAGCGTCGATGCAAGCCCGCGTCAGTCGACGCACCCGCCCAGCCGACGCGCACGCCCACACAGCACCGACGCCGAGCACCAACGCACGTCAGTCGATGCACCATCGATGCGATGGCCCAGAATTCGGATTTTAGGGTTTCTTGTGCGCCAAGACTTGCAATATCTATAAAAACCCTCTATATTTTGGATTTTTACAAAGAGAGACACCAGAGACACTTAATACACGACCACCTAGGGTTCCATAGCTTCCAATAACAATAATTCCACATCTCATAACGAGATTTGAAGACGGAGATCAAGGATCGAAGAACAACGCGTCCAAAACATCGAATTTGAGTTCGGGATTCAATCTTCGCCCAAGATCAACGTTCAAACTCCGGAATAGCTGGAGCTTTTTACTGCTTTCATTAGTTCCAATAAGTTCTCTAAACTCTTAGTTAGTTACGTAGTTAATTTTCCAGTTAATTGCTTGATTTATTTCTTAGTTGATGTTAGAACTAGTTTAATTAGTTTAATTGTTTTATGATTGGATATTGGATTACTTTAGTTTATTTATGCGATTGATTTATGCTTAGTTATTCGTTCTTAGATTCATATGGTACATTGCTTAGTGATAATTTATTATATTCATGTTGTTAGATTAGTTGCTATTAATTCTTAGTTCTTGAGTCCAAGTAGTTTAATTATTGCTCATAGTTGATAATTTAGTTAGAATAATTAGTTTAAATAGCTTTAGTTTAATTATTGCTTTAGTTATAATGATCAATTCAATTTCTTTTAAAACCCCAAATGTACATGTATTTTACTTTAGTTCGTAAATTGAGAAAAATATCCAAAAGACCGAACAGTTGTTTCCTCGAGAGATACGACTCGAATCAAACTTACCACCCTACAGTTACCTCGTACTCTTGCGAGCAAACTAACGTGCTTTTAAATTAATTTATTAAAAAGGGGTGCACAAAAGTTTGAGTAATAAATTTGGCACCGTTGCCGGGGAAGCAACGAGTAGGAATTTAAGATGTTTTTCATTTTGTTTTCTTTTTGATTCATTAATTTCTTTTTGCTTTCGTTTTTATTTATATTTAGCACTTGGTTTTTGCCATTTGGTACGTTGACGTGTTGTTGAGTTTATGTAAGGAAGGCGATCACTTCAACGCGACCTTGTACCATTCATTGACAACATTCACCATTCAAATCCGCCAAGACCAAGACCCGCTTTTATTCCCGAGGACAATTCCTCGACAGCAACTAATTTTGCTTGTGATCAAGTTCCCGACATTATGTTAGGAGCACATTCGGTTCGAAATGGCGATTCACCACCGAGATCACCACCACGCCCCATTCGAAATGGGTATGGTAGTGAACCAATCATTTTGCATGGACAACCACAACCCCGAGCCAATTGGGCTAATTGTCAGCAGCACGTGGAGAACGTGAGACGAGACGATGGGAGAAACGAAGGAGTTAACCAGCAGCACAACATAGTCAATCAACAACCCAACATGGCAAATATGAGGCAAAATGAAGAGGTGAACAACAATGTCATGCGTCAACACAACATCGAGAATATGGCATTTAGGAATGAGAATTTTCTACAGCGTGATGCTTATGTTAACAATCAAAGGCACGTGAACGAGTGGTTGGAGAATCAAGATCATGGTTACGAGCAAAATAATTTCGGAAGGAGATACGAGCGCAAGCACCATTATGCACATGATAACCAGTACGAGCAAGCTGATGACCGAGTTAGGGAACCAAGGGGAGATCGTGCACCAAGGCAGCGTGATTTAGCACGTCCAAAAGTTGTACCTTTTAGGTCCGCCATTGTTCTTGGACCTACCGCAAGGGCAGTCGAAATCAAACCACATCAACTTAACTTACTCCTGACTTTTCACGGAAATGCCCATGAGGAACCCTTGGCATTTTTAAACTACTTTGTTGATGAAGTGGGGCGATTCGTGGTTCATGGCTTCACCAATAGGAAATACAAATGATTTGTTTCCCGTACAACTTGAAGGACAAGGCGAAGTCATGGCTACTATCACTAAAGCCTGTCTCGTTGACTGACTGGGATATGATCAACGAGAAATTCTTAAACTAATACTATTCGGCCCAAACTACGGGGCATCTTCGGAGGCAGATTGCTACCTTTGAACAGTTGGATGGAGAGCTATTTCATGAAATGTGGGAGCGTTACAAGACGCTTTTGCAAGCTTGCCCCCCTCCCCCCCCACAACTATTCTCCGGAGATGACTAACCAGTTTTTCTTCGATGGATTATTAGACCATGGGAAACGAGAAGTAGAGATAGCAGCGGGAGGAGATTTTGGAGATTTGACAGCCACCGAGGCGAGACGGGTGTTGGAGAAGCAAAGCAAAAAATCTAGACAAACTAACTCTCGGCCTCGCAAAATGAGGGTTAACGAAGTTTCCATCCCTGATCCTGATTTAGATGACGGCAAGTTAGTGAAGGCGAAATGTGAGGAGATATTTGACGAGAAATTAGCTACTTGGAAAGCCGAGCGAGCTAGCAAGGCCACTGCACAAAGGATGGTCGCAACATGTAACCAGTGTGGATCCCCCCAGCATTCAGCGGATGTGTGTCCAAACAACATTGAGCAGCATGAGGATGTTAACGCGATCCAAAATTATTCGAATCAAAAGAAGTACACACCGCAATGTGATAATCCTCTTTTCAAGTGGGGCCCTGGAAATCCAAATCATATGCCACCTGATCCACAATATCCACCACCACAATATGCTCAAGCACCACCAGTGCCGCCACCACAAAATAATTTTCATACGCAAGGGAAAGCGTCTAATGCGACTCAACCAAATGATCAGTTGTTGGTTTGGCAGCAAAATCAAGTGGCCGAGACAATTAGCAATAGAGAGGGACTTACGAAGGTGAACGCAAAGATTGATGAACTCTCAAAGAAGGTGAGCGGAATTGACCATCTTTCCGGTGTTGTGCATGATCTAGCTAAAAATATGGATAGGATGGAAAGAACTATGGTCCAACTAGCAACTGAATTTGCAAGGTCAAATAAGGAGAAGGAAAGGCTACCAAGTCAACCGGAGCAAGCGTCGGCGGTTCACGTCCTTCGCAGTGGGAAGAAGATCAACAATGGCTTAGTGGACCAAGATGAGGAGCTTGTTCCTAAACCAGTAGACAAGATACATAAATCCACCAATAGATACGTGCTTGGTTCCATTCAAGGGACGATTCCGAACAACACCCTTGGCAAAGACGGACCATCACTGCCAAAGCAATCAACGACGCAAATTAAGGATTATGTTCCTTTTCCAAGCCGGTTGCGCCCGGCGAAAGAGAACAAGAGGTTCATGGAGCTATACAACCTCTTGAATAATGTCAACATCAACCTACCACTTTTGGAGGTAATCAAAACAATGCCTGCCTACGTAAAATTCTTTAAGGAACTTGCTTCGAGAGAGAGACGTTTGGCGACAAATCAATACGTACCATTACCAAAGGAGGTTAGTGCGATTTTTAAGAAACCATTGCCACCCAAAGAACGCGATCCTGGAAGTTTCTGCATCACTATTTCGTTTGCCAATGGACAAAAAGCGATTGGAATGTTAGATCTTGGAGCAGGGATAAATTTACTGCCATATTCACTTTATCAAACATTTGATCTTGGACCACTTAAGCCAACAACCATGCGCCTACAATTGGCCGATCGCTCGACCCGACGACCGTTGGGAGTAGTTGAAGATGTTTTAGTACAAGTTGGAGATCTCGTAATTCCAGTTGATTTTGTGGTTATGGACGTTGGCGAGGTACCGACTGAAGGTACTGAGCATACCATTTTACTGGGATGCCCGTTTATGTCTACTTCCCATACGCTAATCGATGTTCACAAAGGAAGGATGACCATGACTGTTTTGGGCGAAACAGTGACGTTTTCTTTAAGAGATATTCAAAACACTCCCTCCCCTGTCATGCAAGAGGATGATTCATTCGTTGATCCTGTTACATCAT
>BMAC01000278.1:556669-598600 GCA_014905375.1 Phtheirospermum japonicum | reverse complement strand
TGTACCTATATTTTCAAAATTACGTATGTAGCATAGCACGACTCTTTGCTTGAACTAATTTTCATTCTAGTTATACTTTGAATTTATCGTTTGTTCGAGGACGAACAAACCAATAAAGCGTGGGGTAGTTGATTAGAGTAGATTTGTCCTTATTTTTATTAGTATTTTAGTACGTTTTTCTATTTGTTTTTGGTATAAGTTGGACGATTTAAGCATAATTCCGTATTTTTATAGTTCTGACTTATTTTACCGTATTTTAATCGTAATTGATGCAAATAGGTGATATTTCGTTGTTTTCACCTTACAGCTAAGTAACCGGAAGAGTTCAGCGCCGTAATAGACGAAGTTCGATGTTCAAGAATAGGAGAACGAGCTTTCCGGCGAAACGAGTAGCAAAAGATCGAGAGACGGAGACAGACACTCTGTCGCGTCGACTGACGCGACCGTCGACGCTCCGTCGACGAGAGCCATGATCCGCGTCAGTCGACGCAGGGCCGACGCACCGTCGACGCAATTTGCTGAAGCGTCGACTGAAGGAGCGTCAGTCAACGCACCGTCGACGCAACTTACTGAAGCGTCGATGCAAGCCCGCGTCAGTCGACGCACCCGCTCAGCCGACGCGCACGCCCAGGCAGCACCGACGCCGAGCACCAGCGCGCGTCAGTTGACGCACCGTCGACGCGACGGCCCAGAATTCGGATTTTAGGGTTTCTTGTGCGCCAAGACTTGCAATATCTATAAAACCCCTCTATATTTCGGATTTTTAAAAAGGAGACACCAGAGACACTTAATACACGACCCCCTATGGTTCCATAGCTTCCAATAACAATAATTCCACATCTCATAACGAAATTTGAAGACAGAGATCAAGGATCGAAGAACAACGCGTTCAAAACATCGAATTTGAGTTCGGGATTCAATTTTCGCCCAAGATCAACGTTCAAATTCCGGAATAGTTGGAGCTTTCTACTGCTTTCATTAGTTCCAATAAGTTCTCTAACTCTTAGTTAGTTACGTAGTTAATTTTCTAGTTAATTGCTTGATTTATTTCTTAGTTGATGCTAGAACTAGTTTAATTAGTTTAATTGTTTTATGATTGGATATTGGATTACTTTAGTTTATTTGTGCGATTGATTTATGCTTAGTTATTCGTTCTTAGATTCATATGGTATATTGCTTAGTGATAATTTATTATATTCATGCTGTTAGATTAGTTGCTATTAATTCTTAGTTCTTGAGTTCAAGTAGTTTAATTATTGCTCGTAGTTGATAATTTAGTTAGAATAATTAGTTTATATACCTTTAGTTTAATTATTGCTTTAGTTATACTGATCAATTCAATTTCTTTTAAAACCCCAAATGTACATGTAATGTACTTTAGTTCGTAAATTGAGAAAAACATTCGAAAGACCGAACAGTTGTTTCCTCGAGAGATACGACTCGAGTCAAACTTACCACCCTACAATTACCCCGTACTCTTGCGAGCAAACTAACGTGCTTTTAAATTAATTTATTAAAAAGGGGTGCACAAAAGTTTGAGTCAATAGTCCTGTGTAAAAGAATTCCCAATTATCTTATTTCAGATCGAAAAATTCGGAAATTCTGAAGAAACGGATCGAAAAACTAAAAAAAATGAATACAGATCGAGGAAATCATAAAAAACTGATCTGTGATCAAATTTTTATGAAGGATTTTTATGAGAAAAGAAAACAGATCGGGAAGTTATAAAAATGAATCCAATAAAAAAATAGATCGGAAAAAAAACAAAAAAACAGATTGGCGATTCCTTGTGCTTTTTTGATAATTTTTCTCCGTGAAAATTATTTGAGAAAGTTTGACAGTACGCCGTGAAAATTATTTGAGGGTTTGACAGAAAATTACAATCGGGAGGCTAAAAAAAACAAATTAACTACAATAGAAAAAAAAAAGTTGTTATGTATACCTGGTCAAAATTTTGGCCTCCTCCCAAAATAGACTTCTATAAACCACAGTCTGACACGTCATTTTTGGAGAAATCTAATTGGTCCACGTTATCCCCAGAACGCCGCCTTTTGACATATCAGCGTTAATAATTAACACTATTAATAACGTGGAGGATTGTGTTGAAAATCGATGAAACTTACCCATTCTTGAATTTGAGAATTTTTTAAAGAATCTCAAAATTAAAAATAAATAGATTATTGAGATGGAAATATTTTGATTTTTCTATTACGTTTTTCAATACGTTCACGAATAATATTACAAATTTCATCGACTCAAATGGTTACCATTAATTTTTATTAATTAATTTTAAAAAAATAATAATAATGGTCTTACCCAAAATTTTGCTAGAACGAATGATTGAATTCCAGCTTTTTATCATTTAGTAGACGGTTATACTTGATTGATTGTAAATTAATTTAGCAATTTCTAAACTTATTCGTAGAGGTAGCAATGAGTTGGTTCGGGCCAAACCGGCCCATCTTTGGTTCTACTATTCTATGACACAGGCCCGGCCAATACCGAGCCGAGCCAATTTTTGGTGCGGGCTTATGAAACCAAGTCTTTGCTTTCTTGGAAATTTGATCAGTGATTGTTGGTGGGTTTGGGGAGGGATAAAATGGGTCGGGGCAAAATCGAGATAAAGAAGATCGAGGTTTGAGGTTAAGTGTATGTTTCGATATATTCTAGTTCCGAGTAATTTACGCCTTTTTTCCCCGATTTGTTCTGCTGTTTCTCGTGGACTTATTTGTGTGTTCTTTGCTGGTTTTTGTTGATTGAATTTGAAATATTTACTTCTAATGATTTTTGTGGCGAGGTGAGCTTTTTTTTTTTTTTTTTTTTTTTATCTTCATTTAGTTGTGCTCTTGATTGTTTGAAGTTAAATTGAGTTATTTTCCATCTTTCTTTCACACGGCACTGGTGTAAATTACTAAATCAATATCTGCTGGAGTTTTTATTTGATTGACCATGTAAATATGTAATAATTGTTTTATCTTGAAGCAATATACAAGTAAATAAAAATATCCCAATAATCTTAATTTTCATTGGCGGTGAAGTGAAAGTGCTAGCTTCGAAAGAAACATTTTTATGAGTAGTTTAAATATAGTTTTTTTTGGTATTTTATGAAGCATTTTTTCTTTGTGAAGCATCTTATTGGAAAAGATTATTTACTTGTACCATTGCAAACTTTCATATGTATGTATGATACTGCTTTTGTACAAATAAASTAAGTAAACTCCAGATTAAGTATTATGTCCTGTAAACCTAAGGTTGTCTAGCAACTTATTCCTTGTACCTAAAACTTCAGAGAACAGATTATTAGCTTGCTTCTCTAATCCCTGGATTAAATTTTGCAGCACCTCTAATCTCTTCATCAAGTCATCTGCATCTCCGCAACACCTTCCATTAGATATAGCCGCGTAAAGGCGATCTATTGCGCTATTCACCTCCTTCACCTCTTCCATTTTTCCCTGCTCGATTTCGCTCACCTCTTTGCAGAATCTCGAATCCATCTCTTTTATCATTGCATCGTCATCATCTCCAAACCCTCCAACACGTTTTCTAATTTCCATGTACGGTTTCGCGTCGCCGCACAGACTCGACAACACAAAACCGATCGCCAAGAATTCGACTTTCTTGGAAACAGCCAAAGCCCGAAGAACCACACGCTCCGTCTCGGAACCGGGCTTGCCTTCGATTTTGACCGGCCCATCGAAATTAAAATCGGCGTTGAGATTTTTTCGCGGTATCTTCTTGAGGTGCTTAGCTGCAGAAGATGGCGAATTATTCTTGATTAGGGTTAGGGCATGGAGAACCGAGATTTTGGCGTGGCTGAGATGAGAAAGGGACGAGCTAACAGAATTTAGCAGGCCCAACAAGTTTAGGGTGTAGGTGAGGTATTGGTCGGTTAGTTTTTCGCTTTCACTCCATCGGGTCGTGGGGTAGCCTATTTCGACCACCATCTTCGCAAAAGCTCGGTTGGTTATATTTATCAGCTCGAAACATTTGTGGAGCGTTGGATCGGGTTCGGACAGGATTTGGGTGATGAATTCGGAGATTTTTGATCGGAAATTGCGTAAAGAATTAATGGGGTGGTGATTATTTTCAAGCTTGGAAGGAAACTTAAAGGGACATGTTAGTTTTGGTGATAAGAGTATCATTGCTGAGAACAAAATAGTTTGGTATGAGTTGGTCAGTGTTTGGGTTTAGTGGTCTTTATATATAGATATATGTAGGTCATAGCAGTACATGGTTTTTCGTTGTTTTTTTTTTTGTTATATGGTGAAACAAGTGGTACTAGAAGTTGTACTGGTGGCGTTGTTGGCAAGCGTTTGTTGAAAAATAATATATGTATCAAGTGGGCAAAACCAGCAAAATCCAGGGTTCTGGAAAGGGAATAAAAGGTCATATATTATCCGCGTTGGTTGGTCAAATGGTCTTATCCGTGTGAGTTTGCACACGCATTTGGCGACCATTGGCTCTACTTGCTCAACTCCCCTTACACGCCATGTAATGTAATGTAATAGATCGCGTGACCAACATTTTAATTGCCTCTCCTCTCTTTTCCTCTCTCTTAAGTACCGAATAAAATGACATTATCGTGTCACATAGGATTTTCATAAAGACACTAGTATTAAATTCATAGCATTTATGTAATTCCATATATTTGGTGTATTTACAAGAAATGGAGATGCGAATTGCACCATTCGGTTTTTATCTTCTAATTCTACAAATGCCCGTTGAAATTTGAGGATACACGTTTGTAAAACATTAAAAAATATCATAATTATTCAAAGTTTTCAAAAATATAGTTAGGCTAAATTTTTAGAGAGAACTCCAATATAAAGCCTAAATTTAATATTTTCCCTCAAATCAGATTTGAACTTTACACCTTCTCAATTTAGGGCCTAATTTTTTAGTTATTCTCAATTGAAGACTTACATTTCTAGTTTCATTCTCACATTGAGCCATTACTTGGCTGGAGTTAATGACGATGTTGATCAGTCACTTAATATCAAAGCAAATGATCCACTAAACCCCTTGTACAATTTGCATTTTTTTAAAACTTTATCTTTGAAAGTATATTTTATTATACTATGTAACTTCTTTCTCTTTACTCTATAAGTTCACTTGGTTAACTTGATTTCAGAAACCGATAGCAGAACTATTTATATAAACAGGAAGCTAGAGAGATACTTATTATGGCAATATAGTTATATATATTCATTGTATATAGTGTGTCCACATTCATTGTATACGGCAATGTAGTTAGTCTATATTCAATGTATTTGCCTGTCTACATTTGTAACGCCCAAGTTTTTATTTCCTTATAATATTAAGCTCAATGTTTTTTTTTTTTATTTAAATTCTATTGTTTCAAATCCAATAAGCCTTTTATTCAAATCCAATTACATTATTTTCATTTTATTTTATTTTTACCAAAGCCCAAATTCAAAACCCATAGAATTCTATTTAATCGAATTAACAATTCGGTTACCAAATAAATTTTATATATGTATTTCGACTTCTAAAAACTACTACGATTTATTTAATTGATTTAAGGATTTCTATTTAATATAATTTCTAGTGCGATTGTTAAATATATTTTAAACACTATTATATTGTAGTTGTACTCTATCTAAATTATCTTAACTTATTGTAAAAATTTATTATAATCAAATTAATAGATTTTAGTTTTAAAATAATTTCAATTTCTAAAATTATTATAATTTATTTATATTATAGTTATTTTTAATAATTTAAAATACTATTGGGTCGTTCACGGAATTATTTGATTTAAAACTTAAGTCATTATTGGGTCGACTCTTTACGGACTTTAAAAACGAGCCCAACAACTTAGCCCGGTTTCACCAAGACTACAATCCAACCCTAACTTTCCAAAATTAAATCCTATCCTTGGTTTATAAGGTAAAAATCAAAGCGACTCCAACCATTACAAGATTTCTGCATACACAGCCGCAAGGTAAAAATCGATTCTTGTTTTCTAACTTTCTTTCAAAGAACTGATTTCAAAACACAACAAATCGCCATCCCAATCTCCCAACCGAATCACCACTCTAATCTGATTGTCAAAACTCACAACACCGGAAATCCACGTCTCCAGAATCACCACCGACATCCAGTAACACCGAGTAGTCAAGCCAAACCAAAACAAGCCCCATCGCCACCGCTAAGCCTCGACGGCCCGAATCAGGTCCCCTTCGCCACTGTCGGACCCCTACAGTGCTCGTGCCGTATCAGTTATCTACTAGTGCCGTCTCAATGCCAACCCAAACTATCTCCACCACAGACCTCCGGCGATTTCTTATCATCGCCGCCCTAAGATCCCATCGTCTCGCTGCTCTCACCACCCAAGCCACGACAGCCCCAATCGAACCCCTGTCCAAACCCAGACAGACCCACGGCCGGTTCCAAAACAGGGGCCAAATTGCCAACCACCGTTCTTCAACCATCGGACAAACAAGATCCAGCAACACCACGATGAACAAGCCAAATCAGCCGTAGACCGATCGAGATCCGAAAAAGCCACCTTCAGTCCATCGCAGCCATTGTCGAGCGCCACCATCGAATCGTACCATTATCGAGCCCCATCACTGTTGTCAGCATCCCGACCGCGTAGCCGGAGAAGGACTCGCCCGATCGGAGCCCCGTTGCCGCCACGCCGCCGCTGAACGCCTCCAATTCTTTTTTTCCATTCACCGAGCCACCCCACGCTGCCGCCATGTTTGGGGTCGCCGTTTTTTCGTCGCTGGGAGACACTCACCGAACCACCGTCGTGTCATCGAAGGAGAAGAGTTGGAGAAGAAACATTTCCGCTTCCAGGGCCCCTTGATGTCAGAGCCCCAATCGCTGCTGTGCTGATTGTCGTCGCCTCCGCTGCTCGTAGCCGCCATTTGCCGGCATCGAAGGTGAGAATCTTAGGCCGGCCGACTTCTGAAATTGGGAGGAGGAAAAGGGGAAAGAGACGGGGCAAATTAGATTAAGGGCTGGGTTTTGGTTTTAATACCCAGTCATTTCCAAGACATTGCAAATTGACCCTAGGATTTTGCCACCCTTTTCAATTGACCCCGAAAGTATTCAAATCGTTCGATTGAGCCTCTAATTTAACCAAACCCCCAAATCCAGCCCCCAGATCTACGAGTAACTCTTTTCCAACCCAAAGAACTTTCAAATTATCTTATTTCCAGCCCTCCAACTTCAAGAACTTTACCAAAAACATCCATGTCTACCATTTTATTTCAATTCCATGACCAGGCTTTCGAATCAAGGTTACGAATTCATTATCTTTTCAAATATTCCAAATTAATTTTTAAACCTAAGTTCTAAGTTAAGCTATTATATTCAATGTAGGAAACGAGGGTTCTCGAAATTAGGATTTTCAAACACGAGCATCTACATTCGCATTTTCACGAAACGCATTTAAAGGTGGGTGATTCTAAACCTTTTCAAAACTATGTTTGTCTATGTTAAATGCAATTATATGAATTATCTATGTCTCAATGCAACATTCCATAGTAGCTTTCGAGCTAAAACAATGATAGTGTGTTGTAGCCATTCATTTATGATTTATATGATTTCTTCTTAACATTGCCGAACGTGTTCTATGTTTGTCTATGTTAAATGCGATTGTATGAATTATTTATGTCTCAATGCAACATTCCATAGTAGATTTCGGGCTAAAACAACAGTAGCTTTCGGGCTAAAACAACAGTAGCTTTCGAGCTAAATCCATGGTTGGCCAACATCTATGAACGACTGACAGTGTGTTGTAGCTATTCATTTATGGTTTGTATGATCCGTGTTTAATATTGACAAACGAATCCCCACAGAGCGAGTTGAAAGCTCACACCCATTTTTATCAAACTTTTCTGGGTGAGGAGTTGGATGTGGTACGAGGCGGTGGATGCGAAGATGCTATTTTCAATGCTATTTCATTTTCCTTTCTATGAATTGGTATCTTAATTTTATGTCAAATTACAAATAAATATTGAGACTTGTGTTTCTATTTAAAACTCCTTGAATAGTCGAGTACTACTATTTTGATTCATTAAGTGAGTCTCCTATTTTCAAATAAATATTTAAGTTTTATTCACGCTTCCGCTCAATTTTTATTGTGATTGTGATTTATTTAAGACTCACGCCCTTGGTTTTGGAAGTTTTGTTTATAAAGAATTGAAATGTTATACTTTTCGAAAATGGGGCGTGACAACATTCATTGTATTTAGCTATATATACTTGTGAATAATGAATGGTACTATCATCCCTTCAATCAATCTTTCATATGGTATCACGAGCCTTAAAGGCCTACGCCTCTCAAATTTAATTACACAGTCATGGCTTTCACCGTAAACAATATGTCCGGCGCCACCGCCAGTGCATCTTCTCCCACCCTTGTGGCTATTAACCCGGTTGTTCAAGCCCCTCACAAGCTCTCATCCACGAATTAAAATGTGTGGAGCTTCCAATATCGGGTACTTCTCACCGTCTACGGCCTTTTTGGATTTGTTGATGGATCTAATTTATGCCCTCCTACCGCCGACGATACCCCCGCTGTGATTGCCGCTCGTGATTTATGGACCCGCCAGGATCAGTTGATCCTCTCCGCCATTATTGGTGCCCTTGAGCCAACGCTCATCCCTATCATTACGTCTTCTCGCACCTCTGTTGATGCAGGGCGCATCCTCCAGAATACCTATGCCAAACCACTCGTGGTCGCATTACCGCTCTAAAATACAAGCTCCACAATCTGGTGAAAGGATCTCAGAGTATCACCGCTTTTATGATGGGCATCAAATCCATTGTTGATGAACTTGCCTTGATGAACGTTTCCACTGATCCGGAGGACCTTGTGATCAAAACTCTCAATGGATTGGATGACTCTTATCGTGAAATTGAACGCAATTGACAATTGACGCTCGTGAAAATTCCATATCTTTTGATGAGCTTCACGAAAAACTTCTTAATTATGTAGCTAACCTTGCGACAAAGTCTTAGCTATCTCTATTGGCCCCGGTGACTGCTTTCTCAGCCAATAACTCCGCTAACCAGCAGCGCCCCTCATATCAGCAGACTTCCCCACGTAACTTCTCTAATCAACCGCCTCGGAACAACAACAACTCACAGAACCTTGGTGGCCGCGGCCACTCTCAACACTCCGGTGGTCGTGGTCGCGGTTATCAAGGAAAGTGTCAATTATGTAACCAAATGGTCCACAGCGTGCGACGATGTCCCTCCTTCCGCAACGTCCCGCTCATTGCCAGTACTCCTCAACAACAGCCGACATACTCACCTTCGGCCAACACTGCTTCCGCTTCCCCCACACCCTCTGAGTGGCTCTTGGTCTCTGGGGCATCGCATCACATTACAAACGACCTTGCCAACTCTCCATGCACTCACCCTATAAGGGCTTAGATGATGTCTTCATCGGTAATGGTATTGATTTGTCCATCTCGCATACTGGACATCTCGCTATTGATTCTTTTGGCTTACAACTATCTAATGCTTTATGTGTACCTAATATGGCCCGAAATCTCAATTCTGTATCTCAAATTTGTTTACTGAATAACGTTGATGTGGTGTTCTCTGTCTCTGATTTTCAGGTGAAGGATCGACAAACAAGGGCTACATTTCTCCATGGACCACATAGGGACGGCGTGTACCACTGGCCGATTATTTCAAGTGTAACCCTTCTGCTAAAGTGTGAGGTTATTTAACTACGTTTGGGTAAATTTCAGTTTTATCGAGTCAATTAGCAAGTTTTTCTTGCAATTCTTGTCATATTAACAAAAGTCATAAACTTCCATTTATTGCTTCATCTCTTACATCTTCTGCTCCCCTTGATTTATTATTTTCGGATGCTTGGACTTCGCCTATTACTTCTACGGATGGCCTTAAATACTATGTCATATTTGTGGATCACTATACTCGATATATTTGGTTTTACACCATTTCTCGCAAATCTAATGTCTACTCGACCTTTGTTAACTTTAAAAATCTTGTAGAAAATCACTTTAAAAATAATCATCACTCTCTACACCAACAATGGGGGCGAATTTATTGCTCTTTGTCCTTTTCTTAAACTCATGGAATTACTCACCTAACCACTCCCCCTCACACCCAGGAACACAACGGTTTTGCCGAGCGTCACCATCATCATATATTTAAAACTAGCCTAACCTTACTTCATCAAGCCTCCACACCTCTTTCGTTTTGGCCGTTTGCATTTACTACGGCTGCCTTTCTCATTAACCGTCTTCCCAAAGTAAATCTTAATTTACACTCATACTTTGAGAAGTTATTTCACCATTCTCCCAATCTCGCTCGTCTCCGTGTATTCGGCTGTCTTTGTTATCCTTGGCTTTGGCCGTATACGTCTCATAAGCTCGAGTCTCGCTCAACTCCGTGTGTTTTCTTGGGATACTCGCTCACCCAAAGTGCTTATCTTTGTTATGAGCCGGTTTTCCACCGCATCTTTACATCTCGACATGTCCATTTCATCGAAAACATCTTTCCTCTTGCCAACTCCGTCTCACAATTGCCCGTATCCCCTTCGTCTTCTGTTCCTACTGTTGCCTCCACGGACATTCCACTTCCTCCTATCTTCCCAGCACTTGTAGTACCGCCAAATGGCCCATCTACCGTGCCATCACCTACGTCATTACCCCTTGCATCTCCCCCGTGCAATAATCACCCCATGAGAACTCGTGGCAAAAATCATATTACAAAGCCAAACTTGAAGTATGGCTTGGCCGTTGCTTCTTCGACTTCAGACCTTGAGCCGGCTACGGTCTGCCAAGCCTTAGCTGATCCCCGCTGGCGATCAGCAATGGAATCTGAATTCGATGCTTTATTGTATAACGGGACTTGGTATTTAATTCCAGCACATACTTCTTAGAATGTTGTTAGGTGTAAATGGGTCTTTCGTACCAAACGGAAACCTGGTGGCTCGGTCGATAAGTTCAAGGCTCATCTTGTTGCTAAAGGTTTCCATCAGCGGTATTGATTTCTTTGACACCTATAATCCTGTTATCAAGCCAGTCACCATTCAAATTGTTCTTAGTTTATCCATTTCTCGGGGTTGGGTGCTCTGGCAACTTGATGTGAATAACGCTTTCCTCAATGGTACTCTTAATGAGGAAGTGTTTATGACACAACCTCATGTTTTGTTGACTCTCCCCACCCCCACCCCCACCCACCCCACCCCCCCCCCCCCCCCCCACCCCCGTGCATGGTATAATGAACTTCATCGCTTCCTTCTTGATGCTGGTTTTACTAATACTACTTCTGATTCTTCATTGTTTGTTTATAATCGGGATGGTGTTCTTGCGTATTTCTTGGTTTATGTAGATGATTTGGTACTTACCAGTATTGATTCTACTTTTATATCTCATATGATTCAAGATTTTGGTATTCTCTTCTCCGTTAAAGATTTGGGCCCCTTAACGTATTTTCTAGGTGTTGAGGTTTGTTCAACTGATTATGGTTATTTTCTTTCTCAGCGTAAATATGCTGTTGATCTTCTTAACCGCCACAAGATGCTTGATTGTAAACCTGTACAAATGCCACTTGCCACCACTATCCCTCTCACGACCTCTGCTGGGACTCCCATGGCCGATGCTTCAATCTGCCATCAGGTCCTTGGTGGTCTTCAGTATCTTCTTCTTACTCGACCTGATATTACTTTCACAGTCAACAAGCTTTCTCAACTCATGCATGCGCCGACTGATCTTCATTGGACAACTGTTAAGCGGCTCCTGCGCTATCTCAATGACGCCCGTTCTAGCCCTTCTCTCTCCCTATATTGCTTCACTGATGTTGATTGGGCTGGGAACCGTGATGATCAGACTTATACTAGTGCTTATGTTCTCTTTCTCGGCCTGAGTCCTATTTCATGGAGCTCTAAGAAGCAACGTACTGTTCCTCGTTCATCGACAGAGGCTGAATATAGAGTTGCTGCTTTAGCTGCTTCCGAGATACAGTGGGTCCACTCTCTTCTAACTGAACAACATGGAGTCATGCTTCCATCTCCTCCTGTTATTTACAGTAACAACATTGGTTCCACCTATTTTTATGTTAATCCAATTTTCCACTCGCGTATGAAGCACATCGCCATCGATTATCACTTTGTGCGCTAACTTGTACAGGGGAGTGCTCTTCGTGTTTCTTTTGTCTCCTCCACTGATAAGCTCGCGAATGCTCTCACTAAGCCCCTTTCTCGCCATAGATTACGACAATTGATCTTCAAAATTGGAGTCTCTACCGACCCTCCACCTTGAGGGGGCGTATTATGGCAATATAGTTGTCTATATTCATTATATATAGTGTGTCCACATTCATTGTATATGGCAATGTAGTTAGTCTACATTCATTGTATTTGGCTTGTCTACATTCATTGTATTTAGTTAGTTTGTAACTATATATACTCGTGAATAATGAATGGTACTATCATCCTCTCAATCAATCTTCTATAATACTAAGGTATAGTGCCACTACCAACTCTTTCATGCTAGGCGTCTAGACCTACTACGCTCGAGCCACATCCCCGACACACTTTCTATATCCACTAAGGCTCTGTACCACTTCATTCTAACTGTTATACCTGGTAGAAAATCGTTTTATAACAATTCAAGGCAATAAGAAAAGGACATTGATCTCTTTGGGAGCGTCACGAGGGAGGAAGATAGAAAGGTAACCTATGACTGGTAGCTGATAATAAATTACTACTAGGTAAATTAGGTGATTGAAGTAGATGCCTGAATGTTAATTTACCAATGTAAAAATGATTGAGATATATAAAAATAATATATATGTATGTATATATATAAAAAAAAATATAAAATAATAAATAAATACTTTCTAAAAAGTATTTTAAAAAACTAAAAAATATATAAAAACAATGATACTAAACAATTATTGATTTATACAAATTTTCATGTCTAAAAATAATATTTATGTAGAACGGTAAAATAATATGTTCGTAATAAAAAAATATTTTCAAAAAAAAAGGAAAAAGCTACAATCAGTGGCTTTTTAGACTCATCGGGAGTTGGTTATAAACATTTACCAAACAATACAAAGGAGCTTACTGGTGATAAATAAGATATCAGCTCCTTCAAACCATTCAACCAAACTAAAAATTACTAAATAAGTCTTAACTATTTGTGTTTTACACTTTACCATGTCAACTAAGTATTTTTTACTATACCATACAAAAACTTTATATCATTTATACTAACATTACTCACTTGGTCTCACAAAATTATGGCATATTACTACTTCGAACGTTCACAAAGATATGTTTTTCACCACACTCACTGTTAATTTTTGATTTTCATGTATAACCCTATTTAATTTAAAATCACGCTGCTCTATTTATCCATACTATTTTTTTAAGAAAACTAGTAAACAATTAATAAAAAACTAATTAGCCACATGTGCAAATTTAGAAAACAATACCTTGACTATATTAACCAACATGTATTCTATTAATTCAATTTATTGTTGCAAACCTTCATTCACTAAAAATCAACAAAGAAAAATATAAGAAAGATCAAACCACTGTCCTTTTAAAAAAATATCAATTTTGTTTCAGTTTTACTATTTTCTATTTCTCTTACATTTGACTATAATATAATTTACAATAATAAACTAAATTAATAGAAAAATATTTTAAACATAGTTATAATATTATATAGTATTTATATTATTTTAGTATGTTATGAATGCAATAATGTAAAAACAAAATAATGTAAATGAATTTGTATGATAAAGCATAAGTACACATATTTATACGGTGACATTTCAAAATCACATATAATTTGGAGGTTTAGTGTAATATAGATTAAAATGCAAAATCAAAAAATATAATAAGGTGTAACAAATAATACCTTTTATGGTAAAGTGGAAAACACAAATAATGCAAGAGGTTTAAAGTAATTTTAACTAGAAATTTCATTTAGTTTAAAAAAAACAAGAAAAAAAAAAGAAAAAACACAAAAAGTAGCTGTGAGTTTTTTTTTTTTTAATTAACCGACAGCTCATGATCAACGTTAGTTCTTCAAGTGAAGCCTCAAGTTGAGAATGACGTTTGAAATGTAAGGCCTTCAATTGGAAATAACTTAAAAATCAAGCCCCGAATTGAGAAAGTGTGAAATTCAAGTCCTGATTCAAGAGAACATCTCAAAATTAAGGCCCTGTAGTAGAATTCCCCAAAAATTTTGTGGTAATTTTTGTGAATAACCTTTTTAATTAGTATATTGTAATCCACGAAGACGTCGTCCTAACCCCCAAATCGAACAAAACAAAACCCTAAACCCCAAATCCTCTGTCCCAAATCCCAATCGACTGAACAAGAAGAATGGTTTGCATCAGGAAAGCAACGGTGGATGACTTGCTGGCGATGCAGGAGTGCAATTTGTTCTGCTTGCCGGAGAACTACCAGATGAAATACTATTTCTACCACATTCTCTCATGGCCCCAGCTCCTCTACGTCGCCGAGGATTACAACGGCAAGATTGTCGGTTATGTTCTGGCCAAGATGGAGGAGGAGTCGAACGAGTGCCACGGCCACATAACCTCGCTCGCCGTCCTCAGGACTCACCGGAAACTCGGCCTCGCCACTAAGCTCATGACCGCTGCTCAAAATGCCATGGATCAGGTCAGTTGTTGGATACTAGATTTTTCTTCTTTTTTTCCGAGTTTTTTCTTCTTTTTTTGCGGCCCAATTGAATATACGGAATCTCAAGTTCCTTTTGTATTATTATTATTGAACTGCTGAATGTTAATCTGGAGCCATGGGAGCTGCATTTCGCTTCAACTACGTGACTTGTTTTTGTTGGTTTTCTTATGCTTATTGTATTTGTTATGAGTGTTATCCAAAATAATTAATATTGAATATTTTGCAATTTGCTGCCCAGATTTGGTGGGTTGCTGCTGTGTTTGCTATTTATTGGACCTCTTTGTAGTTGTATCGCTTGTTTGGATAGTTTGTTTTTTGGGGTCGTTGCTAATGCTTGCTAGCCATCCCTATCGCATTGGTTTGCTTAGATAGCCATCCCTGGATATCTTGATTCATAGTGCTTTTGAATATTTTGGGAAAGTGTTTTAGAATGTGATGTACAAAGGAAATCAGGAAAAGGAAATCGCTGAAAGTTATTTACTACATTCAAAAGTTAATTCGAATTTCAGAGTTTCTGGGAAAGTAGTCAAATGCCGTATGTATTTAGGAACATATTTCTCTTAAAATTATTTGTATCACCCCGTCCATATTTTACTTTGAACCCAAACCAGGAAAATGTTTCATTTGATTACACTTTCACTAAAATCCGTGTTGTAGAAGCTTTGTGTTATCATTTACAATGCTTAGAAAAGTAAACAACTGCAATTGAGATTAAAAAGTGAAGTTCTTTGGGTGTGTGATGATCAACAGTATCTCAGAAATGTGCTAGAAGCTTGATATGATTC
Organism: Phtheirospermum japonicum; assembly: GCA_014905375.1. NCBI lineage: Eukaryota > Viridiplantae > Streptophyta > Magnoliopsida > Lamiales > Orobanchaceae > Phtheirospermum > Phtheirospermum japonicum. The sequence continues at coordinate 583,135 of BMAC01000278.1, read as the reverse complement.
CAAAATTTTAACTGGGTTGGTTCATAAACAGGTGTATGGGGCTGAATACGTGTCGCTGCACGTCAGGAAAAGCAACAGGGCTGCATTTAATTTGTACACCGAGACGTTAGGGTACAAGATTCATGATGTGGAGGCAAAATACTATGCAGATGGAGAGGATGCTTATGATATGAGGAAGCAATTGAAGGGTAGGAGGCATCATCACCATCACCACCATCATCATGGTGGCGGGTGTTGTTCTGGAGACTTGAAAGCAGATGGACCAGCAGAGGCCAAAACGGTGTGACGAGTATGGTTCAGAAAATTGTCTTATGCTATTCTAAGATCATTCATGTTCAACATATTTCCCCATCGTAAGCTGTTATTACTGTCTAAGATTAAGGTTTGAGGTTATGCAGGATTTTTGGATATTTATGTTAAGTAGTGATGACTATATTATCGTGCTCTTTTTTTTTTCTAGGTTTTATTCTACGTATGGTTTGCAATTCAGACCTTATTCATGGGTATACTTATTAAGTTCTCATATTGTTTGGGTTCATTGTGATTTCATTTTATTTTTTAATTTGCTACAACAGGTATAATATACTAGTTGAATGTGATTAATGGTAATGCCAGAAGAGGATTAAGAAAAGTTTTCTAATAATCTTACCCTTTCTGCTTTTAGTAACTTTGTATCGTTATTTGTAAGTAAAATGTGCTGCTGATGTTGCTTTTATTTATTTATTTATTTTTGTTTGTAAGTCAGTTTCGGGCCTTTCGGCGTGCAATCGGAGATTACCTAGATGGAGATTTTCTTGTAAATTCGAAATGAAAATGTCGATTTTGACTGAATGTACCTTATAGCTAGAATTAGGTAGGGCCTAGCTGAAAGAAAAACATGGTGGGTATAATAAAGTCATTGGGTTCACACTGTGTACCACTGCAAATTTCAAGGGGACTTAATATATAATGATATAGTTTGTGACATTACAAAAGTCATTATCTTATTATATCTTTGGTCTCATATCTTAGCTATTACTATTATTAATTGCTTGCATGAATATAAATCATGTTCCTGGAACTGTTAGGAGTACCAATTTGGTCCATGAAATCTAACGTTGGCACATTGAGTCATCTAAATTAGATTTTTAATTTTTTGGAAGTTGAACTGGAAATGTTTGATAATTTTATTGAAGTCTGGCCCCATACGAGTATCCTGGATAAAGTGATTCTTTTTCATCTTTTGGTGTGGGGGGTGGGAAGTAATAGATATAGTTAAATATATAATTATTCTGTTTTTGGGTGGGGCAAATCAAGAACTCATTAGTAAAGTGGTAATATCTTTGAACTTTTGAAACCCCTAGTCAACATTTATGTTTGATTTTTAGTCCTTGTGAAAAGGAAAAGTTTTTATTATTTAACATTTTCTTAATAGTTATTTTCAGCAAATTCTAAAAGATTGCACAAAGACATTAGTTGCCTTTCCGTGTTTCACATGCTAATATAACTAGGCTTACTGCTTATTTGGTAAAGCGATTTTTAAATAGATTCCTAGATCTAAAGTCCATTTCCATTATGGTCGGGTAATTAATTGGAAATGGACTTTTGGATAAGTTTTTTTTTATTTTTTTCAAAGATAAGAAGTATAATATGTAAATGAGCTTTTTTTTTCCAGAAATGCTCCAAAATATGCACTTAATATTTAATAACGTGCTTGTCAGTTGTCACACAACTTTGAGAGAGAGAGGTGGTGGTAAAGGACAGAAATACCCCCACCCACCTTAAAAAACTTATTCTAGAGCTTCATGCATGAGTTTATTACTCGTGCTTATGCTTGATTGGGCAATTTGATCTCCCCAAATGATGATTGATTATTTGGCGTGCTTAAAAAGTGCCACCTTTTCATTCTCCTCCATTACAACTTTGTCCTATTTGCTGTGTCAAATTTTTTGTGCTTACCTTATTATGTTTGGTTGATTATCCATTAGGATATTCAGAAATTGTTTCCAAAAAAATTATAGTGAAAATTTCAGCAAACTCTGGAAAGAGCAACATGTATCTGCAAAACGAACATGAATAAGATTAATAATATCGAGTTTATTCCACAAGTTTACACATTAACACAGAAGGGATTAACTAATTAATTAACCATGGACAAATCACCATGTAATTATTTTCTTTTAAAAAAATATGGGCTAGCCAAATTAAGACAATGACACTAAAATAATGGAGGGACAATCTAGAATCTCATATATCCTAAAAGAATATCCAAAAGTAAAAATAAAATTTAATCCCACAAAGGAACATGACTTAAAAGGCACCTTCTCTTTGTAGCCTTGTTGGTAGGAATCTCAATGTGGGCACCATTATTCAATCCTCCCAATTATCAAAATCACTTCAACCACTTGTGTTAGTGAAAAAATCAAATCTTCAACATTATTGGTTTGAGGGTTCTCTTGTGAACCACTCAAAAACACACACCTGTCGACACGTAAACGCTCGATCCATGATCACATCGATTCTTGGGAAGTTCGTATGGTGCATAAATAGACATCGTAAAACTTCGACCCGTTAGACATCTAAGAAAACACTTATTCGTACGCAACAAATGCATATACGAATCAAATATAACATTTAATCACTAAGTGTATGTACATCAGTCTAACGAATAAAAAGTCTATCTTTGGAATCGACGCGGAACCCTAGGAGTAGGGACCACTACGTCCCGACCCGATTTTATCAAATCGAGACGATCCTGTATCGTCTTATCAAACAGCCTGTTTTCAGGATTCTCAGCATAACAAACGTAGTAACAACTCACACAGGCATGGGGCAATGCCATTGCAATCCTAGTCTGCCACAATTACCAAAATAAATTATGTTAATCAAGACAGATTAGCAGACAATAAACAAATAATCAACTTGTCACATGACCTAAAATGCATTATTGAATTAAACTATTTTTTTTAGAAAAAACAAAATAGAAAGTGGTGGATTAAGTAAAGTGAGGCACACCAACCATTAGGTAACCGATGTAGGCGGCTAGGACTGAGAGGGTAGCTATATAGCCACGGTGGACGGTGGCTGTCCAAGCGGCCACCATGATCGTACAGATCGAGCCGCTGCAAATTCCGGTGAGGAAGCAAATGGCGCTCGTTATGTCTGAATCGACAACCTCGACCATTTCTCTCTTTGTAAAGAGCTCCCACGTGTCTATAGATGCCTGAACAAAACCTTTTCCATATGCAGCAATCTGGAAAATGTTGTCATTATCAGATTATTAAATTTTGAAATTAATAAAAGGAAAAAAATTAATTTGAAATGTACCTTCAAATTAAAAAAATAAAAGTAAAAAATCCTATGCAATTAATTTAAACAGTGATCTTAAAATTGAAAATTTAAGGAGAATATCAAGAATGAAAAATTCAATAATTAGAAAAAATGTTTTAGAAAAATTTACCTGAACATAAGCCCATCCATTTCCACACTTGAAGATAGACTCCATAACCCTAAGACAACAGTGTGCACAAGAAAACATGAACTCGTCCTCCCCCTCAAGAAGATTCAACCCCCGAGCGACGATCCTCAAAGCCTCAATCGCTGGCACGAACAACGACCCGAGACAAGCACTCCCGAGATTATTAGACAAAGCTCGTTGGAAACAAAATTGCGTACTCGATTGCATCCCTCTCAGATAGTAAAGCGCGACCACCCGACTCACCGTTAGATTAGCCACGTTCCTCATCACCTCAGCTGTCCAAGCCAAGCTAACAACCAACGCGATTATAACCAACGCCGGGACCCGGAAATTCAACGCCCCGATCACGGCCAAGATCCAAAACGAAATGTACAAGAAACCCAACCCGAGCATCAGATAAGTGGGGTGATTTAGGTCGGGGAATTTCGAAACAGGGTCCAGGGCTTTGATAAAAATCTTGGAGCAAAAGCTAGTTCTTTGGGTGACCCAACACGCATATAGCCCGTTTCCGATGGCGAAGGCGATGTAAAGGACGCCGATGCCGTCGGTGGCGGGTTGTTGGAAGCAGATTAGGAGTATGCCGGCAGCTAAGGTGAGGACGAACGAGCTCCAGATTATGAAATGGACCATGAATTTGGGCCACACGCGGACGGCCTTTTGCCAGACGAATGCGAGTGTGATGCTGAGAAAGGATGCAGCTTCGACTTGGGGTAGGAAATATCGGAGAACCCTTTTTTCTGTCCTCTGAGCTCTGCCTTCGGAGAGAAGGCCTTGGACACCCTTGAATATCAAGAACCCGATGAGCCCAACGGCGATGATTGTGTGGATGATGAAGATTAACAGAGAGATCTTGTTTGTGTATGATCTTGAATTGAGTGTGGCCACTGAAGGGGGCTGTATTTAGACAAAAATAACCAAAACCCAGGAAATATACACTATCAAAATCCAAGAAAAAATCAAATTAAAAAAGAAAAAGGATTTTTTTTTTCTCACACGTATATTTGGGATTATTGAACCAAAGACAACCAAAATCCTCAAAATATGTCCAATCAAAATCCAAGAATGACAAAAAAAAAAAAAAGAAAGGATTTTCACACACACTGACATATATTTGGGATTATTGAACCAAAACCCACAAAATATATCCAAGAATAACAAAAAAAAAAATTCACACACAGACACATTTAGGATTATTTAACCAAAAACAATCAAAACCCACAAAATATATCGAATCAAAATCAAGTAAAAAAAAAAAAAAAAGATTACACACACATTAGGCCAAAACCCAAAAAATACACCCAATTAAAATCCAAGAAAAAAAATCACACTCATATATATGGGAAAAACCCACGAAATATATCAAAATCCAAGAAAAACAGAAAATTAAGAAAAAACGAACACATACACACACACACACAGTGATATGGTATGATTTTACCTGTGGGGTAGGTGTAGAGCGAGGTTGGTGGTGCTGGTGCGCAGGAACCGGAGAAGGAGAAGGAGAAGGGCGAGATGGTGGTGGCTGAGTAGCTGGAGAAGGAGAGCCAACTCTAGTTGCATTATTGATTACAAGTCTTAATGGATTTGTGGCGCTCAACCTTTGCATTCTTGACATGTGAAAACCAGTATTTGGAGGATGGGTTTGCACTGATGATTCTTGATTATTATTATTATTATTCATCTCCCCCATTTCTAAATCCTTCAACTCTCCTTCTTTTTCATTCTTTCTCTCTCCTCCCACTCCTTCCTCCTCCTCGCCTCTGTGCAACACTACCTAAATGTAACAAACAATCACAAACCATTAATTAATTAACCAAGAAATGAAAATAAATAAGAACCAAGAGAGGGAAAGTGAGCTTACGGGTTCTGCGGCACCCATCGGAGGCGGCGGCGCGTGGTGAGGTGTAGCGGTGAGCGTTAGATTTTGTTATGCGGTGGCTGGCTGATGATGATGATGCAATTGGTTCCAACGGCACCCCCCTTACATAAGGCTTTTCAAAGTTAATTCTCCCCGCCACGCGCGGGGGAGGGGCCGTGGAGATCACGCGCGGGGTTTAATTAGCGAAATGTGTCAGTTTAGTTTTTGTTGACAAAAACTGTTTCGGGTGTGAGGTGCGATGCGATCGAGTGTGGGTAGGTCCACGGCGGCTGGTTTATGGTGTGCTGTGCACGACTTTTCATACACACGTGGAATGTTTGGAACACCAAGGAATTTAATTAAAGAGTTTGGAGGTTTTCTGGTGTGAAATACAGTAGGTTTTTCTTTTGATTTTTTTTTTTATTTAAACATGATAATTTTGACAGAAAAATAATATCTTTATTTTAACAACGAGTTGAAAATCGAAAGGGGTTCAATTCAACAACTTTTGGTACTGTTATGTCACGTAATAATATAGTACTATTTCTGTTCCATGATAAAAGTTAATGTTATGTAATAAAATCTTACTTTGGAACTTTCCTAGTAAGATATATATATTAAGATGGATGAATGACTGCGTAACTCAGTTAGTTTTCAGATGTTTATAATAATCAACACACAAAATTAAACAACTCACCCATTTGTTTTTAGGGTTATCTTATTATTATTTTAGGTTTTTGTTTTGTTTTGTTTTTTCAATTTGAAATTTTAGTTTTAGAGATCGTATGATGGGTCAAAATTCTTCTATCTCCTATGTATGAGTATGTCTCTAACCTTTTTTAATTTCTTTTTTCTTTTTTTATTTTACAAAAACATTTTTTTAAGGAGTAAGAATCAAACCTAGGTCTATGCCCGAAATGTACACCTGCAAACAATATTAATTATTTTAAGGTCAGTTGGAATTAATATAATATGTCTGTGTGGTATAAATAATGTGAAGGTAAGAGCAATTGCTTGAAGAACAAATTAGAAAACATCTTGATTATAATTCGTTTGATTGCGACATACCCACACTCCATTATCTAATTAAAATACTTTATTATTAGATTCTTTGGAAAACAAAACAAAACTCAAACTTGATATTAATAATTATCTAGTCCAATTAGGAGCATCATACTATACCTTAAGTTATTTTTTACAACTTTAATGCCTCGAATTGATGCCACTTGCCTTAAGGACCCACAAATCTAAACTTGTTTGGTGTAAAAGGACAATTTAGTAATTGACATGAAGTATGTGTGGTGAGAATAAACAATAGTAATTGATGGCTGTTGCCTCTTGGGTCTGATGTTTAACTGCCCAACTTGTCGGTCATTTTGTCAGGCAATACTAGTATAGTAGTAATTGAGTCAAAATGTTAATTAATTCATGTCAATATTAATTAATAGAAGCAACAACATTGACTCGTGATAAAAACATAATACTAGTAGTATTTTTTGTTTGAAGATAGATTTTTTTATGTATATTATTACGTTAGAGACTAAAGATGTTAATTAATCCTGGCAACTAATTATCAAAGAATAGCACCATATAGTACGAGTATTTTCTTTTCACACCAACTGCAATGGCGTAGGCAAGTGGGGGAATTGGGGTGTAAATATTCTCTCCGATCATTTTAAATATCGTTTTAGATTTTAAATTTTATTGTAAATTAATTATCATTTTATAATATTTTTTATCCATTTTTTCAAATTTTATTTCCACCCATTTAAGAAAAACACACAAATTTATGGCACTAAAATAATTATGAGTAAAGGGGTAAAAGGGGTAAAAATATTTAATAAAGGATATTATTAATCGATTAATGGCAAAGACTTGCGTTAGGCCAGATTGACGGGTCATGATCCGTCAGGCCATCTGACCTATTATAATGTATTGGTTTTTGTATATATTGGTTTTTCATAAATATCTGACTTGTGTTATGCTTTATTGGTTTTTGTATTATGATGTATTGATTTTTTACTATAATGTAGCAGTATGGAATTTTGGTCTAACGGATAATCCGTTAGTCCGATTTGACAAGAGTGTTGCCCCGATTAATAGTGTTTAGTCAAATTTATATATTATTAAATTCTTGATATCAATTCTAAGATAACACTCGATAAAAAATGGAGGGAGTAGTAATGAATAAATAAAAAATAGAAATCAGTAAATATATATAGTTAAAAAAAAAAGTCATCTGATTGGCCTCGTTTTAGTCCAAATAATATTAAAAAAAATAAAAGAAATGAATTTATTGGTATATATTTTAAAAATTCTTCCAACTTTTACCCATTTTATCAAATAGTGTTAAAAATAAGATAAATAATAATAATAATAATAATAATAATAATAATAATAAACTTTTTAGTTTTGTAAAGAAATAAAAATTCAACCAAACACACGCCATTGTCCAACTACAATTCACTTTAACAATGTTTGGAAGTCTTTGATAACCCTATGTCCTCCTTTTAAATTGCGTCTATAAATTTCTTTTACAATTTTAGTTGGGAGTTTTCTTCAGACTTTGATAATAAGTCAAGCGTTTGGATAAGTGAGCTTTTCTTCTTTTTCCTTTTTTTTTTTCCATTTCAGTAAACAAAAAAGAAGGCATAAATTGAACGTCAACATCTCAACATTTTTTCCTGTAACTTTAAGGATACGGAGTGACTTTATCTAAAGCCAACTCTCATTTAGAATCCGAAATATTGATTTTAAAGGTTATTATTAATTTCATTGGATATTTATAGGTTTATATCTTTTTTGAGATTGTTTTTTGACCGTTTGGATTTAACTTTAAGATCATCATGTCTTAGACTTTTAGTGAAATTAAGAAAGACGCGTTGATGGATTTACTCTATGCCCATAAAAAAAATAGTAAACCCAATTTATCGTTGACATCTAGAAATATATCTACCACACTTGCATAAAAAGCCATAAGCTTCAATACTTGCATGAATTGAAACCCTAATTAACATTTTTAATTGAATCGATGATCTCTGCCCAATTTAATAAATAACAATATTATCAATGTATTGTATAAGAAAGTAATATAAATTGTAATTTAACAGTTATCAAACAAAGTCCAAAATCCAAACGGATACAATTAAATATCAAACCTAAGTAATATCATGAACTTTAAGTTGAGCATACCAACAAATAGTGTGGATTATTAATTTGTTATATGGTGCTCTGACCTTATGCTTTGAATGCGCAATATTTTTAAAAGCAAACAAATAAATATAAGAGACAAAAAAGAAAACAACATATGGTTGTATGACTAGATTCCACCTCATCCTGTCACTGTGAAGTCATTGTCGAAACAGCAAATTTAAAATTAATCTTGCATCACTAACTATTATGCATTTTAGTACATTTCCTCTTCATGATATGTACTGAAATGTAGTCTTAAAATATTTTAAATTAAAGAATATCTCTTATGATGAATTTTTATTTCAATAATTTTTTTCTATTGCACATTAAATAAAGAAAAAGAGTTATTTTTTGAGATTTAGTTTTATTAAAAATGTTAATTGCCTTTTAAATTACAAGTTTCTTCTGTAAAAGTGTATTTTGTAAAATAATGTAAAAAATGTTGGTTATACAACAATAAGTTTGGATAATATTGGGGCATATTTGAACTAACAGATCTAACGCAATTAAATATATAAACGTAAATAAATAACGAAAAGGAAGAGTGTTGAGGCAAGCAAACTTCTTGAGATTCTTGCGTTTTCACGGATCTATGACAACGGATCTTTCAAGATACGACGACAATGATGCCGTAAGGAGCAATCAATCCGGTCACCCTAGCGAACGAGAGCTGACCGGACAACTGAGAAAATCCCTAACTGCAAGCTATATGATGCGTGAGACAGGTAGGAATATGATGTGTATGCATGAGTTAGAAACATATTTTTGATGTTCTTGTATGTATATGTAGGAGTTGATATTTATACGTTTTAGGGACCTTATGAGAAATTATAGGAATTAGGATTCGTAGGAATTATGATTCCTAATACAAGTCAATCTCCTTATTTTACTCAATAAGAAAGACTTGGTATTTTATATTAGGACGCAGGCTATCTTATCCCACTTTTTTGGAATCGCTTAACCTTCTAGAAGAGGCTAAAACTAATTAAAACCCAATAAATTAAATAGTTTGCGGACCACCATCTCTAATCATTCAATTTTCATAAAATAATGAATACTATTCATATGTCAGAATATTTCCTCTTTAGTTAGGAAATTCCAAACCCTCTTTACCTTCCAAATGTCCAACCTTGGTCATTGACTTTTCACTCACCCGAACATGAATTTATGAAAACAAATATACCACGATAATCTACTCAAAACATAGATTAAGAATTTGACATTCGTTTTCAAAACTAACGACCCATCTACATTTGGAATATTTGGTCAAAGCTACCATATATAATTTTACCAAATCCATTTTCCCCCAACAAAAAATTTGCAACGCCTAGTCGATCTTGAGTTTATCATTTGAAGCTTCAGACACGAAACACAAAACTAGTGTGCGAGAAGTGTAAATGGGCAACACTCTCAATGTTATAGATGAGCAACATTCTCCTAGTTGATATTGTTTAATTGACTTTGTTTATTGAAAATTCAAACTCAAAAGCGCGCCTAGTGAGAAATAAGAAAAAATGGACACTACACTTATTAACTGCTCATAAATTTCATGTGTGACTAGCACAATACCCGTGTGTAACACATGGGTATTTAGTATTATAATATTTAATATATAAATATATATGTGTGTGTGTGTGTATATATATATATATATATAACATTGGAAAAATAGTTAATAGATAATTAATGATTAGACATCGGTACAAAACACGAGTTGAGAATACAATATATTTTGATTTTTTTAAATATAAAATTTTTGTAATTATCCTAAACCTAAAATCATTTACAATTACATAAATCAAGCCTAAATTCCTAAATTGAACCCCCAATTACATTTCTCAAAACCTAGTTCCTAAATTCAAACCATAAACCTTAAATTAAAGCCTAATTAAACCCCTCAATCGTAACTTAAAACCATAAATTATAAATTGAATCAAACTCTAACTACTAAATTGAATCACAAATCAAATTAAGTCAAAACCCTAAATCAAAAAAAAAATCAATTTGAATTAAAAGGCTAACATACCTTGATATATGACGGTGGCGGTGCTCCGACGGTACTTTGGCGTGTGGCGGTGGCAGCAACTTCTCCCTTCTCCCTTTCCTCTCTCTGGCACTGGCGACTCTCTCTTTTTGGGTTTGGTTGTGCTGTTTGCGAGTGAAAGAAACTGCAGTGTCCGTTGCAGTTTTATGAAGCTTATCGACGGACACAGGGCCATCGACAATTCCACCGGTAGGAGGAATTTGGCGTTTCTGGTGGAAAATATCCGTCGATAAATAAAAATCAGCATTGCCAATGGCTACGTTTCCGTCGGTGAACAAATCCTTTTTTTTTTTTTTTTAAACTTGCCAACGGACAAATGGATTCAGCATATTGGGCGGGCTTTATTGCCGCCAACTTCCCGAGAACTTATCGACGGAGTCATCTACCGAGGATCCGTGTCTGTCGGCAGTCCGTTGGCAATTAGTGTCATCAGAAAAGACATCAGAAATGCCAAACTATTACCGACGGGTTGCTACCCATCGGTAATCTCCATTAGTTTTTTTGAGTTTTTTTGTAGTGAAGAGTTTTAGTCAATTCGGAAGCCTATGCAAGTCTGATCTATCTGTCGGCCTTCCAAAGGATGAAAATACCAAGAGAGTACATCAGGCCATGTGATGACCGAATCAAAGGAATTAGCGGCGAATGCATGCAAGCTCTCTTTCAAGTCAACTTATCAGTAGAATTCGGTACTGGAGAAGAGAAAAGGACAATAATCACCACTTTCAAAGTAATCGATGTTCCCAGCGACTACAATGCCCTGATTAGTGAAAGAGTAGTATTAGTGGTGTTGAAATAAGAAAAGTGGGTTCAAGGGTCGGTATTATCGGAATTCGATTGCTATGTAAGAATCAAGGGGTTTTTAGCTTGAAATATAAATAAAAACAAAAATAAATAGAAAACTATGAAAATAAACTAACTAGGAAATGTAAAATACAAATTGGTCGGATGCCTCGAGCGTGTGCCAAAATTGAATGTGCAAGCAATAATGAAAATAAGCAAGTAAAAGCCAAGTTTCACTAAGTACAAGCATGAAAACCTAAGGTACAACTATGCATGCGTGATCATAAATTTAAAATAATAAAAATTAACAAAAATTGAAAGTACCAATAGAAAGAGCAATAAAAGTTGACGTAAAAGTTTAAATCTTTTCGAAAATAACAAGAAACGAAGAGTAGATCTAGGATTCAATATAAAACCATGCATGGAAATAAAAACTAAAATAAAGCATATGAAATACTCAAAATAAAAACGATCCGAGACTCGATTTATGATCTTGGTGTGTTACTCACCTAGATTCCATAGCCAATTCATAAGATCAAACAACAATTCTAATAGCTAAGGCAAAATTCATAAATTGAAGACCAAGCATAAGCATATTAAATACTAAAAATAAAAACGATCAAGGACTCGATCTATGATCTAGATATGTCACTCACCTAGACTCCATATCCAATTCACAAGATCAAACAATTAGTCTAAGAGCTAAGACAAAATTCATAAAATGAAGAACAAGCATGAAAATTAAAGGAAAGCGTGAAATTAAAAGAAAGCTTACTTGAATTAAGGAAAGGAACAACAAACTTGAAATGAAATAGCAAAAATAAAATCCAAGTGATGTCTTGAATTCTTCTTGAGCTTACAAACCCAAGGAAAGTTTGAAATTAAATCTAAAATCTAGAGAGAGAAATTTAATCCTAACCCCATGCTTGGGTTGGGAGGAGAGTGGCTATTATTTACAAAATGAGAGTAGTCATCTATTTATACTAGGTTTAAATGGGTTAATTTAGGTTTTAAAGCCTTTCGGCTTGATTTGGCTCAAGGTCGCTCGGTTGGGCGTGGGCGGCTGGGACCTGGGCGTGGCCTGGCACTGGCGTGCGGATGGCGTGCATGTTGGGGCCGGTTTTAGCGTGGGATTTGACGTAGGCGAGCGCGGGCTGGCACTTGGCGTGGCGTAGGATTTGGCGTGCACCAGGCGCTGGCAGGTGATGGGAACTGGGCGCTGCGTGCAGGCAAGCGCGCAGGCATGCGGGCGCTGCTGGGTGGATCGCGCGAGCGCTGCGCGCATGTTGTGTAGTTTTTATTGGTTTGGAAATCAAAGGTTCTATTGGCTTGGTATTATCGGAAATCGATTCAATTGAGGAATCAAAGTGTTTCAAGCTTTAGAAAATTAAGGAAAATAAAAATAACCTAATAAACTAATTAAACTATCCTAGAAATTGAATATCAAGTGGGTAGAATGCCTCGGTCGTATGCCTTCAATGAAAATGCAAGCAAATAATGAAAACAAGCAAAAACAAGCATGTTTCACCAAGTACAAGCATGCATGCACAAGGTACAACTAAGCTTGCATGAACATAAAAACTTGAATTATGTAAATTAACATGAATTGAAAGCATGAATGGATAAAACAATGAAAGTTGATGGGAAAATTTGAAACTTTATGAAAGAAAACAAGCAACAAAGCATAGATATAGGTTTAAGCATGAAACAAAGCATGAAAATTAAATTGCAAATAAAGCATGTGAACAACTCAAAATCAAGACGATCCAAGACCCGATCTATGATCTAGATGTGTCACGCATCTAGATTCCATAGCCAATTCTTAAGATCTAACATGAATTCAAGGTGCTAAGGCAAAAAGCATAAAATGAAGAACAAGCATGGAAATGAAGAGCAAAGCATGAAATTAAAGTACAAAACATGAAATTGAAAGGAAACTTACTTGAATTAAGAAATGAAACAAACTTAAATTTAATTGCATCAAAGTAATAATCCAAGGGAGTACTTGAATTCTTCTTGGGCTTACAAACCCAAGGCCAAGCATGAAAGTAAATCTAAATCTAGAAAAGAAATTACATCAAAGCTTGAAATTGAATCTAAAACCTAAGAGAGAAAATTATCCAAGAGATTGAGAGTAATTTGATCCCAAATCCTAGCTTGGGTTGGGAGGGGAGTGAGTTCTACAAAAATGTGAGAAGTCTACTATTTATACAAGCTCTCATTGCAGTTAAATTGGTCAAATTGGGCTTTAAGGCTTGATCTCCTTTGTTTGACCAAGTTTTGACCCCAAAAATAGGCTCCTTAGCCACTTGGCTAGCCCTTTTGGCTTGCTTGGTTGGTCTTAGGCGAGCTTGGTTTGGTTGGGGCGTGCTTGGCTTGGTCTTGGGCGTTTGGAGATGGCATGAAGATGGAAAGGCGTTGGGGAGCTTGACAAGACTTGGAGGATGGCGTGAATATGGCAAGGGATGACATGGAGGAGCGCTGCCATCATGCTTGAGGTGGAGAAGGCAAGGAGACGGCAGCTGGGCGCTGCCTTGGTTGGCTTTCTCGCATGTCTCGGGGATGGCGATGTGATGGCAAGCACTGCGCTACCTTGGCAGGCGCAAGGGATGGCGCTGTGATGGCGATGCGATGGCGAGCGCTGCCTGGCCGTCTCGTATGGCGCGGAGATGGCAATGGATGGCCACCATTCCAGAAAGTTTGCCACTTTGGAGCTCCTTTTTGGCACAACTTTGGCAAGCTCTTGGCAAGATTTTTGGCCTCCATGACTTAGCTTGAATTCAAATCATCAAACCAACTATTAAATGAGAATTTTCAACATCAAAACCCAAGAATTTCACCAACCTTAAGTCAATTAAAACCATTTAACCCAATTAAATATAAAATCAACTAGAAACATGAAAAACAACCTAATAAACTTAACTAATCGACTCAAACACTACTGAAAACAATTATAACATCCTAATTAAAACACGAGAAAAATGCAATAACTACATGTAAAACAGCGCACGCAGGCGTGCTGGGCGCGCCTGTCATGGATTTTGGCGTCAATGTTGGCGTGCGCCAAGGCTTGGCGTCAGGTTTGGCAAGGAGTGGCGTGCCTTGGCTAGCATTCCAGAATGTTAGCCACTTTGGAGCTTTTTCTTGGCACAGATTTTGGCACGCATTGGCATGACTTGGCTTGTGGCCCTCAATGCCTTTACCTACGAAAATAAGATTTTGAACATAAAAACCCAATGATTACACGAAACCTCAAATTAATTGAACACATTTAATCAAATTAAATATAAAATCAACATGAAACATGAAAAAACTACAAAACAAGAAAAACCACATATAACTTAATAAAACTCGAATCGAAATCACTAAAAATGACACTAAACCCTAATTAAAAATACGATAAAAACACCACAATTACATGTAAAACAATCAGCAGGCCGAATCTCTAAGACCTCAGAGGTGCAATGTCGGTCTACCATTAGTCAATCGAATTTCCAGGCATCATGGGAGAATGTGAGCACCGAGGGGATCTAGTAGCAGTCTGCGAATGCAGCCGGTCTATTAGGTCGTGGCATATAAATATGGTTGAGCAAATGAAAGTAGGTGAAGAGCTGGTTGAGGATCCTAACGATGATGAGCCCAGCAAGATAATCTATGAAAGACACTCTAACAGAATTGATATATACAAACCATGATAGCGGATTCAAGGATGTGCCGAGCTCAGAGAGGACAACCGAGCTAACTAAAGGAGAGCTGGAAAAAGAGCTAAGCCCTGAGCAGGATGTTGAAAAATGTGCTGAAATCTACCAAGCCGAACAGAACAAAGACGAACAAGAGAGACACGTTGACAAAACCAAGCATAAGTAGACCGAACAGGAAGTTTCTGACCTGAGCAGAGATCAAGGTCGTCATCCAGAAAGAGAACCGATGGGGGAGCCAAAGATTGATGATGCCTGTCGAACAGGAAAAATGACTGAGGTCGACGAAGATGAGTTGGACCTTTGGAAGCCGAGTTTAAAAAAAAGGCTATGCATGCTGAGCTAGTCGAGACTTGTATTGGGTCTCAGTCGATGAGCTCGACTCAAGTAAGCAGCTTCGAGTCGGCCACGATCTCCAAGAACCCATCCGATCCGAGCTGATAAGCTTCTTGAAGGCAAACCAGGACTTCTTTGCTTGGACGCATGCTGACATGGAAAGGATTGATCCTGAACAAGCTTGACATCAGTTCAATATTGATAAGAATATCAAGTCTGTTATCGAGAAAAGAAGAAAGCTCAGCCTGGACCGATAGGAGGCATTTGATCTATAAGTGATAAAATTGACGGACAACAAGTTCATCTGGGAGGCCAGGTATCCGGTCTTGGTACCCAACACTTTGCTCATAAAGAAATAGACCGGCCAATGGCGATTGTGCATCGACTTCTCGGACCTGAAGAAAGTATGCCCTAAGGACAGTTATCCACTTCCACACATCGACTACATGGTCGATGCCAATGCCGGGCACGGGCTGATGAGCTCTATGGATGCATAATCCGAGTACAACCAGATCCCAATGCACCTGTGATCAGGAGCATACATCTTTCTACTCAACAAGAGGACTTTATTGCTACACCATGATGCCATTTGGCTTGAAGAATACTGGGGCCACTTACTAGCGCCTCGTGAAAAAGATGTTTTCTAGTCTAATAGGAAAGTCAATGGAAGTTTATGTAGATGACATGCTTGTTAAGTTGTTGTACTCATCCAATCACATTGATGATCTTAATAAAATGTTCTCGATTCTACGTGTTTACCGCATGATGTTAAACCTCAAAAAGATGTTCTTTTGGAGTTAGTTTTGGGAGATTTTTAAGTTATATGGTGAGACAAAGAGGCATCGAAGCCAATCCGGACAAAACCTGGAACCTCCCTAAAGTATAAAACAAGTGAAAAGCCTGACCGGTAAAATGGCCGCCATGAGTTGTTTCATATCTAGATCAAATGACAAATGCAAACCCTTTTTCAAAGCAATCAAAAAGAACAAAAACTTCAAATGGACACCAGAATGCCAGGCAACTTTTGAAGAACTGAAGAAATGCGTGGAAAGCATACCGACCTTTCAAAAACTAATGAAGGAGGAGTCGTTATATCTCTACTTGGAAATCTCGGCGGTGGCGGTCAGCTCGGCACTCATACGGTCCAACGAGCTCGGGCAACACACTGTGTATTACATCATGCCATGCATGATGCCGAGCTGAGGTGCTTGTCCATGGAAAAGTCAGCTTACGCTCTCGTAATTTCTTCAAGAAAGCTGCGACCATACTTCTTGAAACATCATATAGTAGTTTTGACGAACTTCCCTCTATGGAAGATCATGCATCGACCTGAAACGTTTGGAAGGATGATCAAGTGGGTTGTCGAGCTCGGACAGTTTAACATCACTTAAGAACCAAGAAAGGCTATCAAAAGAACAAGCCCTGGCCGACTTCATAGCTGAGTTCACCTTGGCGATCGAGTCAATTCCAGCAGAAGCTGAGCAATGGCACATGTATGTTGGTGGGTCGTCAACGACTGGCCGAGCCGATGCTGGGATAGTATTGGTCAGCCTTGAAAAGAAACCATTATGCTCGACCGTATGTTTCAAATTCCCTTGACTAATAATAAAGATGAATACGAAGCTCTCCTAGGTGGACTCAAAACAACTGCCTCGATGGGGATCAAGAATTTCAAAATCCAGAGAGATTTCCAACTAATGGCGAATTAGATCAGCGAAGACTACGAAACAAAGGAACCCATAATGACACTATATTTAAAACTCACTACGGCACGCCTAGCTGAATTCGAAGACGAGATCATTCAAATATCATGAAACGACAATGTTATCAATCTTAGGCATTGAGAAGCTGAACACAGTGATGGTAAGCCTCCACTCAACAACGGCGCTTGACGCCCCGAGGCTTACTCGTCTAGTCAAGCTGACCAGAACGAGAAAAGTAAAGCCAAAAAGGGGAACTGGATGAAACTCTTCTTACTTTAATTAAAAGAAGGAGTGCTCCCAGAAGACCGAGTTAAAGCCCGGTCAATACGAACAAAGTCAGCTCGGTTTATAATAGTGGATGGACTATTGTACAAGAGGGGATATTCCGCCCCCTACTCCGATGCTTGAATGAGCATGATGCTGAGTATGCATTGAGAGAGGTATATGAAGGCATCTGTGAAAACCATGCTAGAGGGCAGTCATTGGCGCACAAGCTTATCCAGCAAGGGTATTACTGGACAACCTTAAAGAAAGATGCGATAGAGAAGGTAAAGAAATGCGAAAAAATTCCAAGTATTCGCACTCCAGATCAACTCTCCAGTAGAATCCCGTAATCTCATATACTCGTCAAGCCCATTTGTCAAATGGGGAATTGACCTGATCGACCCACTTTTGAAGGGCACAGGAGGAGTCAACGCAGTAGTTGCGGTGGATTACTTTACCAAGTGGGCAGAGACCAAGCCGTTGGCCTCCATAATTGACCAGAAGATCATTAATTTCGTCTGGAAATCAATCATATGCAGCTTTGGTGTGCCACTCTCAATAGTGTCTGACAATGGTAGGCAGTTCGAAAGCAAAAGATTCAAGACATTTTGTGGAGAGTTAAATATAAAAAATAAATTCTCCATACCATATGACCCTCAATCGAATGGACGAGTGGAAGCGGTTAACAAAATCCTCAAGTACACACTAAAAAAGAAGTTGGAGGATCTAAAAGGCAATTGGCCAGAAAAGCTACCCGACATTTTATGGTCGTACAGAATAACCCACCACTCATCCATCAATGAAACTCCATTTTCCCTCGCCTTTGGATCAGAAGCAGTTATACCAGTTGAGATCGGCATGCCATACTAATGAATAACACACTTCGAGGAAAGAAAAAATGACTTGGCATGCCGAGCCGAACTCGATCTCCTCGAGGAGAAAAGAATGAAAGCCGAACTAAAAAATGCCCCCTACAAACAGAGAAGTGAGCATTATTATAACTCAAAAGTGAAGGAAAGGACCTTCAGGGTGATTAACACGTATTTGTGCTCATTTTTATTAGTAATTTAGTTAGTTTTTCCTTTTGTTTTTGGTATAAGTTGGATAGTTTAAGCTTAAATTCGTATATTTGTATTTCCAGCTTATTTTACCTCATTTTGATCTTAATTGATGCAAAAAGGTGAATTATCTCTATTTTTCACCTTATAGCTAAGTAACCGGAGAAGCTCAACACGTAAGGGTTGAATATTGATGATTAAGAGACAAGAATCGAGCGTTTGAAGATAACGGTTATCCTAACGGTAGCTTTACCGCTAGATAGCACCGTTACACCTAGCGGTTACCCCACCGTTACCCACACCGTTAACGTAATCGATAGAGGTGGACTGAGAGCCTAACGGTACGCCTAACGATTACAACCGTACCGTTACCATCACCGTTAGAGAGCAACAAAGATGTTAACGATAACTTTAGCGGTAGCTATTACCGCTAAGTGCTACCGTTATCGGGCCTAGCAACCGACTTACTTGACTTGTTCTCCAATAAATCGGAATTCTATAAATACCACACCATTAATCCGACTTTGGGGGATACTATAGTCATTATAAGCTTACCAAAAAGTATTCATAGGGTTAGAAATATATTTACAACACCCTTTAGCATAGATAAAGTTCAAGATCAAGGATTCAAGGCTTGCAAGTCCCGAAGGCTGTTCGAGAGCGCGTAACCCGTTTTTCATCTGAGATCTACCATTTTCTTTGGAGTAGCTGGAGAATTTACTGCAATTCTTAGACTTAATAAGTATTCTTATCTTTTTATTGTTTTCTTAGTTTTAGATTCCCATAGTTGAAGCTTGGAAAATTGCTTTTATTTGATATTCTTGAGTTGGTTTATGAACTTGGTTTTGGTTGATCAATTAAAGTCAAAAGATTTCAGTTTTAATTTAGTTATTTGATTCATGATTAAGTTTTGGAGATTTGAATTCCTTGACGTTATTTATGCAATTGGGTTTATGCTATTTAATTTCGTTTATGCTAGACGATTCATGTTATTGCTTGCTTCGTGTTAATTGAATTTTCGCATGCTTTTGAGATTCGTTGAAGTAATTTGATTTGTTTATGATACTTGATCATCGCTGCGTTTTAAGTTTAAATTAAGGTTTTCTTAGATAACTACTTAGTTCTTAAGATTAGTAATTACTTAGGGTTAATAGACTTTATGCATGTTTCTTAGGTTCGTTTATGCAAGTTGAACTATTTGATTTCATTTATGAATTTGAAGTATTGCTTAGGTTTTAATTTGGATTTAATTTACCGCTGCGTTTAGAATTCTAAGTGATTTGCTATTAGAATTCTAAGTTATTATCAACTACAATTATTTATCAAACATTTCTATTAAAAAATCTATTATAATAGCTAATACATTAATCAATCAACTGATGCAATACCAGCTAAACCGAGATGGTATACCATGAACCCAGGTGCACCTAGTACAATGCACTCGGTCCCACAAATTTACTATGTGTGCAGATTTTTGGAGAGCTTCACTCCAATTCCACGCGCGTTTCCACTTCTCGCTCAGAATTCCAGGCTCTCCCACGCACATCAAAAAAAGAAAAAAAAAATCTCGAACTTCCAGACCTTCAGGTTTTTCTCCAGTTCCACTTTCTCTCCACTTCCCGCTCAAACTCTCTCTCATTTATAGGCGGTTTTTCTCCAATTTTTTGAACGCTCTCCGTCAACTGACCGTTCCGTCGATTTCGATGTTTTCCAGAATCTGGAGCAGAAAGTCGATTTTGAGTTTTTTTTTCATTTTCTGGATTTGATCCAATTTCTCGCATCTGAAGTGGTTCGAATTGTTATTGTCACTCAAATTTTCTCTTCATGCAGCTTTAATATGTTTTGTTCTACAAAGTTATATTATTGCATATCAACTGTTTGTAAAAATACCCGAATGAAAATTCTACATTAGTTAAGATCTTATTATCTTAAGATCATGAATATGTAGTTTTGTGATGATATGTGCATGTAATGTATGATGATATGTACATCATCTATGTGATGATATGTGAATATCTTATTCTTTTTTCCTAGTACTGATAATGAATATATATATATATAGTCTGTGATGATATGTCTGTGTTTTGTGTGATGATATATGCATGATATGTGTGATGATATGAATATACTTTTTTTTTCTTTCTTTTTTTGGATTATAGATGAATATATATGTAGTTTGTGATGATATGTTCATGTTCTATGTGATGATATATGAATATCTTATTCTTATTTTTTTTTTTTTGGGATTATTGTTGAATATATGTGATAGTTTGTGATGATATGTGCATGTTCTGTGTGATGATATGTTCTGTGTGATGATATGTGCATGATTTGTGTGATGATATGTGCATGATATGTGTGATGATATGTGAATATCTATATATATATATAGTTTGTGATGATATGTGCATGTTCTGTGTGATGATATGTGAATATCTTATTCGTTTTTCCTGGGACTGGAGATGAATAATATATGTAGTTTGTGATGATATGTGCATGTTTTGTGTGATGATATGTGCATGTTCTGTGTGATGATATGTGAATGACTAGGAGATATGGATACTTATTCGTTTTCCCTGGGACTGATGATGAATATATTGTAGTTTGTGATGATATGTGCATGTTCTGTGTGATGATATGTGTGTGTTCTATGTGATGATATGTGCATGATTTGTGTGATGGTATATTATATCTTATTCTTTTTTTCATAGGACCGATGTATTTTCATGTTATGTGTGATGATATATTCATGATTTGTGTGATGATATATGGATATCTTTTTTTGGGGGTGGTGGGGGAGGATTACAGATGAATATATATGTGTGCATCATGTTATCTCAGGACTTAATTACCCTTAATCTAAATTGTTTATTATTCGTGTTATTTGTATTTGACTCGATTTTGACTCCAAATTGTTCAATTCCTATGAGTATTTATTTCATGGTAGAGGTGGCAAAGAATATTTTGTTGTTGTTGAAGTTTAGTTTGAATATAATTTATTTGTGTTTTCCACTAATATGTTTGAGTTAATGAACGAATATGATAAAGGGAAGGGGAAAGAAATCACATCAAGTAAACAAAATGGCAAAACTCGGATCTCATATCAACTTCTTAAATATCCTTCAAGGTTAAAAAAAATATATCACAATATATAGAGACATCTGAATAAATATGAGGCAAAGATCGAGCTTCTTTCTTCAAGAAAGTCGAATATGTGAAGTATCATTCAATCTCTTAATATTATGAATAATATTATTATTACTACTGGTACTGATATTCACGTCTCCAACCAAGCCTTGGCCCATCATCATGGGCACCCAAGGGGAAATCTTGTCATCAGCCTCTTTATCCCCAGTGTTCACAATCTGAAGCCTCCTCTTTCTTTAAGGGCGTCGTTAAAGAATTTTCCAACACATCGAGATTACACTCAAACCTGTCAAAGCAAGAATATGAACAAAATCCAGTTATATTTTGAAATAATTGTCTTAAATCATCACATATAACTGTGCATATATCATCACATATAATATACATATATCATAATAAAATAATTATCATATTCATCGGTAAAAATGAAAAATCAAACCTAAACCTAAAATGGTCTAATCACAAGAACTTCTGTTATTTATCAACACAAATAAACTGACATATATCATCACATATAACAGGCATATATCATCACATATAACTTATATATATTATCACAAATAACTATCATATATCATTAGCCAAAAAAAAAATGGAAAAGTGGATTTTATCATGTTTTTATATATTTTATATACCCTAAACCCTGAATCTATGTTAGCTATCATCACATATTATATTCACATATCATCACATATTAGACACATATCATCTAATATAATTTAGATTAGACCCTGAATAGGTACAATTTAGATTAACAATGCAACTTTTATATATTTGCAAGTAGTTAATAGCATCATGTCCAAGATAATTAAATATTTTTTTTTCAACTTTACCCTTATCTTGATTTTGGAGGTGTGATTATTTAAATATAGTAGGTTTGTATCAATATTTATACCTATTAAATGATATCCTTAGAATGAAACTTGAAATTTTAGACTTAGCAGCAAAACTAGAAGACAAGCAAGCAACAAATTCATAGATTAGTTACCCTGGTAACTTCACAATATGCAAACCAGTTCTCATTTCATTGCCATCTTTCTTAACATCCTAATGGATCTGTAAAATCAAGAACACCCAAACGAGAGAAAATCATGAAAGTCATTAATAAAACGATTTCAAATATATTTGAAGCCTAAGTGAATAACTCTAGGAAAAAACTCAAACAAAAATGTATAAATATCTTATCATAACAATTAATATTACATCCAGTTACTCATTAATAATATATTCAACGAAACCACAATATGCATATTTATACTACTTTGTTAACTTAATCATCTGCATATGGTCAAAGATTCAATATTTACCTTAAAGAAACAAGTAATACATTAACTTTTCATTGATCTTAAAGTTATTTGATCCTCTCATGGCACTAATTGGGGATATGTGTATAAACTTCTCATTGGTCTAAAAAATACTTTTATAAAACTCAAGCACACTAACTGAGGGATATTTATTGGATCAATTGTCAATATATTTAATTATATCCGGTGAACCAAGATGCTGAAACTATTCTCAAATACAACCACCATTTTTGTTCATCTTTTTAAAGTGAATGACCACAACAACATTAAATCAAATGTAATGCTCCAGACCTAAAAAGAGAAACAAGTGCACATGTCATTAATCAGTATATCATCATATATTGATAGACAATTTGGATTCCCAGAAATCACTGCCATAATCAAAAGTTGAGTTTATTATTGTATTAGAAACAAAGAGATGCATCATGATTAGGGATGGGCAATGGGCCAGGTCGGGCCGAGTACTAGAGGACACGGACCTGGCCCGTGAACTTGCCCCAATGCCCCGACCTGGCCCGTGCCCCGCAACGGGTCTGCAAAACTGCCCCGCGCCCTGTCCTGCTCGGGGCGGGTCCGCCCCGCCCTCTTTTTTTTTTTTTTTTTTTTTTTCCAGATTCCAAGATGAACCTTCAAACTAATGTAACATGTTCATCAATTACCATAAATAAAAAAAATATGAATGAATAAACAAAATCAAATCCAACGATAGCACGACATAAAATAGTCTAAAAAGCACTCCAGTTTAAAGTTACAAATAAAATCGGTTTAAACAAGCATAACAATTAAAAATTCAATAGTGTTTCAAGGACATGATCATATGAATCTATCGATTCAAAAATAATTAAAATATGTGGGCGCTAGTCTAATACTAGAAAAATGCATGTGACCACATATGCACATTTGAAGTCCATTGCATCCAAGGCTAAACCGTTAGTTTCCTGCAAAAATGCATTACAAGAACTTTAATATAGACAGCAAAATGATAGAAAATAGAAGCAGCAGATTGTTTCTTCATTCTCTCTATTTCCAGCAAGGTAGTAGTTCAACTAGCATATGATGAAAGAAAATAAACTCCAAAGAGCTCCAAAGACAGCAACAGTTAACAAAATAAATTAATAATCTCAAAATTCTAATACTTCAATTCACAACAATTTTTCCTTTAACTTTTTCTAAAGATTATTCTTCTCCTTGTAATGAAAATTTTACTACTTTTCTGTGAGATACTAAGATTCCAGGGGAGCCCATAAAGACAAGCTGTGCATGTGAGCAGTTAGAAGGAACAGGCAATAGAAACCAGTAGTTGAAAAATCATGGTGCTAGCTTTTTTTAAGTTTCACATCTACCAAACTCATTGTTTATTCATTTCCTTTGCAAAACAACCGAAAATTAACAGAAACATCATGCTTCCATTTTCCATTTCACCTACTTTTCTAACCCCCTAAGTTCTAACAAGCAATTGGTTGTATTGTTTGCAAAATTGAAAGGTTTGATGAATAACCACAAAATGTTTTGTTTGCGTGGCATAATAAAAAATATAGGTTTTGATTAAATTATGCAACATCAAAACCATAATTTAGCATTTAATTTGGATGCGAGGATTTGAAGGAAATGATTTCAAAAGCTATTGTCTAGAGTAAAATGAATTTTATATCCTATTTTGAAATATTGTTAGAGTCATTTGGGTAGATTTCAAATTCATCTATTCGGAGTTATTCGAAACATAAAGCAAAAATAATAAGGGTTACAGTCTCTATTTGAAAGGAGAGATACACCATATTTTCACCCCCAAAATTATTACTCTACATAAATTATAATACTACAAAACAGATGTTAGCAGTACATTAAAAAAAAAGTAAAATAAAGGAATAAAGCAGATTTTTCAAAAATTGGGAGAGAGATTTACAGCTAATTGAGAATAGAGTGAATGTGTGTGTAAATTAAAATATTGCACCTACTAAATTACAGGAAGCTAGGGTTCTTCCAGGATAGCTTTACTAAAGTCCAATTAAGCCCATCTTAAACAAGCTTTTGCCACCATTTTTTTTTCTCTCTCTCTTAATAAAAGTGAGATATAAGAAAGTTTTGAGACTTACAATATTTTTTGTTGTATAATCGGAGTAGCGGTGTCGGTCTGGACTCTGGCGAAACGGCGGAGCCGTGGAAGAGCGCTTACGATGGAATGGTGGAGGCGAAGGGCTCAACTTAGGGAACAAAGATTAAAACTACGAACGAGATGATGAAATTGAGTATGAGGAGTTCAGAAATCTGGATTTTATCTAGAGGACCGCGTAAGCGAGCTGGTGGTGGCAGATGTGGAATGGCAGAGGCGGTGGTGGTGGAGGCGAAGGTGAAATGGAGAGGTGAAATTAGGGATAGAAAGCTCTGCGTTTGCGGGTTAGATTGAAATTAGGGCAAGCATCACAATGTATTTTCATATAAAATATTATATTATATATAATAATATGTTATATTATATATTTCGTGGAGAATCAATAAAGTAAGAAAAAGCAAAAGTATTTTGTAAAAAAGTAGCACCATCAATTGAAAAGCAATATTGTGTTTAAATGACTCAAACAATTCCAAAAACAACGGCTCTCTTCCTCATGCCATACATTAAAAATATTTGTAATTAAATAAAAAATCTCCATCAAAGCTTTAGTTGGCAGAAATGATACAAAACAACATGAAAATTAACACCACAATTTTAGAGAAAAGAAATTACAGTAACTCATTAAATTTCAGAGAAAAGAAATAGCATAACCTAATTGAATACAAAAATAAATCAACTTCAAAAATAATTTACCCTCAAACCGATTCACGTCCATCGGAATTGAAGGATTTGTTTTTTGGCGGTGGATTAAGCGCTTGTTTTGGCGGTGGAGCAGCGCTTGTTTTGGCGGTAATTTGAAGTCAGTTCAATGAAAATCGAACAAAAACTCACATTTAGTTTGTTGATAAATTCAATAGGGATTCGCCGGTGATGGAATTGCTGGTGAAAATTATTTTTGAGGCGATGGATTATCCTGTGAAACAGCGAAAAAAGTGTTTCATCAACAGAGGGAGCGCGTGAGAAATTCTGAAGTTGAAACAGACGGGGCGCGTGAAAAGTCTGAAGTTAGATTTTATATGAAGAACAGGGTGCACCTTATAAGGTGCACCTGAGTCCATCTAATAATTTGCCAAGCTAAACCATTCTCTTTTTTTATACATTTTACATTTTAATTATTCATACCAAATCTCAAACCCACGTCACAAATCCTTATATATACATTTTATACACCGTTCAACAGGAAACATGTTCTTTTAAAAACAAAATTAATAATTTTCAAAACATTGAATATCCAAATATGTAAACCAAATTCCCCCAATTCTTTGGATATTTCCAAAATGCTTCGCTGGACACATAATATTGACAGGTGGACAGTTGGACGCTAACAAACGCCGCCCTATTGGTCAGAACACCATCACCCCACCGTAACTGGATGGGACCTGTTAAAACCAGAGTCAAAATCAAATCCCGCCACCACAACAATTTAAATACCAATTTCGTCCTCATCTCCCTCCAATCTCAACACTTTCTACAATTCTCCCTCGTTGCTGATTTCCGGGAAACGGAGTAAATTAA